>JAHLSL010000009.1:20698450-20787951 GCA_025920805.1 Petroica traversi
TGCGCTCCCTCAGCCGGGGCGAGCAAAGGGAAAACCGGGCCCCGCAAAATCAGCGACCGTCCCTTCTGCAAAATAGCCCTCCAAACTGCCATGCTCTCGCTGGTGCTCCGCCGCTGCCTTTGCCCTTCTCCGCTCGGCTTTGCTGTGCTGCGAACCGCTGCTCGTGTGGGGCAGGGACACGCTGGGGACACCGCGCCGGGAGCTACAGGGCAGGAGAATGGTGGTGTTTGTCACCGCCGCCCCGTGCAGCGCTGCTCCTCTGGATGCTCGGCTTTGTCGTGGAGCTCACTTCAGGAAAAAGCGTTAATGTGAAGGATACGGGAGGGATGTCTGTAGGTTTGTAGGCAATCACCTATTTAAGTATATTAGGACATGTTAATTCTCATTTTTTAGGCTACTTGTTATTTTTTCTTCTTCTTTTGTTTTTCCCCCCTAAACATTCTTTCCACAAATTTCTCTTTAGTGCAATGGCTCGCTGTTTTTCACAGTGATACCTGATTATCTGCAGGACTGAATCTATACTCTTCTTTTGTGGATGAATTTCTGGGTTCCTTGGGAGCCATTCCCTTGAATTCCATGGAGACGCACTGGAATAAATGCAGGTTTCTTGATTGCAAAGGGTCACAGTGTTGGAATTTACCTCTCTTCTGCTTTTGGCAACAACAACCTCTGTGTAAATCTGATAATATGGGCGGCAAACACATGTTAGGTTAGAAAACGGTACAGCAGCTGCTGTGCTACTGGTAGTAACTTAGTCAAATAGATTCAGTAATGTCCAATATTTAGACTTGTACTCTTGCAAATACAATGGGCCTTTGGGGTTCAGAAAAGCCTGATAAAGCAGCTCCCTGATTCTGGACACTAAATGTAATAAGGTTAATCATAATAATCCTTTAAAAAATAAAATTTCCAGCCCTTCCTATTATATTAGACCCTAGAAACTGAAAAACAATATTTAAGGCAAAAAGCTATCAAAGCCAGGTTTTAGGTATTTTGATGGTTTGGTTTTGCTTTTTTTTTTTTTTCCCCTGGGGAGAGAGTGGGTTTTTTCCTCAAAAATTAAAACTCTATAGTGTTTTCCTTCTCTGCTCTGAAATTTTCTCCTTTTTAATATCTCAAGCTGTCCAGCTATCCATCTGTGATGGAGAACACTGAAGTACCTTCATAATAGTATTAGAAGAGCAATGCTCTGGCTTAGGTGCTCTGTTGGAATTAAAATCAAATGTGAGTGCAGGAACACCTCTGTTGCATTCCAATTCAATTTCTGTTTGGATTAAATCACTTCCTGCTGCTGTTAATATTTGTTACATTGATGTCCATAAACCAAATATTGAGAGATACTGCATTGTGTTAGGCACCATGAAAGCAGAGAGCAGGCAGTGTGCTCTCAGCTGTTGTTTCCCCATCTGTCAAGTGAGGACAATGTGCTTGCTCTCTACAAGTACATGAGCACTAATTAATTAATATTTGTAAAAGGATATGTTAATTCTAAGTATTATTTATGAATTATAGTAAAAAATGAGGATTCGTGGAGAGGCCATGGAGAGAAGACACAGGTGGCATTAGAGGGCAGAGAGAGCAGCACAGAGTGCCAAGATTAACCTGAACAAGAAAAAAGGAAGCAAGGCAAAGTAATATGTTAACTAAAGAAGAGTTGTTTTTTCTTAACAGAAATAAAATGAGAGTTTAAGGGATATGAATAATATACAAATGATTTTATAAAAAAAAGCTCAGCATAACAGAGATTTGAAACTGGATGGAACATGCTGGAATTAGAAATGGTAATAAAAAGAAAATTTGAAAGAAATAGACAAGAAGAGCCCAACTAATGTGCATAATAGAATGATTTATATAAGCTCTTTATTTTAAAGTAGCTCCTGTACCCTTAGAATGTTAAAGCCTTGCTCAGAAGAACAAAGGACGTGATAAGAGGTCCTGCTCTACCCAGGTGTGTGAGCGTGTTCATAGGATTGTGGCCTCAACATCGACCAGAAGGCAAGTGATGGAAATGTTATAGATGCACAGTACAGTATGATAGTGTTTTATATGAGCTGTTCTGAACTTTGTGAAAAGCTCCATCAGGGAATATCCAGCGAATTAGAGAAAGTGGTTCTGGACAGAGCAACCATCCCTTCTTTCAATAACATCCAATATCCATGTGGGCATTTCAGTTTTTTCTATACTGTATAGGTCAAGCACTTACTTAACTTTCCTAGTTAGAAAAGTGTATTTTGGAAAAAGAGAAGAATATTGTGGCAGCACAATTTTTCCCAAATAGTGGGAAAAAATATTCATAAATATTCATATTAGACGTCCAAATTAAATTTTAGTTTGACTTCACTCTCACCAATCTTTTATTTCCTTTCCAGGAATGTTCAAGAACACAGCTTTTACTGACATGAGTATTTATGAAATGCAGGCTTTGGAAGTGAACTGCTACACTAGTTCTATGAAGTCAACTTCAAAATTGCACTGTGACATGTAACTCTTGCAATTTTCTATTTGAATTTTAGCTGGAAAAAATATGACAAATACAATCTTACCTATGCAGAAAACCACAACAATGCATTGTACTTATTTGAAGAACACGCAGCAGAGTGTTTGTGAACTGTCCCACACCAAGATTAACTAAATTAGGAATTAACCAAATATTCATAAGTAATGGAGAAATCCAAGAATTGAATAATCTGCTCAGACACTTCACAAACAGACCCAACAGGCAACATTTTCCCAAGAGATTGCTCATGGAAATGATTTGCTTCATTTCAGTTGTTAACAAGCATGAGCAGCTGAGCTCCACCTCCTCTGCGGCACAGAAGTGATCTCCAAGGCTTTTTCCTACCAGCATTACCAGAAAATGAATGAATTAGGTTTGGACAGGTCCTCCTCTGTTATTTCACTGACCCTCAAATCCATCTGTCTGCTTTGAGTAAATGTGGAGAAAAAAAACATGAAAAATATATATCCTGGGTTTACTTTGATCTCTAAAAATAAGGATGATTTTATTTTCGGTATATAATAATACTGCTAACCTCTGTTCACTGAGAAATCCTTCCTTTTCCCTTGGCTCTCAGTTTGACACATCTCCAGCATGAAATGGACTAAGATTGCCATGAAACTGAAAGCTCTGAGTGTGGAAATTGGGGAATGCATAGACAGATTCTCTTTTCCTTTTTAAGCATATGCCAATGAATAAGTCTCCCCCCCTCCAAAAAAAAAAAAAAACCCAAAAAACTTTTCTGAATTTCTTGGTAAATATCACAACAAACCTCAGCTAAAAAGCCCAAAGAAATTTCCCTTAAGGGACTTCTGTAAGAGCCACAGAATATCAAAGGCTGAAATCCAGGGATTGACTGAACCCTGAAATAGTGCACTGGTCCTGGTGAAAACTGTCACAAAGATCAGGTCACTTTTCGACACGAGCTTTGCCAATGGATAAGCAAGAGAAAAGCAGGATATCACTGCAGAGCACTAAAAGGAGCCAGGAAGCAGCTGCAAATGTTCTAATACTGATATACATGTTTGGCCACTGTGAGGGGTTTAGAGGAGCAAGCATGGGCGTAGAGGTAAATCTCAGAAAGAATGGATGTGTAAAACTATAGTTTTTGGGTGCATTGTCTGGTCAAAGTTGTAAGACAGCTTTGCTGCCTTTTAAACATTGTTCAAAGATTTAAAAATCTAAACACATAAAATAAAATAGAAGCACCAAACACTTTGATTCACAGTATTTCTAGTTCCTTTGGTGCACAGTAAACTTCCGTGGCATTGTTACCTGAGGCATACATGACATGATGTATGCCTCAGGTAACAATGCCACGGAAGTTTTAGGAAGAGACAATTGCTTAAATACTGGCAGAGTACTCTTTGCAATCTTTATGGCATACTGGTTGTAGCAATCTGCTGCATGTCACGTCTGGTCAGAGCACATTTAAGATGGGTAAGGAGAATTCCTGCTTCCAATACTTGCACTGAAATAAAGCCTTCCTTGCTTGAGCAGGCCATCCCAACCTAGATGGGCAGGTTTTATGGGGAAAGCAAGGAGCATTCACTTGTCATCTTACACACGTATGGTGAGGGCAGGACACAAAAATTCCACAAGCCCATGGCTGGGAATCTTTAATGGCCTCTTTAATGGCCAAGAAGCCACTGAATATTTCATAATATCCGTAATTCCAAGAAACAGAAACACTGAATGACTCAGAACCTGCTACTTTGTTGTCATACACTCTGTTACCTAAGTCTTGCCATATACAATTTCAGACTGCTAAGAATATCTACAATATATTTCATAGTTTTTACAGTGAAAGCAGAAGCTATGTCTAAACACATATAAATATATGTTGTAATTGTTTACTGCATGTGATAGCATTTTGAAATTTGCCTCACCTTTTAAAATAACTTAAATATTTAGTTTTAATTTATTAATGTTGTAATTTATTGTAATTTGGAAATAAGACTGTGTCACGCTCAGGTAAAGCATGCTAATAAGGGAGTAATATGTAGTAGAAAAGAATAAGTGCATTAATACACCTCCACATGCTAGTGACTAGTAGCTGTTCTTAATCTTGTATTTTTTTTCTCCATAATTCACCTACTTATCCTCATAATATCTCCTTTTTAAAAGTCTTTCTTCATTGTGGCAGTTCGTGAAGACAAATCTAATGTAAGAAAGATATTTACATATTAAACAGGTAGAAAACTATTACTCTGTTTTGCAACTGAGAAGTCAAACCAAAGGACTTCACTATACTTTTCCTTTTATAATCTCCTTTTATGAGTTTGGCATAAGAGACATGACCATGATTTGGAACATTGTTGGTTCATTTAATTTGCATCCAAGAGCCACAGAGTCATCTACCTACCTGCTTTTATATGTGCTGGTAGGAATATTAGAGAAGAATGGCATGTTCCTTGCTGTGATATATGCTTTCCAGGCAGGTTTAGTTGAATCACTTAATGCAAGATCCACAGAGACACCCAGACCCAGAGCCAACCTACTTAATTTTAAATTTGAATATAAAATGAAGTGAGTGTCCCCAGAAAGGGCTTTGATAATCTGATAGTCAGAATTTGCCTGAAAGGTAGGAAAAAGTGTATCTGAAAAAGCAACTGAGCCTTGTTCTTCCTCATTAGATCTCTACATTAAAAAATAGGTAACCTTTATTTTTTCTCCTTTTTTTTTTTTAACAAGGTGGGCATACATCACAAGTTACGGATTTTTTTTTAAAGCTTAGTTCTGTCTGTGTGTTTAGGGATGCCCTGAGCAGATTGGACTGAACTGCATGCTCTAGGTGAGGAAACAGTGTTTGAGGTTCTCAACAGCACTTAGACGAAGGTAGGAACCAATCTATTGATGACTTTCAAGACATTGAAGGCTCTCCTTTCATCTAAGGACTTCAAAGCACTTGATAAATAAAATAAGTAATATTTCCTCATTTCACTGACTGAGAACCCACAGAGATGTAGTATTTACACAGGGCACTTTACCTTCACACGGCCATGAGGCAATCTTACTCCTAGTGCTCCCTTCTCAGCATTCCTCAGGTTGTGCTAATTTTACTCTGTTCAGGATTGCCAGTTCAAACACCTCAACTCCTAGGAACTGTTAAAATCAGCTACGATAATGTTTAAAATAGGCCTGGCCAAACCCTTTGAGATCCTCAGATTTCTCTTCTACGTAGGCTTTATAAAGAGAAAATAGAAATATTTTTCTTTGCAGGTTTGGTTGAAGACTTTCAACACTATTTGTTTCAAAACTTCTCTTTGAGAAAATAGAAGGAGAACATTTCCAACAGTCAATCTAAAAAGCCAGTTCCAAATCTGAAACTCAAGCTATATATGTATATATGACTCTACAAAGACAAGAAGGGCTGCTGTTGAATAGTGCTGTAGGAAGAAATAGCTGAGATACTATGTAGAGATATATATAGAAATAGCTGAGAAATAGCTGGATGAGAGAACCAAACACCAGTATAAGAACCTTTGGAGTCAGACCTTTGGGAGCATTACTGATAAAACCGATTTGTCAAGGTGTTTGGTCAGTTACACAAGCAAAGAAATGTTCTCTGGTTGTCTGGGTTTTCATGTATTTAAAACAAACAAACAAAAAATCTGAAAAAACCCCACTAAACAAACAAGCCAGGATAAATACACTATTATAAATAAGCAACAAAGAAGCCTGACTGTTGCTGATCTCTTATCATTGCTAAAATAACCTAAGACTGAATTAATAAAACACCAGTTTGGCAGGTAAACAGAAAATTGATCAGGAGTGTTTTAATGAAAATGTGGTAGCATAAGTGACTTTTGCCAACATAAGCACAGCCCTTTGTCAGAACCAATCCTGCCAAGGAAGTTTCAGGCTCCCACATTCCCAGCGAACCCTAACACAAGCAGTCAAGACCCCAAGAGCCTAACTTCTTCCAGCTCCATAGAATTACTCACTACAACGATCCCCACTTTTATTCTTATATTGAGAAACTCAAGCCCACAAAAATCCTTAGAACAGCTCTCTTTAAAGGACTCTCTAAATGGGGTTGCACGCTGAAGTCCACTCAAGGAAACTTGAATTTTTGCAAACGGCATGCTAGAGCCAGTGTTTGCTGACTCCATCTGCTGTAGTGCTATCGAGAAGTGCTGGCTCCAGCCAGTGTTCAGCTTTTGTGTTTTGTGCTGGGTTTAAAAACCAAGGCTGAGACAGAAGCTAAGAAGAAAACCACTTTTAGTTTTCTTTAGAAATATCTAATTTCTGTGCTCAGGAAAATAATGTTGAAAGACCTTTATACGCAATTCCAGAATTCGTTGAAAAAAGCTTTTTCTGACTTCTGACCGCTCTGGCCAGACCTGATAATGGTTTGGAAAAAAAGAGATAGAGCAGAGACCGCAGAGCAGGATCTTGAAGAATTTGCATGGTTCTTCATCACTGAACTGAGAAAAACAATTGTGAGCAGGGAGAAATATCTGTTTGAAATAAATGTCATCCTGAGTTATAACACAGAATCAAAATCAGTTACTATCAAGCCCAGCACTCCTGAGGAGAGTTTTTGGCTCTCCTGCCTCTACCCCGCCATGCTTTCCTTGGCACTGGAGTTGCAGCAGGAGTGAGAGAATGCCAGCCTTGCAACCCCTGGTCAGCAGTAAGCTCGCCCCACACACATGGCCTGCCCCATGGAGAGGGCATGGCCCTGCCCAGTGGGGACTGGCCTTTAGGGAACACATTCTGGGTCCTGGCGAGACTGCTAGCTTGGGACCAGGACAGGATGGTCAGAGTGCTCCCTCCTGTTTCTGCCACCAATTGCTTTTACTTGGTTAGGCCCATTTCTGTACCTTCAGCTCACACACTTGTGGTTGTGTCTGGAGATGGTGATCAAACATGGCCTGATCCAACAGCCCTATGAAAGGGAAGGAATACTGCATGTGTTCCCACATGAAGCCAGAGGCCATGGCTCCAGCAGTTGGGCACAGACTGAATGCTGAGATAACAGACTCACAGAGCCTCGATGGGGGATCAATGGTGGCAAACAGGAGCACTTTTGTGGTGCTCAGACACACATTCTCTTCCCTTCATCCTGCCTAGAGTCTGCTTGGGTTTGTTCTGGAATGGTCTTGACTTTTCACCTTCTTCGCAGGTTTATAATTATACATTTGTGGAAAACTAGGATAAGAAAATTGTGTTAAAAGATTCATAGGCACACACAGAGACAGAGTGGTGAGACCACTCCTCTTCACAGCCTGAGTGAGGTTTGAACCAGGGCTGAAAGTCTCATGGAATGAAAGACACCTGAGACATCATTGGTGTGGCTGCAAGACAGACACTGCGTTTACACACCTAAGGTCTACCTTGTACATCTCTGTCTGCACTATGTAAGATAGAGTGGGGAGACTTGCAGGAACACTAAACAGGGAAAAAGTACATAACGTGTTTTTTTAGTCAGAATGCTTTATTACTCTTCATTGGACCTGATTAAATGCCCAGGACATTAATAAATCAAAAAGATGGGGCAATTAAATGAGTGACTTGCTCCTGGTGAGTATCATTTATTCTTGACCAAAATGAGTAAAGATATAAGTGCAGGAGACAGACACGCAGTAGCAAATAATATAAAGAGTAACTTCATTTTATCTTATTCTGTCACACAAATTGAAGAAACCATGAAAATAAAAAACCAAAGAAAATTAATAAATTAATTACATTTATGCTGCTTTTATAGCAGTGAATGTCTACACCGGAATGATGGAGGCAACGACCATTTTTGAAACTTCTTAAAGAATGACAAAATTCAATATCAGAAAAGAAGGGCATTCAGAAAGTCACCAGCGCTTGCCATTTGAAGAAGGTGAGGCATACCATGGGGTTTTCTCTCTTGTTCAGAAGAAGCAGACCATTGTCAGAAAGTAAGTACTATACTAACTGTGACAGTGGGTTTGGGTCGCAGCTTCTTTGTTGCTTTTTAATAACTAGATAATTGTATTTCCGTATTGAAGTGTCAGAGAAAAAAGAAACTTGAGGCACAAATTTATATATGATTAGCTTGTTAGTGGTGGTTTTTAGGAGTCAATTTTTTTTCCCTCAGCTCCCATCCTATTTTTTTTAAATTTCTCCAGGGCATGTCATATATAGTGAAAAATCTCAATGGAGGCCCACAGGTATCACTGCTGGTTAGTCAGACTTCAAATTGGGCTCTAATGGGTTTAGATAGAAGAGCAGATGGAGAGGGTTTGTTCACTAGTCGGTGCCCTTGCCTCAGAGTTCACCTCAAGTTGTTTTCAGAAATTCTCACTTCATGCACATTACTTATTTATATCATCACTTTTTTTTCCCACTTCACAGATAATTGCTACTTAATTGATACTGCCTTTATACAAGCCTCACAATAGCAAGCAACAAGACACACTGCTAAATAGAGGAATCATTAATCTGTGTATATATTCTGGATTTCTTTTAAAGATGGGCTGGAAATAAGCAAAGTCATTAGTAGTTTGTTTGCAACAGTGTATTTATGAAAGCTCTATGGAGAATGTGTCAACAGTCAGTATGTAACAGAGCAATTAACACAGTACTTTTGTACTTTTGACTGTTAGCATGGGAGTAAACAGAAGCAGATGTGAAGTGTTTGTGCCGTTAGTATTCACAGACTGTTCTGACATATGCAAATACATCTAATGCTTACAGAGCTTGCAACTCTTATTGTACCATGACCTTACTTACCAAACCCTGGGACAGGACTGCACACTTTCCTAATAATTATTAGCAATACACAGATACAACCTTTTTTGTTTTTAAAGCATTATGGAGTGCAGTGATAAAGCTTCACAAATGAATGTGTTGATAGGGTTATGCATATATGGCTTGTATTAGACAGTGCTTTCTTCAGTGTAAAAAGAGAAAAAGCAATAAAGAAGTAATGAAAAGTGCATACAGAACGCTAGAACAGGAATCACCTCTGAAACAGCTCTAATTATACAAGCCCACTGAAGTTCAATAGTTAATACATGCATCAGATTCTGTGTATTTAGGACAGAGTTCAAACTGAGACCTTTCATTGCAACAGTCTTAAAATATATATCTTGCTAAAGCAACTCCAGTCAGGCTGTTAAAATAGAATGCCAACACTGAAATGATTTTCTGCCCTGTAAAAAATAAAAAAAAACTTCACGTACTTGACCTAATAAAATCACCTGCATCCTGGAGAAAAAAAATAAAAAGAAAAAAGAGTAAAGAAGGCTTCTTGTGTTCAGTTATTTTTCATGTGAACTATATATATCTGATATACCTGGAGTTACTACAGTGATTTTCATCTTCAAATACTGTCTAAAACCTAGCTATGTGAAGGTCAGATGAGATTTTATTTTCAAGTTCTTTGTTACAGATGTGTTTCCACAATAGGAATTAATCAAAACTGAATGAAAAGATGGGATTTACAGTGATGTCTGGCATATCTACTACATGAAAAATATTTTGCTTCAAAGGAAAACAATTTGTAGAAAATATTGCCCAAAATAAGATTGACAGGCCATGTCTTCCAAAATGTTTTCCTGCTTGAAGGCAAAAAAATGTCTCCTAATCATACTGTCTTTGAAATTGAATATATGCTTGTTTCCATTTTGGTTTTGCCATTACAAATTCATTTGACAGGTCTCACCACAGGATATTGTATTTCAACTGGAGCCAGAGTAAAGCATCTTCTTATTTTGGATCCACTGGAGCAGGAGTTTGTTGCAGCCCTCACTTGGAGCAGAGCATGGGGTGGAGCAGCAGCACTGCCCTGAATGCAGAGACAGAAAGGTTTGGAGGTTGGGAGCCCTGGGGCCAGCTGTGTCAGGAGGTTGCACAAGGTCTGGGGCCGTGTGACAGCAGCTGCACACCTCAGATTCGTTTCAAATAATTCACTTCTGTATTCTTTGTTGCAAAGAAGGTGTTCTACTGTAGTACTGCCACTAAAACACTGCAATTGTGTACTTGGTATTTCTTGACTCGCCAAGATTATAGGGACAGGCTGAGTTTTTGGAGGCATTCAGATATTCATATGCTTGGGAATGTAGCGAGGGTGTTAAAAGGGTTTCAGTTTTTTCCTTACCAGCAGTTTTTCAAGTTGCATATAGCATTTGAAGTACCTGGAAAGTTTAGTTTTTCAGGAGGCAACTGTTTTTTCAGATTTCTTTTGATTCAGGGTTTTTTTGGTAGTTTGGGGTTTGTTGGTTTTTTTGGCACCTGAAAAACACAGGTATAACAATTAATTGTAGGCATTTATTTTCTCATTTAGAAAGCTTTGTGAAATTATCATTATCATAGCTTTCCATTTTTCTTGGCTGCCTTCTTTTTCCTTTTTTTTTTTTTTTAAGTCTGAAAGATACCACTTGCTAAATAAACAGCAACCTGTGAAAAAATGAGGAACAGGAGTGTGATGTTTAGCAGAGTTGGTTAAAATAAATGTCATTCAGTAGTACTTTGCTATTCACAGCCTTATCCCTAGAACTTGGCTGTAGTTTAAATCACAGAAGCATTTAAAAATAAATATTTATACTGTGAGCAGTCAAGGACATTGTATACTGTTGTTGGCTAATGCCAAAACAAATACAACAGCTAAGTGTACCTGGACCCTTTAATCCCAATGCACCCTGAGGGTTTGAACTGTTCCTCCAAGCATCAAGACTGAGAGTGACTTTCCTCCAAGTTTCTGGTTCATCTCATCAACTTGCTTGCTTATCTAAATAATCATTTGTCCGCAGCTGCAGGCAATCAGTGTTTTGTGCATACAGTGTAGATTCCCAAGCCAAATTACGAGATAATGAAAATACATGTAATTACATGTTGGTATGCTAGTCTAAATATAATTTACACTTGGGAAAAGGGAAAGAAGGCAAGACAGTAACAGGTGAATAAGAAAACAAAGAAATGTGCTTTTGTAATTTTTCCTGATCCTGTTTTTCAGCAAAATAGGTGGACTCATTTATGCTGTGTTTAGTTAAATGGTTATTTGTGAATTAGAAAGTTCAGCTCTGTTTGAGGAATTACTGAACAGCCTGCAATTGCTTTAGTGTTTAAAGTGAACATTTGGGGAGAAAAGTCAAATTGGCCCATTGTGATTGCTGATGCATTTTCATATCAATGTAAAATTCTGATTACTTTCCTTTGAATGTAATATAAACAGCTGCACAGAAACTCTTTCTCAAACATTTTTTTTTGTTTCCTGCTATTTATTTCTTGAAAAGATCTGGATCATGTTTGCTTTGCAGGTCAGAGACACCTGCCATTTGGCCACTATCCATAAGCTGTGGAGGCAGTTTTAAAATGCAATATTATTTCAAGCTTTCAGAAATTATTTTATTGCTGGCCAACAGACTGCATTTCCCGAAAGAGCTGTTTCAGGTTAAAACATGTACTCATTCCTAATACCTTGATCTGTCAATTCTTCTGTGACTAAATTTAAATTATTCTAGTCCATAATTTCTTCTGTTAAAATGAGGAATTCAGCAATTTCTAATGCTTGGATCTTAAAAGAGATTTGCTACCATAAAGAACTTTTAGTGAAATATTTTCCCCAAAATCTCTTTGTTATATCACAAGACATATAATTTTCAGGATCAAATACATATTATTTTCAGGAGGTAATTGACACAAAATCATATATGTAGTGGACATAATGAAACATTGTTATTTTGCTTCTAGTTGGGGGTATGAGAATTTCACATTCATTTCATGTCTTATTTTCTTTACCTGACCTAATATTTTTTGGAAAATATATTTGAGGAATTCAATTTTCAGTTATGTTACCTACAGGAAATACATATAATAACTTTTCCAGTTTTTATATTTTTCCTAAATATTGATTTTGAGTTTTATTAAAATTGCTCCATGAAATCAATTATAATCTGGGGCTTTATTCACTGTGTACCTTGAATAATTTAGATGAACTGATTCTAATTTGTCTCAAGTTTTGTTTTTTTTTTAATATTTGAAAGGTTAATTCTATAAATTTTGGAGTAATATGCAGCATTTTCTATTGACTTGTGCATCGTCATCATTAAATACATTTTCAGTCACTAATATTTCTCTGTGAGTTAAAGAAACATCCAACTTAGTAAAATCCATCAATATGTGAATACAGGATAAGATTCTGTTCCTGGATTTATTTACTACTTAAGAGACCTGGAGCTGTATTAAAAACCTTCATTATACTGTATGTTTCCCTGAAGCACACAGCAGCCTCAAAATAGATGTGTGCAGGCATCATTGCAAGGTGGAGAGATAGATGAGACCATAGAGTAGGATATGATGGAAACAATGCTACAGAGTTTATGACTTCCATAAGAGGTTGCTGTCATGGACATTTTATTACCAGGAACCTCAAGAACATCAGAAACAGTGGTCTTAAAACCTATCTTTAGTTCTTGTTATGCTGAGTAACAGCTCACCAATTGCTAGTAAAATCTCCATCACTAATTGTCTTTAGCAGGGTATTCCTGCATGTTTCTGACTGAATAGCTAAAACTTCACCAAAGTTGCTGGACTTGCAAGAGGAATTACTTCCTCATTAAGCACTGGTGTTATGTGATCCTGTAGCCTCTTGTGAGCATAGAGGAAAGAAAGGAAAACTGTTTCTTTGTGGATATTCCTTCAACTCTTCAGAGCCTGTTCCATTCTGTCCTCAAGCAGAGTCTGAAAAGCCATTAAAATGCAAAAGGATGTGCAGATAATGAACAACCCTGTTCTTCAGGGAGGAATTTTGAGGTGAGATATGTTAAACCTAGACTTTAGCTGTTAGTCTCACTAATCAGCACAGTCCCTTTGGTCCCTTTGGGCCAAAGAGGCATTTTTTTTTAATTGGGGCATCAATATGCACATAGCTGTCTTGAATGGTGGAAACATCCCTGCTGCACACACCCAGTGGGGACAAAGCTGGCCAGGGCAGCAGGCCCTGTGCTACAGCCTAAGGTAAGAGCATCACTCTTGTTCACCTTGTGTGCATGTGCTCCTGGGGCTGCTGAGGCTGCTCTTCAGGGGGTAAATTTACTTCACATGATAATCTGAAAAGCAAGGTAGGAAAACATAGCTTTCATAAAACTCCTATGTGATCAGTAAAAAGCTATACTCAGGGAGAACTTAGTAGTGGTTCGCTGTCAGGAATGGAAGGATGCATGGAATGGGCTTGCACAGGGATCTGTCTTGTTCTGCTGATTTTCAGTACTTATGTTAATGACCTAGATGACGGAAAAAAAGTGGTTGCTTGTTAAGCTTGAAGACCACACCATGCTGGAAATGCTGTAAGGATGCTGGAAAACAGGAGCTGGAATTCAAGAGTTTTTTCACTATTTGGGGAAATTATTGTAATTACATTGTTTTTATGGAGTTCAGTGTCCACTTTTTATTCTGTTAAAGCTTTTTTTTTTTTTTTTGTTAAACCCACAATTTTTTTCTCATTTAGATAGTTTGTTGGAGTTGTCCATGCTTCCAGAACAAAATAGAAACATGCACTGTTCTTGAACCCTGAAATAACTGTGGAGTTTTAGGCAAAAGTCATAAATATTTTATGAATTGAGACTACAAATAATTTTCTTAATCTTTGATAATCTCCCATTCCAAGTCAAAACAAGGCTCTTTAGACTACATCTGTAGGAGTATATGAAGCTAAACGACATAAATTGAGTCTCACACCTTACTGCCTCAGCACATATCTTATAAATATATAAGTATTAATATGAGTATAAATACTCATACAAAGGACTGTATAGCAACATTAAATTATATGAACTCATAAACTTGAGTAATGTGGAATCAATGTGGGTTCACTTTAGCAACTTGACAAACCTTTGCCCCATGCATTTTTTGTACTGTGCTGTTCTAAGGAACATGGTTTTCAAAAAATAATTGCCCTAAGTAGTGTGAATTGCTACCCTGAAAATAAACACAGAGACCCTCAGTGGGTCCACGATTCCTCCATTTTCATTAGGAACTTTAACATTTATCTCTTTGTTTTATGCCTGTTACACAGAATTATAGTCCCCCTGGAGACATTGGATTAGGGATTATAAAATCAATGTGGTGTAAAACCGTTGTTCCAGCACTTTCAAGCCGTCCCCACAGAATGGGAAAAGGCCAGCTGGACCCTGACCCACCGGGTGGGACAACATTGCCCAGCTGAATGATCTCTTCAGGAAGGGCTAACTTGACAGCCTGTGTAAAGCTAGATAAGCAGAGATATTAGTGTTCACTGAGATATAAATAATTATTCAGCTCACCAAGCAAGGTAGCACTGCACCCTGCAGGACCTAAATCAGACAGCTCAATATGAGCCAAAATGCACTGGATTCACTGCCAAATATTCAGTTTAATTAAGACTCTAGACTTGGTCAAGCTAGTTAATTTTCCTTAAAACTAATAATTAGAACTGGCAACATCTCGAAGTTGCTGAAAGGATTACTTTCTTACAAGGTCATATATTCCTAAATACAAAAATATATTATTTTATGTGATGTGAGCATTAATTTTAGATCTAGTGACTACTTCTGTATTAGTTGTATTTAAGAGACGACTTGAAAGACAGGCTCAAAAATCCTGCTCACCCACAGTAAAAAAAGTGTGAGATAAAATCTATATTATGGCAAAAAATAGCATGGATTTTAACAAACCAGATTATACAGCATAGTGCATCTTTTCTATTCGGCTCTGAAAAGGGACAAACGTGGAAAACCATACTTTTATAGTCCCTGCCTTAATGTGCATAACAAAGATGTTTGGCTAATTTGGATGTTTTAAATAAATATGTTTATCCAAACCAATAAAAAACTTCCAGTTTCTTTGAAAGCCATTCAATATGTCTGTGAATCTTTATTGAGCTTTACTTAAATACAAAAAGTTGATTCAAGTAACATGATTTAATTCTGTTACTAATGACTAAAATCAACATAAAACCAAGAGCAAAGTGAAAACTGCTTTCCAAAAATCTCAACAGCTTCCTGACTTCATCAGCCTCTGCCTTGCACATGGCATGTGAAGAAAGCAGTGCAATGCGTGCAGTCATGTTGCCACCACAGCATGTTGTTGTATTAACTGTGAAAGACAAAAAGTAAAGTACGTGCTGTTTTGATATCAAAATAATTTTCTTGTAAAGATGGTTTGCTATTGTTTACATAGTGAATTTGGTTTAATTACGTATTTGCATATTTAATTACATAGATGTCATTTTACTAACCAGTACAGTTCTGAGAACAACAGACAAGGGTGTTATTGTTTAAGGTAACATTACATTTGAGAAGTGATGCAGCAAGAGTCTAAACATTGCATGTGTTTCTTGATGACAACGTTTTCTTCAGTAAGAGTGACAAGACAGTGGTGCTGGCGTGATGCCTCTCCTGCATCTAACTGCTCATTTTTCATGTTTTCTACTCTAGTTTAAACCAAAAATGGAAGTCCTGCAAAAATATCATTTTTTCTATTATTTTATGTTGGCAATTTTTCCTTCAAAAAGCTGTAGGTTCCGAACAGGCGTGGAAAAGAACATCCTGACTTTAAGCTTAGACTGCAGAAAGGGAACCCAAGCAGGAGAGAAGACTGCCAGTGCTCCTGTGGTTAGTGACCAGTCTGGCCACAGCTCGTGATGGCTTTCTCACACAAGCATTTTCACTTCGAAAAAGTTTGTATTAAAAACAAAGAGATGAGGTAGCTGGGATGAGAAGTGACTCATCTTGTGCTGTCATTTCTATCCTCTGCCTAAAGCCCAGGCACATGCTCCCATCACATTTGTCAGAGAGGGGAAAGTGACCTGGTCCCTTGCCTGTCCTGGAGGCAACTGCTCATCTCTGGGGAAGGACTTGAAAGCTGCAAGTGAGAGCTAAGTACAAAGCTTTTAACTGAACCTTTGAAAATACCCTGAACATTTCTATTTCCCAAAACAGCGATGCACATGTTTTCTGCTTTCCACAGCCTGCTTTTCTTCACAGTGATTTACAAGTCCAGTGAAGCATATTTCTTTTACTGAATGTATCTTAAAATTAATCAATCAGAGCATGTTCTCTTTATGAAGAAAATAATATAATTTTTCTCTAGTAACCTAAAATACACCTAGGTTTCCCTAAGAACTTTATGCCGACTGTAATAAATTAGAGGTTTTTTAGCTTTTTATTACCATAAAATAATTGATGTGTCCATTGCGGTGAATTCAAATTTCATACTCTAAATCCAAACTTCTATCCTCAAGTTCTCTAACTCTTTTAACACTTTATTTTGACCCTGGAGTAAATCTGTAGTGTACATTAGCAGACAGCCTGAGGAGAATGAGGTTTTGGATGAGGTACCATGTGTGCAGATTGCAGAAATGTTGGATAGTTATATATAAAGATCATCATAAGATTCGAACCTGAAACTACCAAATTCTGTTAAAAAAACCTAATATCTGAGCAAGACAGATAGTGTGGTGTTAGAGGCTTGTGTTTATGTTTCAGAAATGTCCTTTACTTTCCCCAGTGAGTTTCTTCACACACCAAACATACAGCGTGTCCCCAGCTGATGAGGAAGTTGAACTCACATATTCTACATTCCAGGAGGAAACCTTAAGCATTAATGATAATTAGGGCCTAGGGTATTTTACAGTGAAACATCACCTTCTCTTCTGGAATCATTCAGCTCCAGAAGAATACAAAACAGAACAAGAAATGGTGTGCAAGCCAATATAACCTCTCTTCTAGCACATTAACACGGAGAGTGTGTAATCTCTTTATGGCTTCACAGCTTCAAGCCTGAGTCCTGCCCCATTCCAGCCTCTTGGAGTAGGGACAGGACCTCAATCCAATTTTACCTTCCACGTGAATATACCCCATCTTCCACAAAAACCACTTATTTTTATGATTGAAATGCTTAGATTTTTAGTTGGAAGAATAACACTTCTATATGGCACCTTTTTTTACAATGACAACTGAAGGCAAGTTGGGTGAGAACCTGTAATTTAAGGAAGGACACAGAAGAAAATCTATCAGTCCTGCTATACAGTACCTATGGCTTGAATCTCTCCTGTGAGCATCCTGGCTGTTGAAATCCCTTGTATAACTCCTCAATATTTTAGGTAAAAGAAAACATTGCTAAAGGAGTTTTAGTTAAAGAACATCGATGTGTTTGAATGGAGACTTTGTCCAATACACTTTCTTGCTGTATGAACAGAGTCTCATAGAGCACCCATTTTCCACATGCACATTTGTGGCTTGCAACTTGCATTTCCCCTCATTTTCATTTTCCTTTTATTTTTATTCTCTTGGGTTTTTGTTTTTTTAACTTTAAAGGGAAGGGATAAAGAAATCTTTTAGATGAGGCATTAAGAAAAAAAAAAACTAAAATAAAAATGTCACATAAATTTACTCTAAATTAGACTATTTTCCCTCCTGCAATTCTATTTTTTTGGTCTATAGTATTAAAGTTACCAATGTACAGTAAAAAAAGCATATGCATTCTCTAATAATGAATTCATGTAAAGTTCATATAATGTTCCAACATGTCCCAAGACTGACATTGTAAGCCAATATCCATGTGCAATGGTAAACTTGGATTTCTGATTTGTTATTATATTTTTAAATAAGGGGGAAAAATGTTGGAGACTCCTACTTACATATTATTTTATAACTTTATTATTATTATCTATATAGTGTGTTGAAAAAGAATATGAACAGTGGCTCACAGTGAAAAATTTTCTTACCCAAATCCCTCAGTTCTGAGGTTCTAAGAAAAACAAATATTTGGTAACACATTTAGTCTGTGATACAGTCTACCATATAAAAGGGAAGACAAACAGCTGCTGAGAAAGATAAAAGAAAATGGTAATTGACAAACAGAGGGACACCAACATAAAATGTAGCTAACAAAAATTGTTCTTGGTTTCTGAAAGTCACACTCAGACGGCATAATTGTCAATATGTACATAATTTAAAACCTTCACCAGACAGTTATTGTATTGCTAAGCATCACTAAGTTTTATAGAAAATGCCACCTTGAATGTCAGAAATTCAGTCTACAAAATAGAAAAATTGTTGATGAAGGATGTATGGGGTTGCAGTCCCTGAAACCTCATATGACTGCCAGGCAGAAATAAGGACAAGAATATACCTCATGTGGATAGAACAAACAAGTCAAATTTTAGAGGAAAAAGAGGAGTATAAACTAATTCAAAAAGTCTAGTCTAGCTTAATCAAAAGAACCATTTTAAACTTAATAGCCAGACATAACCAAAAAGGCCATTGCATCTTTTAGCAAAAAAATCCCATCTCTGTATTAACAAGCTTGCTGTTCACGAGAAGACTGCACTGGTGAGCAGATGCTGAGGGCACTGAAATAACCTCACATGACACTGGCTAGGGAGTTCCAGCAACCTAGGGATGGGCAAGAGCAGGGATGGGCATGAGTTATGGTCAGGCCAGAAGACCTGTAATGTTTGTCAGACCCCAGGCTATGGCAGCCAGGCTGCCCTCCTGCCCCAGACCTTTGATTTCCACTGACCATGTGGCAGTGGGGAAGGAAAGTCTTGACCTCTGGGGAGAGGAGTGGAACGTAAATGTTCATTCCTCTTTTCTTTTGCAGTAGAACAGGGAGTTGCAGAGAAGGCTCCATTTGACATCTTCTGAAAAAATTAAAATGTTTATGAAGTTCTATGAGGTTTGTGTGGGGGCAGGCAGTCACTAACACTGTATGAGAAGCTTTTCCCTAGGCAACCAATATGAATATCAGACCTGCTGGTGGGTACATGACAGCCCATCCCATGGAAAGGTCAGGCTATGCCATTCCCCCCCTGTGGGAGCCTCTGCAGTGCCTTCAGCTGCTTCCTACATACAGCAATAGCACCTGATGGAATGAAATCCTCAACAAGTGGAAATGTTTACATTCTTAGCATGGTGGTGATCAAGGAAAACCATACCTTTGTCTCAAAGGGAAGGACAAAAGAGGCTTTACCAGCCTACCTTTTTGAATGGAAGGATGTACACACTTCACTTTTACCAGAAATATGATTATTCCCAGCAGGGGACAGTATGTGCTAAAATACAGCAGCATGTGCCTAATTATACAATTACACCCACACATCCCTGTCACCCACTCTTTGCAATTGTCATCTGAGAAGACAAGCTGAGCTTAAACACAGCATCTTTTGGTTCTGGGTGCAAAACCTCTCACACAGTCTGTCTCCTTACGGTCTAAGTTTTCACATGTACAAATGCAGCCCAAAACAGCTGAGCCCTAATGTACACTACAATTTCAAATGCATACCTCTCTTGCTGCATCAATAGGGCATACAGTGATCGTGTGAATCTTTGAGGCTGGACATTGCTACCAGAGATGAAATATCACAGACAAAACAAGTTTTGTTAGTAAAGGATACACCCTCCATAAGAGGATCTAAAAAAGAGCTGTGGAAATAGCCTGAAAGAAGTTGGTGTTAGGATGTAACGAGAAAACATCAGGCAGAGGGAAAAAAAAGCAAAGGAAAAAGGAATGTATGACTAATACAAAATGCAAATATGTGTAAGTGGTGAGATAAAATTATATTTATTTTTTCATTCACTGCTCCACTATGGAAACATTTCTTACTAATTTGACAAGAACCAATATTTATTAAAATAGGAAGACTATTTATATATATTTACATTGCTTCGGTCATACCACTATTCCAGCTTCTTAGCTAGTACATCTGTTCTGGGATATATTGTAGAATTTAATATAACCTGCCTATTCTGGAGAGTCAGATGTCATGTTCTGCAGGGTCTCTTTGGATCATGCCAGATTCTGAATTAAAGTGAACCACAAATTCAGTGAAGTTGTTGAAAATATTTAGCTGTGCAAAGCTGCACAGTGAAGTTACACACTGGTAAATTTATTAGGGTTGTACCAAGACTGGATCCAAGCCCATATAAATTGTGAAAACATGAAAATATAATTTACTGACTATGAAAACTAATGTCATAAGTGTCACAGAATATGTATTTAGTGAAACAGTTATGGGATAGATTTTGCATTTCCATATGAGGCAGATGTAAGGGTTGTTGGTGCTGCTTCTGGACATGTAAAGCTTCTGCACCTCTTTCTTTTAGGGTCCAAGACTGCTGGACTGTGAATGGGCAGTCACATCACTCTTTTTTTCTCCTGCTGATAATTTAAAGCTAACGCTTGTAACCCTCTCTTCAAAGGTGAGAGCATATGCTAGGGAATGTTAAGAATATTTGGTTTATCTATGCTTCCAAACTCAGATTGCTGTGCATGAAAAAGTTAGAGCCTACTAAAATTTCAGGGACATTCAACACATGTTGTCTACTTCACAAGTAAGGCAGCAAAAGCATTTTGACATTAGGTTCAAATGCCAACAAGAGCAAGCTTCAGATTTCAATTTTTTTTATATGATTTATAAGGAGCAACAGATAGGATAAAATAGAATCCTCACCAATGAAAACTAAAAATGAAAACACTTCCATATACCAGCCCACAGGCTGAATCTCTCCTCTTTCTTTCTCTCTCTCTAATCCAAAGTAAGCTACTTATTTCTTCATAGCTAGACACAATAATGGTAGTTGGGTCCTTGCATTCACCAGAACACAAGATCCAGCATCAGAATCCTGCTATACAAGTCTGCACATAAAAAGAAAGATCAGAATGGTCCCATATAGTTCCACAGCTGCTAAATATGATACTCTCTCTTGAAATGCTTATTTGAAATGCGGTAGCTGACTCCATGTGTGTTCCTAGAGGTCTGCAAAGCAAAACTAATTTCCTTGAAACATATTTTTAAGGCTCCATGAAAGAGTTTTTCTGAGAAAAAAATGCTTTTCTCACCAGAGAAACTTAGCATGTCTGTTCCTGAGGTCTCAGCTGCTTGGTTATTTGGGTTTCATTCAATTTTGAAGATGTACCTTGTAGACATTCTAGGCCTAGATATGAGCCAGAGGCCAAGGAAAAGAACAATCCTATATGCCTCTCCTAAGGAAAAGGAGCTAAAAATCGTTCAAGCAAACACATGGATTCAAACTTGAAAGTCCAATAAATGCTTAGTGAGGTAACTTTGGAAACCAAGACAACCTGTTAATCACTAAAAGTTCATCACCGCAGAAAATTTGGTGACTGTTTTGCAGGCAATATTTCAGTATTTCTTTTCACTACAACAAGTATTTTCCAAAGAAATTCAATGTATTCTTGTTACATAATAATATGTTCAGAAGACCCAAGTTGAATACAGGCAGATCATGGATTTTCAGCTGAATATAGTATTTCTACAGGCAAATATATCTTGGGTTTCTAGAAAAATCAATGTTTTTAGACACTTTAATCTAAGCAGAGTTTCCCCAAACATCATAATTTTGTCATAAATATTCTGACTCTGTACAGCTGAAATCAATGGGAACTTTTGCACAAACCCAGGCAAGTGGTGGGTCATCCTACTGCCAATAACCACCTTTGCATTTTGTATCTGAAAGGTCATAACCAAAATGAGCGTTTCAGGAATACCAGTTTGACACATCAAAATTGTGTTAGTCACTTCTTTTTTTTTTTTTTTTTTTTGAGATTGAAGTAATGCAAAAGAGCACAGTAAATACAATCTTCTTTTCTTCCTACACCCTTACCACAGGCACACAGTTGCTTGGGTATGAAACTCCAGCAAATAATCTGACAACACAAACATGAACTCTTTAAATGTTTAAAATATCCTGATTACAACAGTATTAAACGTGTCCCTTTACTTGGGAACTCTGGTCTTGACAGCAACTAAAATTACTCTAAACCTCATCTCTTTTTCAGACAGAATTTCCTAGCTCCTGCTGTGTGGCATCTACCACTAATCTGACATGCCAGAACAGTGGCAGAACAAAGAGGAAACCATTGTAAATGTATTTATTTTTTAAATCTGCATAAAATGAGTATTTCAGGGATGCACTATTCAACCTCTGACTGCAAAGTTTAGTCAACCCTAATCAGTCTTCATTGTAGAATTTTATCAGCAAATGCAGAAAGAAATAGTATCATTTCGTAGCTGCATCTGGAGGCAATAAAGTGTGGGTCTGTCTGTATGGGGAAGTTACAACAAAATATGTCAGGGCATGAATTTCAAGCACAATAACTGCTATGCTCTAAGTCTCTCTGTAGATGCTCTGCTACACTAAGACTTCGGGGGTTTATTCCAGTTTAGCTTAATCCATTTTCACAGTGGACTCCTACAGAGGAATTAGTGTCCACAGAGAGAACTATTTCTTAAAGGTATTCTGAGATATTTTCCAACTAGACAAGCACTAATTGTTAATATATTTTAAAATATATATTTCCCCATAGTAATAAAATAACAAACCTGAGTACTTTTTCAGAGGAAATTAGAGTTCCTCAGAGACTAAATCACCCCCATCTGCTGTTTTGCAACCCGTGTTGTATGGCAGCCTCTCCTACTTACACATGCTAAAACAGTGCACGAACAAAGAGAAACTCTGGCACATGCATACATTTTCCAAATTTACATAAAATTAGAATTTCCAGAATGCATAATGTGCCAGCCATCTCAAAGAATTGTTAGTCTGACTTGTCTTTGAACTGGCTTGGTACAGTATCGATTATATATGAATAAGACTGTTACTTTCCCTGTAGTACAGGCTGCATTGCAGCAAATGTCACTAAAATATAAAAAAATATGTGCCAGACTGCTCATATAAAGTGGCATGCAGAAAACATGTACATTCTTTTTTTTTTTCTTCTTTTTTCTTTTTTTAAATTTTATTTTAATAGGAATTAATTTCTCCATCAAGGTTTTGGCTTTTCATGCCTGAAAAATGTGAAATGTAAGCAACTGGACACATTTCCTGAAACTGAGTTACCTGTTTCCCTGACCAAAAAGTCTTATGTGTTGTCTGTCAAGATGGGCATCAGCCAGTGAATCACATTGCTTCTAGGTGGGACCTATCAGATACAAATATTATGATGCTAATGTGAGTGTTACTTAGTGTCAGAATTTTAGATTAATTTTCAATATCTAGAAATTTAATCCACAGTCTGAATTGCTTCAGGTCGGCCCTAATGAGTGTTACTGGCATATCACATCTTTATTGATGTTATTTTTAAGACAGATATGTGAGAAGAGGGACTACACAGAGACGGCATTTCCCTCCATTAGGTGTGCAGCAAGCCAGCCCAACAGTATCCTGTCTGCTGAGGGTATGATGTGAGATTTATTATGAAAGTTTTCTCTGTGTTTCAAGCTTAAACAACATTATCAAACTCCTACAGTTGTTTTTAGAATTCACACTGAGGGAAAACAACATATTAATGCAGTGAAAATTGTTTGAAAATATTCATTTTGCTGATATTATTAATAAAAGGAAAAATGTGGATGTGGAAAAATTGTCCCAGGATGTATTAAAAAGGTACCCTGTCATTTTTTAGATTATTTAGAACAATGAAATGTGGAACATCAACAGTATTTAAAATGGTGTTACAAAAAGAATCTCACTAGTTGTTGAATATTTTCTTGCTCTAAATTGTGCCCAAAATTCTAATTAATCTCTTGATACTCCTTTTTTAATCTATTAAAAGGGTATGAGTATGAGTAATAGCTGTTTCATGCAATAGTTTTCAAGGTACAAAAATACCATGGAATAGAAATCTATAGAAAAGAAAAATCAAGATTTCCTGGGTTTTATTTAAAATATTCCCACTACACTTATTGGGAGAGAATAAATTTCAGATGTTACATGTTAATCAGAGTAGGTTAATGGAGGGTCTTGCAGCATCTCCTTGTTTTTGAACTGAAAATTTTTGTTACTGATATTTAACAGCCCTTACTAAGAGTTTGAGAACAGCTGGAAGAGGTTTCAACAGCCTCCAACTCTTCTGAGGAACTTCTTTACCTTTGTCTTGTTCTTCAGTTCTATTGTAACAGTAGATCTAACCATTTATGGGGTTTTACTGATTGGAAAATGGTTCTTAGTAGACATAAAGTAGAGGTTTATTTGTTTTACCTATGTAATGATACCTTAGATTCATACACTGGTCTTACTGCCATAAATGCTTGTCTTTGAAGCTGAGAACATGATGTTAGAAAAGCTTGCAGACATTATGATGATATGTTTCTTCTGTCCTTATTAATAACTTCTAAAATCAGCATACTTTCACTTTATTTGTCTTCTAAACATGAAAAGAGTTTGGAGTTTAAGGAGTTTTT
Organism: Petroica traversi; assembly: GCA_025920805.1. Classification (NCBI taxonomy): domain Eukaryota; kingdom Metazoa; phylum Chordata; class Aves; order Passeriformes; family Petroicidae; genus Petroica; species Petroica traversi. The sequence continues at coordinate 20,723,113 of JAHLSL010000009.1, forward strand.
GTTGTGATTGGTTGGTTTTCTTACTTTTGCGTTGATGAACTTTCATTTTAGTGAAAAGAACTCATACAATCAAAGAAATTGAAGTTCTGGGGAATCTTCTGGTAGTCTTTTTTTTTTTGGTTTTGTTTTTTTTTTCCAGTACCAGCCTAAGTGGAAATACACATTTTTCTAAAGATGCTCTTTAATAATAAATAAACAGGATATGGAACGAGCAGCATTGGACATGATTTCCCCCCTCATGCTGAAACCCTCTTAACTCACAATAACCACTTGTGAGTCTTTCCTTGAAACTGGGTTTATCATATTTTTTGGCAATTTTCATGGCCCCTTTTTTCATGTGTATCATTTTTTCACCTGTACATACTACATTTACCATTTGTTGTACAGTTTTTAGTTTGTTGTATTATGACTTCATATATTCTGGAGGCCTTTTGGACACAGAGAATGTGTCATGCTAGAGCTCCTTCTGTCCTAATTAATAAAATCATCTGATGTGAAGAAGCCAATCAAATAGGAAAAAAGCCAAACCCAGCACCATACACTACTTTTATTTTCCTTTTCTAAAACACCCTAGAGACATAATGCAAACTCCAGACTGGTTGATGGTATCTAAAACTGTGTCACAGCAACTACTTAAATGCTGAAGGGAATAATACACTGTGTAGCTGTAAACTGGTTTCAGACAAGCAGTTTTCTATAACATACAATCCTGTTTTATTTTTTGGTACATCATTCTTCATTAAGTACTAGCTACAATGATCAAGAAATTCAGTAAGGAATAATTTCATTAGTTTTATTCTATCTAGAGCAGCACAATTTTCATGCAAACCTGCTGAAATAATGTAACATTTTGTCATGAGCTTCAGATGGTGTTTCCACACAGAAAATAACAACCCTAAAGGATCTGTTACCCACTTCAAGAAATTTTATCTGTCTTTTGACCCACTGCAGTTTCAAAGGCAGAAAATCAGTCTGAGTACAAATATTGCACTTGAAACTGTATTTCTCCTTATCTTGGGAACAGTGATGTACTTTTCCACCATATCTGAATTTGTTTTACACAGTACTATATTAAGTTTCGCTTACAGAGAGCAACACAGTGCTAAACCAAACATCTGAATTGATAAAAACTGGAATTACCTTCAAAGCCACACCCCATGAGATGTATTTCCAATTTAAAGACCATGTTTTAAGTACTATGATGCCTGAGTGAAATGTTCCTGGGACAGGGGAAACCTGTGTTAGAGAATCCAAGGCTTCTTGAACACACCATGAGCACAGTACTCCAAACCTGTCTTTAGAGTCTTGCAAACTCTGAGGCTGCTGCAGAATGGCCACAACAAGGAGCACTTACTGCAATTTCTAAAGTAGCAGGGAGTAAATAAAGGCAAATCCCAAGCAGCCTAAGACGAAGGATAACAAACTTTCTGAAAGGTCATAGCAAGTCACCTCCTTGAAGAAGAAGCACCTATAGGGGATAGGGGAAAGTCTAAAGAGACATTAAATTTGTTCTCTGACACACACCTAAAACTAGAAAACACAAGACTGAAACAGGCCGTGCAGCCATACCTGAAGTACTTTGGACTTATCAGGATCTAAAAGGTGAGAGAGAACTTAATAGATGATTATTTTTTAAATTTTTTTGAAGTATATTTAAATTTTATTATCCATCATGATAGAATTTGGCAGTGGATTGTCCATGCCCCAGATGTGGGTGACAGTTCCAGTCCAGCAGCTGTGGGACAGCACCCCTTTACAGCCTTGGCATGTGGCTTTGGAAAGGTTCTGACTACTCTCCATATGGCTTGGAGATGGAATGAAAAAAGTCTAGTTGGCTTCGTGGCTCATGAGCTCATGAGCACTTTCAGAGCTGGGAACACTCACAAACATAACAGCAACACTCAGCTGATCCCCTTGGAATCAAGCTGGCTCCTCCTGCTCTGGACACGTAGGATCTGAACAGATTCCACCTTGCTCCACTAATTTTCTCATACTCCACAGTACTTTCTACTTGCCCTGCAAGTGCACTTCTAACCTGGGCCCAGTACTATTAGGTCACACAAACCATCTCATACTCAGAAGCTTGCCCAGCCTGGTAGGTTTTGGCAGATGGACAGTGCTCCTTCCTAGCTCTGTGGAAGCAAGAGAAAGTCCAGAAACATGAAGAAAACCAGTAAACCCAGCTGGATTCATCTGTCTTGGACAGATAACACAGTGCCTGTAGCCTCTTCAGCTATTTTATCTAAGTTTTTATACAACCTCAAGCACTGGCTGCCTGTTTTTTCAGATCCGGGAAGCCATTACTTCTCCAGTATGCTTTTGTCTGGAGTTAATGATACTGCTTTTATAAGACTGGCAAATGGCTAAAATGCCCTGTAATGCCTTCATGGAGAGAAGGATTCAAGTGGAGGAACAGATTATTACCTTGCCAAGGTGAACACAGTGAGTTGGTGCCAGAAGTATTGGACTGGAAGATGAAAATTTCAGAGATTCCACAAAATCGAAAGGCTAGTTGAAGCTTGAAGGGTGAAGAAATGAGGAACTGCTGTTGTGACAAAGCCTGCATGTATCTATTGTTTCTAAAATGAGTTCTGGGCTGTGTGAGTAGGAGCAGAAATACTGAATTGGACATCAGGCACTTCCTCAGCCTGCAGCCAACATCTGCCTGCAGCAGTGCTGTTATCCTGTGATAGCTCGTGACTGCAAAATTAGTGGGTCTGCACAGAGTTCAAAGTACAAGTAGAACCCATTTCAAAGAACAGTAGTCCCAGAATAACTCTCAGGATGTCAAAAACATCAATGAACCAGAGGTCTGTGAGATCCTCTCCTCCCAACCACCACAACTAACTCTTCCTTGCTATTCAGTGTATTCTGACGAAGACCAAGATGTTGACTTCCTAGTATTCCAACCTGGGAGCAATTTTTTTTTTTTTTTTGTCTCAACTGGGACAAGATCTGGATGCATGCAATCTGTCTTGGTCTCTTGTCTGTGTAGGAAAATGGGCACCTGCCAGGGCACTGGTAGGAGACAGACAGGGTAGGGAGGCCCCAGACGTGCCACTCAGAGTTGGTTTTCAGGCATGGATATACCCTTCTTTCAACACACACTGGATTAAACCAGCTCATTGTATTACCACGTATAAACATTTTTTACTCTTACTCTACAGTAGATGTAGGGGAGGTTGTAATATTGACTTGAAATAAGGAATTATTGTCCTTAAAAGACTGAGGAAGACTGACCTAGAACACAAAGAGGTTATTAATGCTTTTGAAAATATACCACCTGGGCTTGAGTCAATAGCTAGTGAGGCAATTAATAAAGAGCAAGACTAACAATATATTTGTATTCTCTTTGTGCACAAAATGTAACTGAATAGACATAAAATCCATCCTGCTATTGTCTTTCTCTTCTTGTGCTTGTGATGGAAAGGAGATGAATGTATTTAAGAGTGGTTTCCTATACACTGTAGTCTTGTACAGTATCCCATTAACATTACAGAATAGGATTGGTACTGCAATGAATTATGGAGACAAGAAGCTCTATACATACTTCTCTATCACTCAGTAGGGTATGTGACTTGAGTTTCCTACAAACTCACCAACTACAGAAATAAAATGTAAAATACGGCTACTCCTATAAATTCTCTCTCTAGGAAATCTGGAATTCTGAAGGTTTTAAAATACCAACTTCAAGGAAATTAAAATACTTTTTCAATAACATTTTTATGCATTTATTTTTAAATGCTTAATTTATAATGTTACATTGCGCTAAACCTTTCACTTCATATGGGATTGTAGGGGAGCATGCTGACATCTGGTTTTAGAGTGAATTGCTGCTGGAAAGGCAGGTTGCCTTTCCCCCACAGACTCAGCTTCATGTTTCCCTCCTCTCTTCATAATGGAGTATCTTTCTCTGCAGTCAGTTGAGTTCAGTGAGCAAATTATTTATTCTTCTGGCATTCCAGGTAGACCCAGGCATGAGTGACAATTGATTTTACATCTGAGTAGATGGGTGCAAACCAAATCAAATTTGTAAAATCAACTCGTATTCCAAGGTAGGTTATTAGCTCAGGCACATTTAGTTACCCTGTTCCAAGCCGGGGCTGTATTCCAGCACAGATCTCTATGTGTTTGTACATACCTTGAGTGGTCCACTCCCAAGCAAGTTTTAAAGTTGTTTTAGAGTACCAAACATTAACTCCAGGGGTTTTTTGCCAAAATAAACACCAAATCAAACATAGCAGACCTTCCTGATAGCCGGTCTGTACAGTACTGTTCAAACAGCTGGAACACCTACTGCTGAGAGTCCCAGAACTGAAAGCCTGGGTGGGAAAACATAAATGAGTTGCAATATGTTTCACAAGGTTACATGTGATGAAAGTTGCCACAGTTGCTCAATGCTTTGATGTTTAGAGGATCTTAGAGTTTAATTCCTTCTTTACTGAAAAGGCAGCCGCAGGTGGTAAAAATACTGGAATACATGAACAAAGTCATTCTGAGCTGTTCGGAACGCGTTTATTGCATTTGGTGTGATGCATTGAGAATTCCTTTGTCTATATTCAAAGTTTATTATTTCAAAAATGTTGTTAAATGCTACACACATTCAAGTATGCACGTTTTTTGTCTGTGAAGGAATAAAAATTCTTGGGGAAAAAAATCAGGTCCCTGAGCAAGCTACAAGTGCTACAAGTGGCCCAACCACAGATTATGTGAGGACTTGGCTCAATGTGTATAAACACTCAGCTAGTCTTCCATCCACCTCTTTTCTGTATAATTCCCACTTTCCATAAACTGCATTTTGCATGCTTAAAGGTGATGAAAAGAAAAGAAAATAATATTTTAGAATCTCTTTGAGGCAGGATTAATGAGTTGCTTAAACTCAGTTCCTTTGAATGGGCATTTATTGATTCTCACTATAATGTAAAGAAGAGAATGATGGGGAATTCACTTATTCACTTTGTCTAACTCTCTTCTCTGGTGTGGTGACCTAAAAAGAGCTGGAGGTAATGGTTGTGAGATTGTGAAAGGAATATATGAGACCTCAGAAACTTGCATCATTTACCATACCATCAATCCTTAGTTTCCTCTGACATTCCAACTTTTATTGTTGGCAGCTTTAGGTGCACATATGCTATTTTAAATTCAGAATTTGAATAAATTTACAAAAGAAAATTATGTGCTCACTTTACAAGGTCAAAAGCAAAATTTTTTTCACTGACATCTCAGCCTGACTGTATTGGACATTTAAAATTCAATTTGTGTTATTTCTGCCAAATCTAGTACATAAGCATTAGCAATAATGATTTGGAAGCCACATTTAGCTTGTTTAGCTGTTATTCCTAATGTGACCATAACTATAGCACCTAAGTGGAGTACTGATAGCCTTGTTAAAGATTCATGCAGTGCCTGGGACACAGCTCTATTCTATAGCTACATCAGTGCTGCTGGACTAACAAATATAGCATTGTTTTTCTCACTGTAGTGTGACTCACAAAAGCTCTCACCATAAAAAGCTAATACTTTACTAAAGTACGTTTTCTGAGCACAGAAGGATGTGATAATAATTTGTGAATTATATATTATATATTGTGAAAAAATAACAATAAATGAAAAATTAACATTAAAAAAAACTATCTGTAAATCTTATTCTCATTTAGCTTAACTACTTTGGACTTAGCATTTTTTAAATATCAAACTGCTTTCAAAACAATGATTCAAACTTTACTTTATGCTGTCATGCCAGTGCAAACTGTAATAATCCAAGAATTTTGCAATTACTGCTCACTACATGAAATTATTTTTTTCTAATTTTATACAAGTCAGCATCTTAAATCTTGGAAAAGCTATTGATGTACACAGGTGTGAGAACAGCACATCTGTGGATCCTTCTGTGCAGACACTGCAGGTGCAAATTCTGTGCTACATCATGACCCCAGTGCCCTATTGATATGACGTGACTTCAGCTCATATGTGTTGTTGCAGCTACTATTTCTAAAGGCAGCTCCTGCATCCATCAAAGATATCTGGCCCATATTCTATTTCAGTTGAGCCCCCCAAATCACAAGGCACATTCACAAATGTGCCAAATGTTATGCCTCTTTCCTGACATTTAACTTGTGAGCTCCCCTATCAAATCTTCCCACTGGGCAGCCCAAAGTTGCATCTTGACTGCTTGCTGGAAGACCTTGTGCTGCAGCAGATCTAAGCTGCCATGGAAGTTAAAGAAATTAAAGAAACACTTCTAACCAAGTAGATTTTGGCTTCCTACTCTGCTGGTTTTTTTTTCTCTGCTACCTCTCGTGCAACAGTAAGGAAAGAGGTGAGCAGCAAACAACACTTAGTCCAAATTACATGTCCTTTATGCCCAGGACTCTTTTAAACCCTGAGAGGCAGATTCCTCTACATTCAGAGTTCTGCTGTCTTCTGAGCTGCTTCAACCTCATGTTGCTAATAATGCATTGAAAAACAAAGGAAATACCCAGTGAGGTATATACACTGGGATATACACTTGAGGACATAAGGCTGGGCTTTGGTGAGAGAAGCCATAATAACAAACATATCAAAGAGCACACAGACTCCCTCATCTCCCCAGCAGCCCCTGTGGAAGGCAGAGGCTGAGGCCACAGTGCTGCCCTCATTTGCCGTGCCACTGCCACCAGATGTGTTTCCCACCACCTGGGGCTGTGCTAATCCAGCTGTGTGCAGGCTCTGCTCTGAATCACCACCTCCCTCCCAGCCACCCCTGGCTGAGCTCCATGCCTACTCCTGGCCCTTCAGCAGTGACCTTTGCTGCTGCAGCCTAGCCTGGAGCTGCTGCCAGGGGCTGAGGGTGCTGTGTGCCAGCAGGCAGCAGCTGCACTGCCAAGAACTCACAGCACACACTCCCACGTGGCCAAAGAAGTGCAGTAAGATCAGGGATGTGGGCAAAGGGCATCATGGGCCATGGAGAGGGGGATCAGGCATGTACTCTGACTCTGTATTCAGTGTAGCAACAGCACATGGGTTTTAATCATTATTACTTAATTTTCATTTTTATTCTTTAAGAAGTGAGACTCTGAAACTAGCTTTTTGTTTGGGATTGGTTCAGAATGGTTTATCCCACACAGTGCAGTCCCATTTGGATTGGAAAAAAAAATGTAGCCTCATAGCAGTTAAGCTGGTAATAAACTACCACCTTAAAGTATTTCTCCCAATTAAAAATAAAATCTATATTTTTATACAAATAAAAATGTCTTACAACTTTACATCCTAATTATAGTCTTAAAGTGCCAAATTCTTTGAAAAATCATTACAAGCCAGCTAAAGGGAGAGTAGATCATAGTTTTACCATAATTATACAATTATGAAATTTTACAATAAAGAAGTTTTTAAGATTTTCCGTTTGTCTGAAGTGCCTTGTAGAATTCTTTACAGTGTTTTAATTGCACAATCAAAAGAAAACACCTGTTTAAAATTAGCATGAATCCAAATAAGGAACTAAGACATACATTTTTGACAATGAGAATAATTAACCACTGGAACAGACTATCAAAGGATACAAAGCATTCTCGTTCACTCTCCTTAAATCAAGAGTAAGTTTGTTTTTAAAATACACTCTCTTATTCTGGGATCATTTAGTTGAAGTTCCATGATCCATGCTATGCAGGAGATTGTAATAATGATGGCAATAGAAATGTCAGAGAATATTTTGGCTCCTGGGACAGTCACATAGCACCTCCCTGAGCTCTGGCTCCTGTCGGCTGACATCAGCCTGCAATCCCTCTTTCCTGCAGATGAAATAGTCAGAAGTTTTAGAGATATTTATCTCTATTTGGTCTGTAGCTTTCACACTGCACCTAGTACAACCTTCCACCTTGAAACCTCTTTACTTGTTAGAATGAAAATGATATAGTGGTTGCTCTGAAAGTGTTTTGCAAAAGGAAAAAAAATGCATATATTTAATTAAAATCTAAGAGCCGAATTCAGAGGTGTTTTAAGCATATTTCATTGATTTTACTATCCCTACCTTTAAAAACACAGCTGTTTCTTCTTAGACTAGAATATTTACACCTTCTTGTGCCAATTCAAGCCGTGAATTAAATGCAATCCCAAGCATGAACAGATTACATATATGCTGCAAAGCAGTGAACCAAATTCCACTCTAATTTACTGCATTTATACCCTAAATATTTCTCATCCCTGATGGTCTGGCTGTCACTTAAATAACTAGCGGCACACTAGGCTTGCACTCAACAAAGAATAGAGCCAGTCACTTTGGGATTTGTCACCCAAATGCACTTTGTTGTATCTGCTAATGTATCTGCAGGAGGATGGATCCTGACCAGGAAAGCAATTGCTGGCCTAAGTAGTACTTATAAGCCAGGTAGGGATTTCTGCTAGGAAATCCACTCAGCTACAGTGGGATTATGCTGTGATGGTTCCTTTCTGCTATTTCTCTGTTCTCTCTTTTGCTTTCCTCTCAATTCTTTGATCTGCTTCTTGTAAACAGAGTGGATCCCATGAGCGAAGCAATGATTCACAGCTATCCTGACCACAGTGACCAAAAGGGATTCAGTTTAAAAATTCTGTTGACAGGAGGAAAAGAAGCAAAACTTCAGCTTCTGGACATGAGAAGGGCAGACTTCTCATTCATCATACTGGGAATTAGTGAGCATGGTCCCCTGGGAAAATGTTTTTGCAGGTGCTGAAGTCCATCAGTGCTGGTCACTTCTGAAACATCACTTCCTAAGGGCACAGAAGAAGGCAATTCCCAAATGTTTGAAGTCAAGCAGGTGAGGCAGAAAGTCAGCTTGGCTGAACAGCATTCTTCTCTTGGAAATAAGGCGTATGCCCAGGGAAAACAAGGTCAGGCAGCATGGGAAAAATACAGAGATACAGTTTGCTACTGTAGAGAAAAAATTCATACAGCCAAATCTCAACTGGAGTTGAAGCTTCCAGAACTGTGGGGGACAATAAAACCAATTTTTTCAAGGAATATTAATGGCAATAGACCAGTTCTAAAATTAACATCAACCCATTACAGGATGAGGATGATCACCTCACAAACAAGATGGGATTCACCCAAGAATCCTCAAAGAGCCACTGATGTCATTGTGAAACTTCTCTTGGTGATTTTTGAGTAGTCTTGGGAATCCAGAGAAGTCCTGGCTGACTGGAAGCCTGCGAACATTGTTCTGATTTTCAAGAAGGACAAGAAGGAGACCCCCAGGCCACAGGCCTGTCAGCCTCTCTTCAGTGCCTGGTAAAGTTTATGGAGAAGATTATTCTGAGAGGTACTGAAAAACATCAGAAAGACAATGCAGTTATCAGTCACAGCCAGCATAGTTTCATGAGAAGAAAGTCCTGCTTATCAAACCTGATTTTCTTTTATGACAAAACAGCCCACCCAGCTGACCAAGGGAAGCCAGTTGATATGATCTTTTTGTATTTCATCACAGCTTTTGATACTGTCTCTCACAGGATCCTTCTGGACAAAATGTCCAGCACTCAGCTGGAAAAACACTTTATGTGATGGGTGAGCAGCTGGCTCATGAGTTGTGCAAAAAGGGTTACAGTGACATCAGACATCATACTGGTGACCTGTCACTAGTAGGGTTCTGCAGGGCTATCTTAGGTCCTGTGCTCTTTAACATCTTCATAAAAGACTTGGAAGCAGGACAGGAAGGGATACTGAGAACGTTTGTACATGATACAAAACTGGAAGGAGCTGTCGACTCCCTTGAGGGCAGGGAGGCCCTGCAGAGACCTGAACAAAGTAGAGAACAAGTCAATCACCAATCATGTGAAGTTCAACATCAGAAAGAGCTGGATTCTGTACTTGGGATGGGGCAAACCTGGATGCACGGGCAGGCTGAGGAATGAGAGACTGGAAAGCATTGCCACAGAAAGGGACCTGGGGGTCCTGGTCCATGGAAGGCTGGATTTGAGTCAGCAGTGCCCTGGCAGCCAGGAGGGCCAACCCTGTCCTGGGGGACATCAGGCACAGCATCACCAGCTGAGCAAGGGAGGGGATGGCCCAGTCCTGCTCTGCTCTGCACTCATGCAGGCTCATCTTGAATACTGTGGGCAGTTTTGGGTGCCACAATACAAGAAAGATATAAAGTTCTTAGAGAGCATCCAAAGGTGGGCCACAAGGAAGGTGAAGGGCCTTGAGGAGAAGCTGTGTGAGGAGTGGCTGAGGGCACTTGGTCTGTTCAGCCTGGAGAAGAGGAGACTGAAGGGAGACCTCATTGCAGCTACAATTTCCTTGTGAGGGGAAGAGGAGGGGCAGGCACTGATCTCTGTGGTGACCAGTGACAGGACCTGAGGGAATGCCTGAAGTTGTGTCAGGGGAGGTTTCAGTTTAATATTAGGAAAATGTTCTTCACCCAGAGGATCACTGGGCAACAGCATCTTCACTATTATCTAGTTAATATATGAACTCTTTCTTCCTTTCCTCCAAGCAGTTGTGGGCTCATTGTGCCATCGTTTGTGCAAACCAAAGACTGTTTTCCCCATCTCAGTAGTTCAGAGCAGTTCATGATCAAACTTGGCAGCGTGCTCAGCCACCTCTGCCCACCAGGAGAGATCTGAGTAATGTCAAGCCAAAGTCATAATCCAGTGAATCATGTAAGGCAGGGTTCAGAGAGTGCCCAAGTTATGGTCTCCTGGTCACCCTGATCACGTGGCAGAAAGAGATGTTGCTTCCTCTCAGAGACCCCAGAGAAGGAAATGTAGATGTGCAGAGGTAGCCCAGTCATCCCCAGCCTGGAGTTTGGAGCAGGAAACTCTCTAGGGCTAAGACTCACCAGAGTATTACCACATCAGCCACACTTTGTACATCTGTTGCATTTGGCTGCAGTTTCTATCTAATTCTGAATTTATTTAAATTCATCAAATACCTTCCTGTTCAAAAGTGGGATGAGTCCACCTCCAGTGGGTTTCTGAGATGTCACTCTGAAACAGCTCATTTTCCATTGCATTGGATAGCAAGCACAGAAAACTTATTCAGGGCTCTGGCTTGCACTTCCAGCTGATGGGCACCTGAACTGCCCATTGCTTCAAGCCCTGTGGACTGTGAAGAAAACTTGCCCACAACAATATGACTGGCTTAAATACCTCATGAAACAAAAAAATATGAAAATTTTGATGCTTAGTGCATAGCAAAAAATGTAGCTTTGTATCCACACAATTGAACATGGTTCAGCATTGGTTTATTAAAAATATAATCAATGAGATTACAGTTGTAGTTAATCTAATTTACAATCAATTTTTAGTGAATGTATAAATTCTTGACTTTTTGCAGAATTAGAAGGAAAGTACATGGCAAGTCATGCTATGGCCTTATGCAGTATCAGACAACACACTTTTTAAAAAACACCATGTTTGCTTCTCACTTGATATGTCTACGTTAAAGGATGATGTACAGCTACAGGTGTAAGTCTGTGCAGATCAGTTAGTCTAAAAGGTCACAACTGCAGTAATAGTGTTGAGTTTCTTACACTGTATGTGTTCCAATGTTTGATAATTTCAAGATAATAACAGCTTATTTAAACATTTCTTTATACCAAATTATATATCATGTAATGAACAACAGAGTGAATTACTGTACATGCAGTTTACCATGCACACTAGCATAAGATTGAAGGTAAGGACACAGGTAACTTAAGTGCTTGTAATTGAAACACACTGAGTTGAGTCAAGCCAAGCAGACTGTGAGCACGTCCCAGCCACACCATCCAAACCACTGCATTCACAGCAGCCTTCCCAACTCACCTGCAAGGTTTGCAGAGCTTTTGCCCCCAGGAACAAAACCTTTATTAACTGGCCTTCTAATATTGATAATTTTTTTTGTTACTAATGTAAAAGGAGGGGAAATTAAAAGACTTTTTTGTGTTTGTGCCCTTTTCTGGAGTGCAGCATGGCTTAGAGAACAGTGATGTGGTGGTGATCACAAGCTCAATGCGAACTTAGAAAAAGATAATTTTCCCATTTATGAATCTCTTGTCTACTACAGAACAGTGCAGGCACAAGCCTTCTTGCTTGCTTTCTTGCTTTCTCCCTCTCTTTTCCAGCTATTTTAATATTCCATTCTCCCCTCCATTCTATAAATTTTATTAGCAATTCTGCCATAATTCTACAAAAATATTGCATTATGTAAAGGGATTTGACACTAGAATTACACCACAAAACTATATGAAACTGCTCTAGTTTGTACTTAGAAGGTTCTTTTATTAGGCAAGCACTTGTTTTCAATATACCAGTAGTTTGTCAAGCAGTATTTCTCTTTCCCACCTAATCTTATAAAGCTCTTATAAAAGCCTGGTTTCTGTCTCCCAAAACACCAAATTAAGATGGGTACAAGCCAAGACCCCTTGTGACTGCTGAGACATTTCCCATTGACATTGCTTAGTGTGTCTAACTGTCCCAAGCCATTCAACATCCTAGAGCATTCAAGGAGGTATGAAACCTGCACAAGAGACCTCCTACTCTTGTCCTTTATCAGTCATGGATCTTGGCTCATTCACAGCACAGAGGGACAGACAAGCACATAGCTTTTATGAATAAATAAGGAGTTTCTGAGGAGCTTAATCAGGACTTTCCCCCAGGCGTTCATTGTATTTTTGTCTTTAAAGAGTTCAGGCCACTCCTAATTGTCCCTGGTTATAAAAGCAGAAAGTATCCCTCCCTAATAAAGGGGAATTACTTAATAAGGTAGCTTTTGTCTTTTCCCCTTCAGAGACACTGGAGGGTTTGCAGTATGGAGCTGCCTTCTCCACTGGAGAAGGTAGTGCCAGGAGCACAAGCAGTTGGCAGCCCTGGAAAGATCTCTGGTGGAGAGGATCAGAAATTTCCACATAGATACAGCCTTTATGTTCTATGATCTCCCTGTCATCACATATAGGCATGACATGCTCATGCCCTGTGGTCCTTAGGAATCTAAATGTCCTTCTGCAGCCATGTATACTACTAGAAAATCAAAGCTCCTACTTGGCTCTGAATATACCAGACAACACAGGGATTGTAGGAGCTTAACTATTTACAGAGAGTTTTATATTTCTGCACTAATAAGCACAGGCTGACATATACTCTTGTGTTCTCCTGACACACATAGCTTCATGTCATTGGGGACTGACCTGCATAAAGGACCATGAGGCAGGTTTGTGGCTCCAGCCTGAGGCTGTCCCCCCCTGCAGGGTTATAACATCCTGAGAAGGAGCCTCTGTTTCTAGTCCTCAGAGCAATGCTCTAATCTTGAATCATTGAATATTAAGGTCAAGGGCAAGATATTATCCACTATAATTCCATTAAGCAACAGTTTATAAGTTACAAAGATAAGTTAGCATGTATTTCAATTTTTATACTTTATATAGCTAATACCGTATTTGTGTTACCTCTCCAACCTACTCAGAACTTATTAAAATTTCATGTCTCTGGAGAAAGCTGTTCAGAAACTTTCCAATTAGACATTCTGTTTACTATTTCTTTTCCATTCTTCTATGAAATCTAGTTCTCACCTTTCCATTCCCTTTTGCTAGAGCCACCCATACAAAATATGAACACACATCTCTCATATGTACCAGCAAATCATACATATCACACTTGTTAAATATTTCAGCTCACCTAGTTCATGTCTAGTCTGAATGCAGAAATTATCTGTTCCCTTCAATGTCCCCACGTTTTTGACAAGTACTGTCCTCAATCAGGTATGTGTAGTTTTGGTCAAAAAATCTCCCCTGACACCTACCTGAATTCTGAATCTTCAGCAGCATCAAGACCTCCTAGATCAGAAAAACATCCTAAGTCCTGTCATTATTCATGTAGCTCTAAGGTTTCCTTTGCAGACAGTGCTCTCAGAAGAGCTGCAAGTCTTCGAAAGCTCAGCTGGGAGGCATGAAAGGACATGATTTCCTGAAGTGGAACTGCACTGGGATTTTAGCACCTTTGTAAGTCTAAGAGAGAAATTCAGAGTTCATGCCTAGAACAATTCTCCAATCCTGGTTCATGAGGCATTGATTGAGATTTTGAAAAGTAAATTTATAGTCTACTTCTTCCTTAGACCTCACTGAGGAGACGTAAAGGTCTTTGTATTGGTTTTGTATTTTATATAAATAGAATTTCACACAAAATGCAGGAGTTATTCCTGGAACCAAGTTTATATCCAATTATTTCCCCGATCTATGGCTTAAGGGATTAAACTTTCCCTTTCTCTAGTCCCAGAACTCTGGGTTTGTTTTCTGCAAAGTGTCCTGCTTCTGAAGGCAGCCATTCAAGTACCTCAGTGCATGGCGGGCTGCAGAATATGGAACTTGACCTGAAAAAAGCATGTCCCTGCCACCCAGCAGTAACTAATCCCACTGGCAGGGCAAGGGTGTAAGTCCTAACTCTGCCATCAGGGGTTTCTATTAGAAAATGTTGGCAGTTCCATATTTAGTCCATTGTTTTGATTCTTATTCCTATGTTCAATGACTAGAGAGTTTAGGTGTTTTATTCAGGGGTGAAGATACCATTGGGCATATAAATTTATATATAGTGACTCAGAACATTATCATATTAACCTTCCTTTAGGGATCTAGTTCATACCCTGTCCTCTTTATTTTTTCATTTCCAATATTAACTAGGCCTTTAAAGGCTGTAGTTTGTTTCAGAGCCTATCCTCTGTTGAGCCAGAAGTCACTGATGGATAAGAACCAGCAAGCAATTAGCATCAACAAGTACTTAGGTCATTAATGATGTAGTTTGTTCTATCTCCTAGCAAGATATCTGAATGCAGAAATTCTTCTCACTCATCTCTCTTCTGCCCTTAATTTATACTTAAGCCAATTCAACAGATTAGACATGCCCCAATATGAAAAATAATTTATTTATTACATGTGCAGTTTGGATAATAGCCATGGGACATACCTCCCAAGGTATGGAATGTAGATACACCTCAAATACCTTGCAGTAATGCAAGGAAGCCTTTTTCAATCTTATTATTTTTGATTACTATATTGTATCAGAGTCGAACTCTTTGTGACCACAGGATTACCCTACCATCTAGGATTGCACCTTCTTTCTGTTGCATAGCTTGAAAAAATAACTAGAATCTACTAGAAATTAAAGTATTAACTAGAAATATGTAACTGATGCCTTGTAGGCAAGCTAAATATGAATCACTGCAAGAGCACAAAACACCACTTATTCCCTGAAGTAAGTAAAACCCAATATTTTGCCAATGTTATAAAGGTGTTCTGTCCATATTAGGAACAAAAGTAAGAGGATTTTAAAAGATAGCTTATCAAATGATAAATAAAAAAAGATAAAATTACTTGCTTTGTTGTTTTAAGCACGCACATACTTTAAAGTTCGGGCACCTGTGCTCACAGATCAGTCTAGAGTCCTGTTTTGCAATCATAAGGTATGATATGCTGATTAAATATTTTAAATTTAGAACATAAAATCCCAATCCAAATCTGAGAAATGCTAACAGTATTCCACTTGTGTGCAGATGAAATATGCTTATTCTAACACTCAAATATTTACCTTAAATTCCAACTCTGAATGACTGTACATGTTAAAATGGCAAACTCAGATGTTTAACCTGTTGGATACAGGAATACAGCTGTTTAAGCCCACTTTCTGTAGAGACTGAAGTAATTTAGCTAAATGTTAGCTTATATTTAGGAATTGTTTTAAAAATATTTTGACACACACTAAAAGCCCACTAATTTTTAATGAATGTCTGTGTTAATAGTTCCTCTCTATTTATCCCTTGCATTCTTTTTGCAGGTCATATTGACTCTCCTGAGCTCTCTGTAACATTTTTCTGCCATTATCCAGAGGCTGATTCAATTCATTGACTTTCCTCCACACATGGTCCTGGGCCCATCACTCATCCCTGACCCCTTTTATTGCTCTCCAAACTCAGCTGAGCTGAGCCTTTGACAATGAACCAAATATTTTGGGTTTAAATGCATGAGACAAAAAATTTTCACCTTGCAGATTATATACAGACAACTACCACACAAAGGTTCCTATGGCTCAAGGATGTCTATGTTTCCATGTGAAGGAGCAAAAGGATCCTTAAAATGGACTCTGCTTAGAATCCCCAAGATTCAACAAAAAAACACACAACCAGGCTTTTCTACTTCCATGGTCACAGAACTGTTCAGCTCTGCTTAAAATAAAGCATGTGTCCAAGACATCTAAAGTTCTTTAGCTATCTCAGGTGCTTAGGGATTTAGACTGTGTCAGATTAACACCTCTCTAAAAAACTGACATTACAAGTTCTGGGAAAAGAGAATTGTTCTATGATGGGAGTATCAAATGAGTCTCTGGCCTCAAATGGAAAAAAAAGTATCTTTTATTCTGAGTAGAGCACCATTTTCAGTTTAAGTCAATTGAAAAAGTAGGAACCCAGAGGTACTGCCAAACCCTGGTGACCGCAGTTCTCACAATAATACTCCTCCAATGGCTAAACTTCATTCTGCTGGCTGAATGGTCCAGGTTTGGTAAAGCTGAAGATATTCAAAAATGGGTTTGAATCATGTGACTTAGTGTGAAGAGCTTTTATCTAACCAGTCAGGAATCTGGACTTTGGTCCTTGCTCTGAAGTTTATGAATTTTGCTTTAAAGAGCTATATGGTAAAACGTTGTTGAGGCTTTTAACTGCTAACTGAATCTAAAGAGTCTAATTTCTGCCATGGTTGTTTTAACTGTGAGATTGAAATGTATCCAATGTCTTTGATTTCTCTCACTTGCAGAATCTGGTACTTGACTGCATTTTGACACTTCAGCAGGACAGGTGCAGGATGCTTTCTTCACTTTTCATCCCTCTATCTGAGGACCTTGATTCTGTCAGAATATATTAGATGCTATTTCAGAGCTTCCACTGCACTGGGAAGTAAAGCACTACCTGGTGTCTCTATCCCAGAGAAGCTGAAATTCTGATTCACTTAGACCATGGTCTTGTCACACTGCAGGAAGTGAACTACCAGAAGTAAAGAAACGTCAAGCCTTTGGGAGAAATATGGATAAACATCATGAAAAGGATAGGTTCTTTCAGCATTTGTTGCCTCCAGATAAAGGAAGCTCTGCAATCATTATTTTAGACTTACACTGATTTAACTTCAATCCTTCCTTAAGTCTATGCCTAAGCTTTTTATTGGATTCATCTCCTAATGCCTATTGAATTAATTTCTTTATCTCAATGAATATTTTGCTCATATATACCTTTGAACATCTGGACACAGCCTTCTGTGTAGCTCCTTAATGCCTCTAGTCCGTCGCTATAACTCATTCATGGATTGCTGTCAAAAGTTGTCAAGGCAGCAAGCCACCAAAAAACATATCAGCAATAGGTCACACACATACTTGCTCACCCCACTGAATTCACTACTCCCAAAATCTTCCAGTTTTACCCCCCTGCAGAACAGGAATGCCAGGGTGCCTCCTGTAGCAGTGTCCCATCATCCTGAAACATGTGAATAAGTTTTATATGGAATTTAAAACATTTATTTCAGAGCTAAGCTAACAACTAAGTAATTTTGCTATTACATATCTTCAGCCCTTTATTACAACCAAGCTGCAATATAGTTATGGTATTTCACAGTGGCAGTAAGGAAAGTGAAACAGAGCTTTAAAACAACTCTTTTTTCTTCTTAATTTCTATGGCTTCAGCAACATTATGAAGTGTTGGTGCTTCTTTTAATATCCTGTGATGGCATCAGTGACCATTCTCTGGGAAATGGCTGAAGAGCATCATTACCTGTCCATTCTTTTCCTTCTGGATAAAATTTGGGCATGACCCCACGTGGGACACCCACAGTGTTGGAGCAGTAAGGCTGCCCATGTGTCTGCCCCCCAGAACTGCTGCATAGGATCAATTTGGGCTCTCCTTAGGGCAGACACTAGTCTTTTCTGCCTCATCCAAACCACACAAAGCAGCCTCACTGAACAGCAGGGTCATGCCCAGTGTTTTCTCTTGGTGTTTGATTAGCTCTAGGTCGCAAGCCATAGGAAAAAAGCAGTAAATCTTATTCAGACATGCTCCACACAATTATAGCATTCCTTTGTAAAATTTATTTAATGCTTTGTGGATATACTCAAGCAATTCTGATGAAAAATGTCATTCAAAGGCTTTGCCCAGACTAACAGTGAAATTCTCAGTCACGTTACTCAGTCCTCATTTGCAAAACCCAAAAACTTTCGTGCATGTGAGTGATCAATTAGAGGCCTGTGGCCTTCAACATTTACAGGGTGGAAACAGCACATCTATTCTGCTATGCAGTTACATCCGGGAAGTTACATGATGTTACTGAAGTCAAAGCCCTACATTTTCCAAATGGGTACCACTGAAGTTGTAAGTCAAAATAATGAAATAAAAATTTGAAACAATGTACTAAACTACCAACAGATGCACTGCTTAGAGCATTGGCTAATTACACTAGCAGAATACCAACAGCAATGTCAGCACCAGAATACTGACTTAGGTATTGTATTGTTCCTTGTGTTATGTACCACTCAGAATCTTAGGAAAAAATTCCCAGAAAAATATGAAGCTTTAATGCAAAGAAATTAAAGCAAGTAAATGGTGGGTTTAAGTACTACAGAGACATGAAACATTGCTTCTTCACATCCTGCTAAGAAGCAACAGCTGTATTTCATTTTAACATGACGTGCTTCAGAACTCATACCCATGTAGGTATTAAATGATCCAAGCATAATGGTCCTGCATAGTTTAATTACTTATATGAAGGCTCAAATTCATATGTAATCTCTTAGTAACAGATGTTGCTGTGGAAATCTTGCTTTGGTTCTAACAGTGAATAAACTTTAACAGTGAAAAATGCTTTGGTGGAATTGGAGATTATTGACCATGGATCCTGAGCACAGTTGACAGTCAATGTTACTCCTTCTTGATAGACTCCTTGTTTCTTCTTCCTTCATGGTATAGCCAATATAAGGAGAACAGGTAGAGTGCAAGGCAGACCATCAAATCATAGTGGTAGAGTGTTGCAGCAAATAGAAGAAACAAGAAGAAATAAAATATTTTGAAAGCAATATGTTTAAAACCTGGAGATTCACTCGGTAACTTAAGTGCTTCACTCCTCAGGTTAGAAATATCTGCAGAATCAGAAGTGTGTTGGCTTTCCTTCTGTGAGTCATCCAGCCAGTTTAGTGTTTTCCCCTCAGTTATTAAATGGTCAGCTTGAGAGTCTGCTCCATCATTTTCTTTGGTAGACTTACTAATTAAAACCTCTGGCCTCCATGACTTCTCTTGTTGGAGCTCTGCTTGATAGAAACATTGACCTGTATTCCTTCCTCTTCCTTCTCCAGAAATTGATGTGTCTGAAGTGGAAGGTACTTCTCCTTTTCCAACTTTGGAAGATAAGTTTTTGTTAATATGTGTAATTTCACTTGTTAGATTTAAATTGTACCCTGACTCAGCAGCAACCTTGCCAACAACTCCGGATTCAAAATATCTATACAGGTGCTCCATTCCTCCTTCCACAGTGGGCCCTTCTGGAGATGCCACTGAAGAGCTTTTATAACCGTAACTAGACACAGTATTTGTACCAGAAGGTGGCATTTTTGTTTCAGCTTTAGAATATAAACAGGAAAGTGTGTCAACATGGCTTTCTTCCCTGTAGAGCTCTTCTGCTTTCTCACGGTTTAGATGCTTTTGGGTGCTCAGGGGACTTTCAGGTACTTCTGAACATAAACCCTCCTGTAAATCTTTCTTTCCCATAGCAGAAACCTTCTCTGCGTCTCCTACAGGTAGAATGTTGTCTGGTTGTGCTTTGGCACATTTTTCCCTGCTATTGCACACAGACTTCGTTTCTCCTTGCAGTGTTTCATGTACGCATGCATTATAAATACCTAAAACTGATTCCTTTTCAAATTCAGTGTCATATAATACACCCACTGTGTTGAGTTGACAAAGAGCATAATGTGAACCATCATTTCTCCCTTCATGTGTATCAAACGCTGTTTCCTTTCCCTCTGTGGGCCTGTCACTTAGTGCAGTCTCTCGAGGTAGCTTAGCAATTACTGCTTTTTCACTGCCAGGCATTTTTTCTGGAGCACTTTCTGATGTTGTTTTAATTATATAAGCTGTACCTGCCTCTGCTTTCTCTGTAATACCCTGCTCAGAGACAGAAGACTTTTCACAACTCTCTGCCTCCTGGCAGGTAAACAACCCCTTTGTGGAAGTCATGCTCTGGGGTTCTGTGGTCCCCATCACTCTCCACCGAACCTCACTCCCCATTTCCTGCCACCTCTGCTCCACGGAGTTTGCTTCACTTTCGCTTCCAATGGGTCTCCCTTTATTTGTGTTGTCTGGCTTCTCTCTGTCTTTTAACCTCCTGAATCCTCTGTGCTCCTGAGTGTCCTCAGGTTGCCTTTCATCCACCCAGGTGGCCCTTGGTGCCTGTTTGTTCTCAGCTGGCAGAGGTGCTGGGTTCATGGCTTTGGCATTGTGTTTCCTGTGTGACTGGAAAGGCTTGGAAGCTTCCTCCTCACCAATTGATGCCAAGTCGGCTACTTCAATGACTTGCTTCTTCTTCCCTAAATTAGTGTTAGAGTCCTTTCCTGAAATTTCACCAACTCCTTTTTTTTGTGTGGAATCTGTTGAGACATCAGCATGTGTGAAAGTGCCAGCATATGAATCTCCTCTTAAACATACCTGAATTTTGCTTTCAATTGTCTTGATTTTTCCTTCATTTTTGTCAGCATCTGACAATAATGAATCTAAAGTTTGGTGAGACATTTGTGCTGCCTGGTGCTCCAGAGCTGGATTAGCATTGCCATCCAGTGTCCTTGCTATGCGTGCATTTAATTGCACAGATTCATCATGCTCTGGCGAAATGGTTTCTGGTCTCGTTTCGCAGGCCCCTTTTGAGGTACCAGCAGCATCATCCTCACTGATGAATAACCTCTCCATCATCTTACTTCCCGAGGCACTATCTATTTCACCTTTTGAAATATCTGTGTGCCTCTCTCCTTGTCGGCTTGAGCCAGTAGCCATAATATTGATAGCCTCATTCTGCTTTGTCAGAGGAAAATGTTTTGCTGGTAAAAGGCTTTCACTGGTTCCAGTATGTTCCAAAGACCGCTCATAGCTGTTTACTGAGCCAGCAGTCACTTCCTTCCCTGGTTGCTGACTATTATAATCTCTTACAGAATACTTAACTTTATCTTTTAATTCTTCTCCTATCGCATGTGAAGTGTTTTCAGATGAGGAACTGATAGGCACAGGGTGCAAGTCACTGCTTCTTTCTATACAGGTTAGCTTTTTCACCAGTCTTTCAGTTTCACTCAGAAAATTAATTGGTTCTGTTGTGTATAAATTCCTTTCATCTCTGGAAGAGGTACCTCTAGCTCCTGTGAAGTGCTGATTTAACTGAAACAATAGAATAGAAAAGAATGATCAAAAAGTGCTTTGCAAAAAATATGCCAAATGAAGGAGGCAGGATTTCATTATGGAAAGTTTTGTTTTCAGTAACAAAAGCTTTTATGGAAACATGTTCCAAACCATTTGCAAAATTTGCATTGCATGTATTTTTTAACATAGGTAATGAGCTTTATGGTGGTGCTGAAAGGAGCAGGAAATAAAATAGTGCTCAGAACCCTCTCTCTTTATTCATGAGTTCAGTAAGCTGCTAGTAGGTTTTATACAAATTAAATCTGAAGAGAATATTCCCTTAAAGGCAGGCTAATTCGTTCCCTATACATTTGATTCTAGGTTTGGAGGAGGAAGCCATGGGGCGAGGGGGGAGGATTGGTGCCTAAATGAGGGCATTGATACAGTACATCAGTGTCCGGTAATGTACAGTACTGTCCACTAAAACAAAGAGACATTTCACACTGACAAATGCTGTAAGGATTATCTGTGCTTCATTTCTCTCAGGGACCATTTTACAGGCTTCAAACCAGACTGTTTTTAGACAATCTGGTAAGACATGAGCTGGAAATGGGATTAGCAAAGTAAAAGGCCAGAAACTAATCATTCTCCCTCCTAGCTCCCAAATATCATATTGTATTATTCAGCTATGCCTGCTTGTCATTGCACTCTCTTCTCACTTGAGCAGAGTCACATTGATAGCACTAGCTGATCAATTAGAGGCTAGCTTCTTGGGCACCCCTTTATACATTTTCACTTGCTGTAGATAACCCCATTACAGTTTCTCTTATTAATATGTTTTCTGCAAAGCCTCTGCAAACTATTAATAGTAAAACGTCACTCAAAGAAAAGTGAGGGAGCTAATGTCTCTGCAAATTCTGTTTTAATGACCCTCTGCCAACCAGTGCTCAAGTGTATTTGAGTTCTTCGGTGATGCCAACTGTCAGGATTTAACAGTGAGATGCCTGTGTTTTTTTCCCCTCCTCATAACTGACATTTGCATGATCTCAATAATTATATGCAAATCTTACGATTTCCCCTTCTTCTCACATAAGGCTCATGTTACTTGTCAACTGCACAGCTGTCTTGTGAGCCAATGCCTGTGTGTTTCAAAGATTTGGTTGTATTTCCATGTATTATAAGCCTTCATTGTTTAATTCATTAAAGAGCGCACAGTGCAAATTAACATCTAAATTATAGCTCCCCCTTCATTTATTGTATGGACAAGTCTGGCAATTGATAAACAAATGGTTATATTTGATCCTCTTTTTTGTAAAAGGGTGGACTGAGAACAACAAGGGATTTTAGAGGTCCCCCTTTGTATGTTTCATCATAAAGAAAAAAAACCCGAAACATTGACTTTCAGGCAGTGAAAGGTCCCAAAATAGGCAACAATTTTCAACTTTTTAAAGTAAAAGACAAGAAAAAATTATATTCAAATGAGAGGAATTTTTTTCTCTCTATCAACAAGAAAAAAAAGAACTGTTCCCATCTTCCTCTCTTGTCTGATTCAGCATTCACATTTTCACAGGTGATAGCTATTATAATCTATGATTATGAATCTGTGCACCCAAATGATATGAGCTGAGAACAGACACTGAGAATAATAGATTGCTGTATGTGTCTCATTTATTGCCATTTTTTCTTTCATACTGAGAAATGCAAGGCAAACGACACATACACATGCATGGACACAAATCCAAATAGATTGAATGTTCACTGAGTGTGAAATTCATTGTAAAAAATATAATTTAAAATACAGATATAGAATAATCTGCTAATATAAATACATATATACTTAGTATGCTCATATAGTTATAATTTCAAAAATCTCTTAAGTAAACAGTTCTACAAATATAAAATTTTTACAAACACAGAGTATATATTTTAAAATATTTCTATCCTAGTGACTAGGAGGGCAGATTTTTTAAATGTTGCCCTTCTAATTCCTTAGAACTGTCATTTAGAGCCTCGGGTAAATAAGTAAAAGGGAGAAGTCATTAATTTAAGACCAGAAAAAGTTGATGCACTATACTGAAATCAAAGCACCTTCTATTGTTGAATTGGTTAGAGATTCAGTGTAAGTACAGACCAAGGCTTTACATTTGTAAATTAGTGCATCAGTCAGCTCTGTTAAAAGGAGGCATTTCACCAGCTTTGAAGCGTAAATGGATTCAAATAATTTAATACTATAGATATAATTGTATAACACTTACCAGCAACTCTAATTCTTTTTCATCATCTTTGTGATCACCCTGGTTGTATTCTGCATTTTTGTCTTTTATATTATCATTAGCTCGCTTGGTGTCTTTGTCTTCTGCTTGTGAATAAACAATCTCTGGGACATTTGTGTCTGAAGAGTTAAAAAAACAGTTGAATAATTTCCATGAGCTTGGTTGTTACACTATTTTTAATTAACATGTGCAGTAAGGAAGAACTAATTAAACTGGATGTTGTACCTGAAGTCCTTGAGTTATTCCATGTGCCATCATCAGACGTTGCCAATATTTCTTCTTTTCTGTAAAACAAAAAGAAACTTCTTGTGTTATTCAGCAAAAATTATTGTTGTAATTCCCCTTAGATTCAAATATAAAGACTACTAGTTAATTACACAACATCTTGAATGCTGTTCGAAATTCTGAAAATGGCAGCTACATAAAATGTAGCTTTTTTTGACTGACCTGATATTAGGCTTGGTCATAAGAAAGAATTGGCCAAGAAAATGAGAATGTGTTGACCTTCAGATTACATTACAAATCTGATGGGCTTTCCCAGGCCTTTTCTGAGAAAGCAGCACAAAGGTGATTAGATGGGTCAGTGACAGGAGAGCATAATTTTGGGGTCAGGCAAGGGTCTGGAAGGATATATGTGCTCAAGAGGCCAGGGCTCTCTCTTGCTTGTGTTTTTCAAATATTTGTATGTTTACAGAGGTGACTGGAAAAAGGCATCTTTGTTACCTGAAATAAACCAAAAGATTCTCCCTGCATGTGTACAGCATAAATCCTGTTGCTAAGCTATGCCTGGCCGGCAGGAACGAATTCTGCTTCCCTCAGCCAGTGCAATTTTTTTGTTGCTTTGCTGGCTGTGAAAACAAAGGCCAGGTTCAACACAAAAAACACCTACAGAGAGATGCTGAGTGCCTGCAGTCCCTCATCAATATCAATTGATATCAATGGAACTGCCAAGTCCTACCAGTTCAAATAGTTTGCTTATAGGGATCTAACCTTTAGTGGAAAAGGAAAAAAATGTTCAGAGAATGTCACTTATGTAAAATGCAAATTATTATATCACTCCTAATGACTCCTCTATGAGGAGCAATTTTTTTTCTGTAGGTCCTAAGTTATGTGATTTTCAACCAGCCGTCCACCTCTGTTACTGAAAATTACTTTCTAATTTTCAAATATTAATCTTTTTCCCTTCTATTTTCTCCTAGTGTCTTTCATTTGAATTGATATAACATTAACTCTGCCACCTAAATGCTTAATTGAGAAGGAGTATGCTAAATTTATACTCTATTAAAAGAATGTAGACATCTACTGTCACCAGCTTTTTAGAAACCAGTCTTTATAGGTTTTGCCAGACTAAAGCAGACAAGCTCTTGCCAGTCTAGCATCTGATCTCTGACACTGGTCACCATCAGATACTTCAGGGGAAGATGTAGAGTTCTTGTAGTAAAATACTTGGAATAATTTGCACTGCCCTTCTAAATTTCCTTTTGGCCATTTTTTGTTAGAAGCTGTCCTTGAAGCACAAGATTTAATGCTCTCTCGGTGATTCTTTTTCACCGTTAATTGCAATAATGCTAAATATTCTTGCAATCTGTATGAATGTCATGTCACTCTTGAATTCTGGTATGTGCATAACCTCCATGTGTTTTTCACTCTTCCACTCACACTGAGTTATATTTTCCCCTGCCCGCAGTTGCTAAAATCTGCATTTCTTTCTGAAAAGGGTGGCAGATCCAGCTTTTTATCGTGGATCTGTGGAGGTTTTAAAGTAAATCATTAGTACTTATTATTTATACATAGGGTTTTGTGGAGGATGGTTGTTTTTTTTTTGTTTGTTGGTTGGGGATTTTTTACTGTTCAAAGGCTTGGCTTAGTGTTAAATCTAGTTCCCAGTTTTCTTCTGCCCCTTTGCATCTTTTTCATTCACCTGCTACCATAAATCTAAACACAGTGAGAGTTGGGGTTTAACCATGGTACAGAGGCATCAAAACATTTAGGTGCTATTGGGGTGTCTGCAAAAGCCCCAGATTAGGAGCCAAGACAGGTATAACACATGAACTGAATCCTCACCCCAAAACAGTGATCCCAAAACCACATGTGCCCAGCAGGAAACCTTCCACTGCTTTCCAGTGGGAAAAAAAAGGGCACCTAAACGTGTCTACACGTTCAGCCATGGGGATGCCACAACATCATGGGGATGGCATCATTTGCTGCTAGAATGGACTTTTGTTTTCTTCTTAAAGAAATAAATGTTTGACAACTTTTTCATTCAAGAAGCATTCCCAGAAGAAGGAGAGTTGTTAATGCCTATATGTAGCATAATATTCTACTGCTAGCTAGAGTTCACACCAGCTACTGTGGCATCCAAGTAGCAGTGCCACTTTCAGCTTCTATCATGCCCTCATGTGATAAAAAACCCCACCACACATCACCATGCAAAAAATACCCAGATTACCAGGATACAGAACATTTGGGGAAAGATCTGGGAGGGCAGATTTGCCTACTTTGAATGTACAGGTACAAAGATGCTCCAAACTGGATAATTATGGGCGTGTGCCAGGATAGTGTTACCTCATCTAGCCTTGTTCTTATAAGCATCTGTATCTAGGCAGTCCTGTACATCATCCCTGTTATCAGTGGGGAGAGATTAACCCTTCCAAAAGGAGATTCATTCCCTCTAACATGGGCATCATGAGTAAGATGGAGTGACATATCCTTCAAAGATGCTTCTTTATCTCTGAAAGAGACTGGCCATAAAGGGAACCTGCATTTTTGGCCACTATCTAAAGCTTCATGAATCTCACCTTGTAACTCTAAATTCAAACTGGAATGTAGTTAGGGAGTTTTAGTGGATGGGACTGTAAAACTCAATGTGCGTGTGACCTGAGCCCCTCAGTTTTACTTTTGCTGTGATTACAACTGAATCTTTCCTTAACTTTTGTTCTAGTAGCTTCTGGAGCCCTGTTCCACAGGTTTCTTTCACAACAGCAACACAAAAAAACCAGCAATGATAATACAACCTCACAGCTGGGATACACACTGCAGGACTTGTAGCATAATTTATTGCTAATTCCACTGAATTTTATAAAGCTTCCTGGTTTATAGCCCATTATTTGTGCACACCTGCCCTGAAAATACCTGAGTACAGGGAATGTCAATGTAACAGTTATTTTACTTAATTTAATTTTATATCAGAAATATCTGTCCTCATATAATTATTCTCAGGAGAAATTTAAAATTGGCTTAAATTGAGGATATTGATACTGCAGTGTTTGAGGACCACAAGGAGCAAAAAACAATAGTAATTTAAATCACTACTTCAATTTAAGAAATTATACTTTGAGTCTATGGGTGCATATAATGACAGAACAATCTCAAACTTATTTTTATACCCTAAGGACTGAAATACTTCCCAAAAGCCGATAAAAATTAGTCCCTTCTTCAAACAGGGGCAATTAGAAGGTGCTTGTCTAATTTGTAATTTTTTCTCCACATTTCTCTGAAAAGGTCCTGTCACAGTATCAGAATTCCATGAGCAGATTTTGAAATTGGAATATGAGTTAATTTTTTGTTTCAGAAATTAATTATTACACTTTGTTTGTGAGGAGTAGTCTAAATTTGCCTACATGATGAGAGACACAACATTCATAATCTGTTTAAAAGGTTTTACTTTTATTTTTAAGTGACCCAGGTATTCTGAAAACAATGCAAGCTAGAAAATAATCCATTGTGTCAGATTATGTAATTCCGTTCCAGCATAAATTGCCATAAACCTGCAGAAGCCCTGCTGCTTTTTCCATTCACAGCTGAATGGGGCACATCTTCATAAAGTATACCAGGAATTTATTAATTTCTACCAGCTTAAAACCCCAAAACTTACGCTCATAAGATTAATTCTTGTTGAAATGATCAATCACTTGTATTGAGTTATAAAATTAAGTCAGGACTGAAAACAGGTTATCATTGTAATTTTGCATTATAAGGACAAATATGAAGTTCAGAGGCTAGTTAGTAGGACTGAGAGCACTGAAAATGTGATTGACATTATGAGAAGGAGTTTAGAAGACCCAAAGTTATGTGAAATTAATATCCTAGAGAGGAAATGTTAAACTTGAACCCTAAAGAAGTGAAGAGTAGATAGAAAATGTATAAGTAGGAAAAAAAAATTAGCCAATAAACAATATTTCTTTGACTTCTTGAAGTGTTGGAATAAACTCAGACATGTCAAACCTTTCAAACTAGTCCTTTTAAGTAAAATAAGGATCTTTTTAGAAGTGAGGCTTCATCAAGATTTCAGATAGTCTATATATAACCCCACAACCAAAAGACTTCTCATAAACTCTTCTACCACAGTCCTAGTGGTGGGGCAGATTCTTATAGGAACAGAAATCTTGCAGGACACAGCTAATAGGAACACTGATTTAGAAAAATATTTTATTTCATCCAGTCTGGGAGAACCTGTTGTTTAAATATGCTCCAGTTAAGAGAAGCAGATGATCTCCAATCCAAATCTGAGAGACCCAAGAAAGAAAAACACGTATTGGTTTAAAACCTTTGCTATTCAGAGATATTCAATTGGTCCTATACTGTAACAATATCAGAAGAGTAGAAAAAGTAGGAGCTATATTTAGGAAAAAGAAGAGAAATAGTGTCAAGACAGCTATAGGCCCAGGTGTCTTCACAAAGTTTTCACAATAGATTTAAAACAAAAATGAGAGAAGAAACACAGATAAATGGAAAACGGCATGAAAATGCCAGACTCACCTGATAATATCTGTCTTTGATAAGATTACTGTATTTCCCTTGTCTAAAAATCAGTTATCTGGACTTCATTAAAGCATTTGTTGTGCAGCCACATGGGAAATTTATTAATTAAACGGGAGAAGAGGGAGATGAGCACGAGAGCTGGGCGGTGGGAGAGGGGCTCGGTGCCAAGCAGGGTCCCAGGAGCTGGGCTGTGGAGCTAGCAGGCATTGCTGGGGAATCAGAGAGGACAAGTCATGTAATCAGACTTACTCAGTCATGTTATTACAGACCAAAGCACAAGAAGTCAAAGTTAAATTAAATCTGTGGCAGAGAGGAAGTGGGGAGACATCACCAACGCAGAGGAGGATTGAAAGAAATCAGTGGCCTGGAGGATCAGAATAATAGATAAGGGATGAAATTCAAAATTATAAAGTGCCAGCTTATACATTTAGGGACTAGAAAGAGTTTCTGCCACAAAACTAGGCCTCAGAAGTTGGAAGAAAGAGGTGAACAAGAAAAAGCTGAGGGTTTTCATTTTGTCAGAAACCATATCCAAGCCGCTGGTGTGAGATGAGATAGACACTGTGATATAAAGGCAAACCAAGTTCAGCAGTAATGTCTCATGGAAGGTAGTCCCAGTTATGAAAGATTTTCAAGAAATGTTCATGTTGGGGAACCAGGCACCAATAAGAACTCCTCTAGAACATTTGTCTACAATGTCCAAGGAAGATTGATTCCAACTGCAACATGTTCAGAAGAGGACTGGAGGAAGACTGGCAGGAAGAGGACTGGAAGAAGACTGGATGGAAAATCTATATTAACCAAGGAGGCAAATGGAGTAGTTCTATTTTCAGCATAACAAAGTCTGAGAGCAGGAATAAACCTCTCTTGATATAGCAAAGGAGAAAATATTCACGAAACTAAAAAAGCAGCAAGACTGTTAATGCATTAATATAAAGAGTTCAGAAAAACATTTGTTGTGAAAACTTAAAAGAAGATCTGTAAGCATTAGAAAAGTATATCCGGTAGTTTATCAGTGAAAGTATCAGACACAAGAAACTGAGAAGGTCTCAGTATAGAAACATGAATGTATTTTTGTGAACGAGGTTATGAAACACATTTCCCAAGGGAGTAGGACTTCATGATCCCACAGTCACAATCCAGCACTATTTGAAATGCTCCTGTGCAGCTATATGAGAGCTAAGCTTGCAGGAATGCACATTTTCCCTATGGAACAGCAGGTGCTTTGCTCTGGCCTGAAACAGGTTTGGGACTATAGCCAGGAGTAACAAACTTCTTCGTAATGGGTGAGGTTATCAGAGCTTATCATGTTTTTGATTCCCACGCCAATATTTGGCTAAAGTTGTGTCTGTATGTTTGTATAGCTCATGGTACTGCTCACTTTGTTCTGTGCTATATCCACTTATGCTACATCTTACTATCTGAATCATACAATATTTATTTTCAAAAAGGTGAAAAAAAGGCCAAAATTGTTGGATTATAGAGTATGGAGAGATGAAAATATACCTGAAAAACTAAAATTAATGCAACCTGATAAATTTTATACTATCTCATATTTAAAAGAAAACGTGGGACTGTATTATTTAGTCTGAAATTCAGAGAGGTATGAGGTAGTAGAAGTATTCAAAGAATATATTTCTCAAATATTTAGTTAAAGTATGTAGAAGGGAAAAAAGTTTTTAATACTATTTTATTTTAAAAATAGTCTTAGGTTTTGTGGATTCTTTCATGCTTCTGATTTTTGCTGTAGATTCAAAATCAAAACAAATTAAAATTCTACCCTGAAGATAATGTATTGAAGTTGAGTTGAAGCTAAAATGTCCTCATGAAAAGAGCTGGCAAGATTGAAGTTGCTAACCAAACCAAGTTATATTTTAATTTCAGAACAGATTTCTAAGCCTAAGAGTAACCTCATATAGCAGCAGCCTTCAATATAACTAGTGCTTTTGGATCTAGTGCCAAAAATAGCCAGCCTTGCTGAAGAATGATGCCACTGGGATATAAACAACATGTGAGATCCCTGAAATGAAGTAGTTACATGTGTCAGCAGTGACTTTTTACTGAGAAGCAGAAGAGCAAAAAGTAAATTAGTGCAGTTAAGTTCTCATGTTTGAGCTGTCACTGGAGCCAAACAGGCAATCCTGCACAGAACTGTAACCCCATGGAGCTGGGAAAGGGAATATGGGGAGGGAAGGGCAGGCAGCTTAGTTTGGGTATTTTTGTATCGTTAGCAGCAGGTGTAATTTCAGGAGGTGGTAGAGAAGGAAATATCCGCATTTAAACAAGCAACAACAAAAATTATTTTCAAATGTTTATGTACTCATAAAAAGCTGAAAGCCTGTAAAATGCCTTCAAGACATGGGTGAGAAACTAGAGAAATTCTAAAATTCAGAAGCATTGTATGCAATATCACTCAAAATCCGGAAACATGAAACAAGAATGAATTTCTCAGGAAGAAGGAATTTTAGAAAGGATTAGGAAAGACTTTGTATGTGTAAAGTTCTAAGCAGAGCTTTAAAGTTCTATAAATTGATTTTAAGGATCTGAAGAATAAGAATTCAAGATATTTTTTTAATAACACAACCCCCGTAACAGTTGGCTTGCTTTAAAATATTGCTATTTGTATGGGTCCTAAAGCACCAGCAGGTCAGGGGAGAAAATATTTCCAAAACTAATTTGCACTGAGGGGAAAATGCAAGCAGGGAGAAAAACCTTAGTACTGTTAAAAAGCAAGCAAGCAAACAAACAAACAAACAAACAAACCCTACAAAAACCAAAAAACACAACAAACCTCCCCCCCTCTGCAAGTTAAAACTTGCCTCATTCTGGTTCAGGAGCCACCAAGGATCCTGATATGGACCTTCAAAGTGCAGACTTTGACTGCTTTTGTGATGGTGCCTCCATAATTAATTTTATTCTATTTCACTAACTGAATATATGAACTAAATATTTAATGAGTAAAGACAAACTCAATCCTTGCCTCCATAATCCTCAGTCCAAAACTCACTACAGGGACACTGATTTAAACTGGTGTCTGTGTTCTCAGAATTTGAAGTTACAGCTTAAATATAAACTCCACAGTTTATTATCACACGCAGTTCTTAGTCTCCAGCCCTGGTGCTGCCAGAGAAGTCACAGCTGAGCTCAAGAAGAGGAGGTCAGCCTTGGCTTGAAGCCACCTTTGTGGCTCCTGGGGACTTGCCTGGCTGTGCCCAGCACCACTCGGGCTCCAGAACAGGTGTGGAGATGACAAGAAGGCTGAGAATTACCTGTCTGTGCACTAGCATAAGAGGGAAAATAAATTATTTCTCCTCTGGAGCATTTCTAACATGAAAGACTGCCTGCTGCAGGTGTGCCCAATGGCCTCACCTCTGATCAGTGCTTGACCTCCTGTTTCAGGACTCTGGAAAACTGAGAGTCACAAAACATCTGCAGCAGAGCCACATGCAGTGAGACACATTTACGTGCCACCACCTGTGTGTTATGGAGAGAAGCCATGAAGAGCATGTTCAGCTCCCCAGGAGCAGAGCAGCACCATGCACAGAGGCTCCAGCAGTGCCTGGCAGTGCTGGCCACACTGGAGCAAACCAGCTGGTGGGGTGGAGGATCTGGCCTCACCCAGAGCTCTACCTCTAAGCTGTATCTGCCCAGGCTTTGAGCTCCCTGTGTCTATAGAAAAGAAAAAGCCTTGATAAATCTTAAGGAGCAAAATCATTGTTATAGCCAGACCTGGTTCTTCTTATTTGTTTACCTGCATATTTTGTCTAAATGAAGGCAGAATATTATTTTTATGAACAGTATACTCTCATTTGGAATTGACACTAATGAATGCAAGGCCCTTTTCCCTTCTTGTTTGTACCATCAAATTAATTAGCTCTATTGTGACATCAGTATTTTTCTCAAGCAGTTCAAGGCTTGAGCATTTTCCATTCTTTTTCTAAAGGGCATCTTCAGTGCCCTTTATCTACCATAAGAATCATGCATCACTTGTATTTTTCACAACTAATGCTGTTTATTATAAAAACTGATTGTGATGTGAAGATTGTTATACTGTGTGGCAAATTGCCCAAACAATTACTGTAAATGCATGAGCCATAAACTGTACTGCCAAGGACACTGGTAGGTTAGCTCCTATAAAGGAAACAATTAGAGTCTGAGGTGGAAATAATAGAGATGAGATGACAGTTATTGAAAAGGCAGAACATCCAGTTTAATGTTGTAAATATAGGTTTGTAGATTACACTGATGGTTTTAAAGTGTTCATGACTTATTGAATGGAATAGAATATTCCATACTTTAGAATGGGGCCATAATTATTATTTCCTTTTAATTGTGATGTCTGATGCATTTGTGAGCAGTTCTTGAGAACATCTTCACATTATACTGATTCTATTTCTAAATTATCATCCTGCTTCAAGGGTTGGAGGCTTTTTTATTATTTTACTTTCTTCGCATTTTGTTGTTCAGGGTCTGTTCCGAACAAAGTATTTTCTCTTGAGGAACGAGGAGTGCTTAGAGGGTTACAGCAATAATTATTTCAGTTTCAGCCTACACACTTCACTGCTTTAAATCATCATTAGAAGTTTCATCCCTCAGCAACTCCTGCTGAGACAGTCTTAAACTCCAAGAAACAATTAGATAAGAATAGCTAATCTTTATAGCAACTTGTATATAAAGGTATTGATAATAATTTGCCAGAAATTAGGGGAATACATTTTTTTCTTAGAAACCATCTAAATACAGAAAAAGGTTATTTATTATTGTTAAAGAATTTCAATAATTCAAACCAGATTTGGAGTATATGAAGATTAGGGTGCATAAAAAGGAATGTGCACTCTACAAGAGGATGTGTTGCAATAAACTGTAGTATATATTTAAAAAATGCAAGAAAATTGACATTACTGCCTGAGAATATTAAACAGTCATCTGTTTTTTAAAGACAAGACATAGGGATAAAAGAAAATGAAATAAAATTCTAATATTAGACCCTAGGGAGAGCACTAAACAACTGGACAAAGAATTACAGCTGTCAAGAAAGCAGAGGTACTGGGCACATAAAATCAGAACAGGGAAGGGTCTTCCCAGGGTTTGGAGAAGAGGATAAAGTGAGCAGCAGAGCAAAGGTAGCAACCAGCAAAGGGCAGTCAGTGTGAGCAGCCTGTGTGAGTTCTAAACTACCAAATCCATTAGTCAGGAGAAGCTGGCAAAAGCTCTAAAGTGGCTCTGAAAGCAAGCTGCAAGGAAACTAAGTACTCATCTAAAACACTTTTCAGGGAAATGCTCTAAGTAATTTTCAGGCTTTTGCACACTGTTAAAAAAGGGTGATCTTAATATGAGGTGGGGGTGTCAGAGCTGTGCTGGGATCTGATGGAGCTGCACTGAAGTCCAGGGAGGTGTGGGGATCAGAGCTGTGGGCCTGAGCAATGGCTGCATCCTCAGGCTGGAATGACTGACTCTTTCCAAAACTCAAGGCAGAGTCCTGGGAACCAGACCCTGGGTACAGCAGAAGCCAAGAGCTGCACTAATTAGAGACAAACCAAGCCTGCACAGAGCAGTGTCAGCACGGTGTGGAGAACTGCTGACAACAAAGCAGGACAACTGAAGCTCAGCCAGCACCATTCCTCACTTCTGGGCTTCTAATGCACACTCCTGAAGTTTGACTTCTCAGGTGGCTTCACCTGAAATATGGCCAATTCCCATTTTGGCTTCAAATGAGCCCTCCTTGAGGAGATGACATGTTATATATATCTGAACCATAACTTTGTTGTTATATGTCATGTGTGGCAGTACCAGGGCCTTCTGTTTATATTTTCTTCCAGGAGGTATTTAAAAAATAAAAGCACAATGCTAAAATAATTTGATGTAAACAATGCAGGAAATGATAATTTAAAATTATTATTCAAAACTGATTGAAACCACAAAGGAAAAGATTCAGAAGCAAAAACTGCAGACAAAATCAACATCTATAAATGAAGAGCTGTGTGAACGCTAAGTAGAAATAACTGAGTAATATTTTAAAATATTGCCATTACAACTGATCCTGTTAAAATGAAGATGAATGTAAAATAGGAGCCCTTATTATGAATCTAGGTGAGATTGATTTTCTTATATGACCTTCAACTACCAGCAGTGTTAGAGAAGGCTCAATCTAGTTCTTAGTAAATAGGTGTCACCCAGGAAATGGGACTGACACTAATTAGCTTCCTTGTTGATAGTCAGGAAAGAGAGGACAGAGGCAGGAGATTGCGTGGTGCACTCATTATCAGAGCAGTAGGTGAGGGCATTTGCTGGCTGGCATGGCAAAGGGGGCTGGCACTGTGGCTGCTGCTTGGAAACTACCCTGGGAACAGAAGGCTTCACTTCCAGGAGAGTCAGTCAAGCAAACTTTACAAGCATTTTGAACGAAAACAGAGCCACAAAGAACTTGTACTCAAATGTTGGAAATTTGAGGAAGACAATATTAACCTGTGGTATTTCTCCACCTTGAGGAAATACCCCTTAGTTTTTGTCTTCTCACCTAAGACAAGGAGCTTTACCAGAAGAGGGGAGAAGATGAGCCTGAAAAAGGACAATAAAGGTCTGTCAGTAACTTCTACACAAGGAGAAATTAGAAAAGAAATTTGGAAAGTGAAGTAGAAAAAGATGCTCTGAACAAGCGATATATGGTATTATGATTAATAGTATCAAGGGGGACAATTGATCAAGAGAGCAGTTGTAAGGGAATTTAAGCATTTTTTCTGCAAGGATAATTCCCAGTAGGATTCAGACAATGTTTGTAATAAATCTATTTTTATTAAGATTATTGGATTGGTGTTATCCAGGGGATTATATTTTCCAATTACTAATATTTTCATTTTTCGGTCTTAGTTTATGATTGAAGCAGGGACATAGGTGGCACAGAACAAAATGCATTGGCCTGACTTGGGATGAGAATAATCATTGCCTCAAAGCAAACAAAGTCCCAAGAAATTAGTCTTTATTTTCTAGCTCATTAAAAAAGACCTTGAGTTTTAATAGCGAAATATTAATACTTTCTTTTCTTTTTTAAATATAGATGTATATCTGTCCATGTGAAGATTTTAGTGCCACCCAGTCTGAACCAATTTGGTGCCAAGTTCCAGCCTTTAATATAGCACTATCTATCCCCAAATCTCATGACTATAGGTATGAAGACTGCAGAAGAGCCCTTTGCCTAATAAGTCAGTTATACCTCAAATTAAGTTATAGCAACTATAAACAAGAACACTGCCACTTTTTTCAGCTCCTTTCATAGCTCTACAATGATTGTTGTACCTTATTCTGACATCCACGTAGCCATGTTGTAGCAATACCTGTTCAGAAGTTGTGTTACAGAGTAGTTTCATTTGCAGAATGGTCAGACAATTACTTGAGTCCTTTGACAGAATGGGATA
This sequence comes from Petroica traversi, assembly GCA_025920805.1. NCBI lineage: Eukaryota > Metazoa > Chordata > Aves > Passeriformes > Petroicidae > Petroica > Petroica traversi. The sequence continues at coordinate 20,758,884 of JAHLSL010000009.1, forward strand.
AGTGTTTCATGAACAGAGAACGTCTTTCAAAATAATTCTTCAGGGCACTGTTAGAAAGTCTGTTGAGAGATCAACTGTGAATTAGCAATGCAGGAACTTTCTGTTGGGATATCTATCTCCAGGGCCAAGCTGTTGAAAAAGAGGAAAAGGTGACTCAGGAGTCAAGTTTTCTGAGGGCTTGGCTTGGCATAATGTCAGAGGATATGGTTCATAGGTTGCTATTTTGTCTGGAAGAAGCCTGATCAAATATCAAAATGTTTTTGTAGAAAGGAGCTGAGGGTAGTGTCCATTTGTTCTTTTGCTACTTTCTCACACTGCTTTAAAAGACTGGAGAAGAGAAACTTTCAAGTTGTGTCTGTTTTGGACAAATCTGAGAGGAGAAAAACATTAACCTACGCTGCCTCTGGTCTTTTTCTGAATCTCACATGGGAAAAATAGAGAAGGAGCAGTCTCCTCCTGGTGTGTCAGAAGAGAGAATTTTCATAGAGGAAACAGCAGTGTGCTGAGGCACTAATACAAGAAGGTGGCAAGTGCTTTAGATAGGCTGTAGAGAGACAGAAGGCTGTCAGGTGAGACTAAGACACAGATACCACTGCTGGGGAGAAGAACAGAAAGGGTGACCACAAAAAAAAAAACACCTTAGACAGCTGTTCTTGAGAGAGGGCAACTATGATCTAAATCTTGGAAAGCAACTGTAAATTCTATAAGCATCTCAAGACAAGAGACTTTTATAACATTTTTTTTTCATTTTTCACATGCTTACTAGCACACAGCAAGAAGGCAGCTGGGTGATAGGTATAAATATTTTTATCAAGAAGACATGGAACAAACCTAGGTGACGCTGGTTCAGATTTACTAGGGTAGCTGTGGACACTGACAAACTCCCCAACTCTCTACCATAACATGAAGAATTTCAGTCCAGCATATCTTATGTTTATCACCCAAAATCTATAAATGTTATTGCAGGGACAACAATTGTGCATCAAAACAAAATGTAAATGCCAACCCACTTGGTGCACCTAAGTGCAAATTAAGAAAAACCTGCCAGCTTTGCCTAGCTCACATTCAATTGTGTAGCCCAGTGCCCTTTAGGACTACAGTTAGTAACCAGCAGTAATAAATCTTCAGGTTTCGTGTTAGAGTATCAGCTGGTTTCATGAGTCAGGAGGAGATTGGAAAGACACTGAGAAAACCAAGCCCCCTATTATGCTTTGGCACATCAACTAATACTTCTTGTGTGTGTCACTGAAGGTCTAGGGATCAAATAGCCACTTCTAACATTCTCCCATGGTGTTTAAAAGGTCTTACCCTCTCCTTTGCCCTAAGGCAGGGACTTCATTTAACTTTCAAAGAGTTTATTTGGACCATTTTTTCCACCATTTATAGATGAGAAGATAATCCACACTTTATCTTAAAAATACCATGGGCAATAGATTCTCTGGACCTACCCTGCAGCTGAAGCCATTGCTTCAATTCCAGAGCTGTGGTGCTGGGACTGGACCACAGCTTAAAGTTCATAATCAGAATAAACAGCTCAAATGACACTGGTAGTCAATGCAATGATTAAATATGACTCCAGCGCTCTCAGCTAATGTTGCACTACCTTTAAACATCTTTTCAAGACTAACATTTAGCAAAGTCAAGGAGAATGTAACAGAACAATCTTTTCTTCCAGCTGAACATTTATGAACGGTAGTACCTGAATGGTGGACAGGAGAGAGTATTGAAATGGTCATTTACAGCCTGGTTCAATTTGCAAAATAGATATCTTCCTAAACAAAAGAATCATTGAACATACAGCAGTTAATTTAGCAATGTAATTCTATTTTTCCAAAGGTCCTTAACCAGCAATCTGAAAGAGCATCTGGTCCTGTAAATATTAATATTCAAGGATAGTTTTACACATGAAGAATTCTACAAAGCTCAGTGAGACTCCTGATGTTCATGAAATTATTTATTGTGCCTATTGCAAGATGAAGCCAGTTGCTGAATTAAAAAGTTCTAAGAGTCAGTCATAAGAGTGATAGACTATTGGCATATTTAAATGAGCTGATGAAATTGTAGCAACTGAAAAAAATCTTACAAGTGTAAAGCCAAGCAATGCATGTATAATAAAAGTACTTATCACGGCTGAGAAATGACACCCAGATTATAGAGCACTGGTTTTATAGAATTTCATGCAAACAACTGAAAAAGCTTTGTAGCAACCAATATTTCCCTCACAAATTTCTGTTCTGTAGCATTGGTGAGACCAGTTTCTAAAGGAGATCATAGAAATGAAGGAGAAACCCCTGATACGAAAAAATTCCAGAGTAAATACTATGCTAAGATTGCCAGTACAGCAACATGTTATTTTCTTGTGTTATTCCCTTAAATTTTAGAAGCTTCTTTTAATATTTCTAGTGCAATAAATGGATGGCAGACGGGTGGCACAGTTTACAACCACCAAAAGCAAAAATGTGACAGGCTTTCAGCTTTCAGGTGCTCTCCAATTAGGAGACAATAAGTACAGGAAGAATGTGCCTATTTGTCTGTGCATGTCGTTCTCATCCATATTTTCCACCTGTTTCTTTAACACTTCTGTGATAGCATTCAAAGACTTAAACCATTAACCTAAACATCTATCTTTAGGGTCTTTAATAAGTTTCGTATTTCAAATATTATGCATGCCAAGATTTTGAAATATTATGATTAAAAAGACAGAAAAAAACACAGTGTAGTTTCTGGCCAAGTAGGATTGCTCTTTATAGAGTATTTTTCAAGTGGTTTATCTTAGCTTATTTTAAATTACTTTGGAGACTAAGGCTGCAGCAATTTCCTCAAAAGATAACCCTAGAGTTGCTATTAAGAAGCATCCCTAATACTCAAACTCAGTTCCACAGCTTGCTTTTATCCCACTTGTCTGAATAATATCTTTTAGAGCTCCTTAAATAATTATCCTGTGTCCCTGATAATCATGGCCTTCAAGTATGTGGAAAAGACTTATTTTGGTGCCAGTCCTACCTAATTCTACAACTGAGAAAGACTGGCAAAGACCAAGAGGCAAGAGAAGCTCTGGGAATTAAACACAGAGAGAGGAGTGCTCCTCTTAGCTGGCTCCCTGTGAATGGATAGCTTCTCTAGCAGCTGCTCTCCTGGTAAAAACAGTGACTGCAGTCACTTCCTATTAATAGCAATAAACTTTAGTCAAATCCCATATCGGTGTGCTGATCAAGATGTAACTCATGACTTAAAATGCCAGAAACAACCTTGAAATTAAACAGAAGCACACAAAGAAAAAGTGTGTTTCAACACCTTTCCCGCTATTCCCTTCCCAATCATGGTGACGCACAATCAAAAGAATAAGGATTAGAAGGGAACATAATTTAAATGCCATATTTTAAAAGGACCAGATGGGAATGATACAGTTGTTCCACATAGCAAAGGGACTATTTCCAAGCATGAGAGACTATTTCCAAGTATGTTTGTCAGAAGACTTTGATTTTTTTATTTTTTTTTTAATCACATCATGGGCTTGTGGGAAAGGCCAAGAGGAGCTGAAGCAAAACTGCGTTTTTCAGCTCAACCTAGACACTGGTCTGCCATCTGCCTGGGAGGACTGGCTGAGCACCGTGCAGTCCTGCCAAGCTGGGTCTTTGGCAACTTTTACTTCCTTTGCCTCCCATCAGAAAGGAGGTGATCAGCAGCTGATGAAGGAAAAGTACTCATGCACAGAAGAAATTTTCTCACTGAAAATTGCTTAGAGACCATTCAGTATTTATTGGCATTGACAGACCACTGTGGCATTGACAGACCACTGACATGGGTGTTAATCTCTTCTTTCTCACTGTGCATTCTACATAGAGCAGCTCTTGTAAGAGCCATTGTCCTATTCTGCATTGTGTTTTAAAGTGGCAACATGGAGGGAAGGGAATTGATGCACTATTACTCAAAAAAAGTCTAGCAATCACAAAAAAACTGTATGATCAATATCAGCTGGATCACAGCAATACACTTGTGCTTCAGCTCTGAGTGATATATTTGTGGGCTCAGAGAGGTAGGGGGAATAACTCCAATAGTCATGACAAAAATACTGGCCTTCCCCTTCCTTGTCGGAGGACAGGAGTTCAAACACACCATATCCTTTGTAAAACTATTCTCATGCTTATCAGCCACTTTCCTGGTGCTGCCACTTTTGCTCTTGACAGATGGCAAACCAAGGCCAAGCACAGAAATGGGATGTAGCATCCCCAGTGACCAGGGACGCAGCTTCCTTAAATCTACCACTGCACCTTTCAGCATGATCTGCAGGAGTCTACCTCATGCAACACCCAACCAGATCCTGTCTGACCAGACCAATGCAGGAGCCTGGTGTCCACAATAAAATCATGTGGTCCAAATCTGGGGACTGGGAAGAATTCACACTCAGAATCATTATCCATATCCCAAAAGCAAGAGGGTTAAAAAAAGAGAAAAGAGTGAAGCTGATACAATTAATTTACATTTCTCTGACTTTTATATATATATCTATATATATAGAGATATAATTTTTTAATGTGCATATATTTATATGAATAGGATGGAAATTAGGCCTGTTTATTGGTAGAAGCTTTTCAATTTCCAGGTACAGTCTTAAAATTTTAGGAGTCAATTTTTCTCCTGAAGTATATATATGGCTACATACAAGTTAAGCAAACACTTTCATATAGACCAAAGCATAAATTAATTAATTTAAACATTATTTTCCCAAACTGCATTTTGTCCCTGTGCATCCTTTGAAGACTTTTGAAAACCAAAAAAATTGTTAAAGTTTATGAGGAAATAATTTTCAGTTGTTAAAATTCAGCTAGAACCGAATAATTAATGAAACTTTAAGAGCAGAATATGTGTTCATACCTAGACACAGAAGCAAAAGCAAATGAAATATGAAAATGAAGAGGCAGACTTTAAAGTGATATAGTTCTGAATATCCAAATAAAGACAGTTTTCAAGCATTAATTATTTGATGCAGTTTTGTTTTTTACTATAATTTCTTTTTCAGGTGCAACTTTTGAGGGTTCATTTTTTATTTATTTCCTAATAATGGTGTCAGAAATCAGCTTATTGCCCTCATTCACTCATCTTAGTCCTGGATCATGTTCATAAGAGTAACTTGAAATAGTCATATAATTGTGTTTCCCCAGTAACTTCCTCTTATACAGCATATTATTCCTTTCACTTAACTAACACAACTAATCCTTGCTAATGACATTTAATGAGCCACACAAGTATGCCCTAGAGTGGATCAGACTCTCTGCTTTAAAAACATGATCCTTTCATGTCTTATTTTTTAACTGCAGATGTAAATTACAAATTTTAAGAGAAAGAATAAATATCTCAGAGCCAAGAGTGAAAAAATTTTTTAAAATGTTATAACAGCTTTCTAAATTTGAAACAGAGGCCTAAATTACTGTCCTTTTAAATTATCCTTTTCTTCAGATTGCTATAAAGTAATCTTTAATTTAAGATGTTCAACTCATTGGTATAGATCGCAATAGTCCCTACATGTCACTTTTCTGTGAGAATCATGGATAAAATTGCTTTTACTTCCATCTATTTGCAATGCTGCAACTCCAAGGACAAGCTAGTTCTGGTCAAGGACCCCTCCACTATGCTAAATGCTCTATAATCACCCAGCACAGCACACATAAATGCTGCAGAGTGTATCACCCAAAGTATTAGTAAGAGGAGGGAGAGACACGGGCTGGTGGAGGAGGGCTGGAAAATGGGCAGCACTGCTTGCTCTACATCAGATAAAGGAGTAGCAGCACCCCAGCAGCCTCACTTTGCCAATTTTGGGGCATTTGTTTTCCTTGTGCTTTTTTTGAGATATCAAAGCAAAGGAGTTTTAATGAGGGTCTGAAGGAGAATAATGAGGTACTTTTGCAGATGTCTGCAGGGTGTTCCTCCTCACTCAAAGGGGTAACATGTACAAAGACACTTTGAAAAACAAGTGAGCAATGGAAGTTGGCTTCTTAGTTCTTTGAAACAAAAGGCCATGATGCTGACCTCATTTACACTGGTGAAAGCTCTGGCTCTTGTGAAGTCAATGAAGTCCCTGTAGCATAAAATTAGTCCTGGATTACAATCTGCCAGAACTGTCCTTCAGAAGCCTTGGTGACCAGTGAAACAATATTCCAAAGATACCTTCAGCTCATTTTTGCATTTACTGTAAGGTCTCTACATTTTTCTGTCACTAAAGAGGGTCTTGAAAGTGCATGCTTGTTATCTGTTTGACAGAAATGTGTAGCAGATCCTAATGTAGACAAGAATCTGGCGACTTCAGTTTAAATATTCTAAACACACATGTGTATATGTGTCTATATGGACAAATATATATATAAATGTATACATACATACATATATATAGATGTATAAACACATGCACACATATGCATTCCTCTTCAGTCTGACATAGAGACAACTTCATAGTCTGATTAGAGAAAAAGTAATTTTGTATTTAGAAGAAGTCACATTATCTCCTTTCCCATTTTTCAAAACAGCCCTCTGTCTGACTTACAGATAAATAATTTAGTATATCCATGTAAAAGAGTATCCCATAGAAGGAAGGCTTCTACAAGTTTTGCTAAGACTATGCATGTCACGAGAAACTTTAGGGAATTAAACACGTAGGAGTCACTTGATCTTAGATGCCAATGGTATCTAAATTTTCAGGTTATTCCTGAAACCCTCTGGAAGCCCAGGGACTCACTAAATTGAGACTCAGCTCTCCACGTCTATCATCTGTTCCTTGTGGGCTACCTGGACTCAGGTTGAAGTCATACTGCCTGCAGATACCTATGGTGTTTGACATCACAGCCTTCTGCAGGGTATCTCAGGCTATCTTACTTATCCAGAATGGATCATGTGACGCTTCTTAAAGGACAGAAATTATGTATAAAACCAGACATAAATGTCAGGAATTGGCCACAGGACATGTGAAAGCATTGCTCCCTCTGCTCTGACGTACTGGGATGTTCCTCCATGGAAGTATCAACATGAGGGCTCCAGAGCTGGCCCAAGGGACACTTACCAGGAGAACTTTGTGGACTGGCTATGAAGCAGGCCTTGGGCTAGCCCTGGGGTTGCTCCTACCCTGTGGTGTTGATACAGGCACTAGCCCATATTGTACACCTCTCCTTACAGGGCTAATGTGTGATTAGGGCTGGAAGAAGCTCCAAGTACAGCAAGTTTGGTTTTGGGAACAAAGGTTCTGAACAGAGGAAGTCCTGGCTGTCTCCCTCTTCCTTAAGCTCCCATTACTGCTGCAGTTCTGCTCCCCCTTCCCTACCACTTCAGTCCAGTGGAAGAGCACCAGTGAAATCAAACAGCATAGTCTTATTTGAAAATAATATAGGAACTAAAAGCCCAACACAAATTCAAAAACCCAACATTAACTTAGTTCTGGCACCCAAGTATTGCAAAGGAAATTACAGGTAAGATACAGATTTGATTCTGCAGAAGTCAAACTGATTTTTAGCACATTTGGGGAGGAAAATAACTGAGAATTAGATTTTCGCATGCAACACTGTTTTTCTAGCCGAAATAATATAGTTAAAAACCCTAGGAAGCCAAAACTTACTATTCTTCAGTGTCTCTCTTTATGAACAATTAAAGTATAAGTTAACAACTGTTGCTTTATAATTAACATATTACTTGTCTATATTTAATCAGAACAATATGTACAAGATAAATTCCATATATGTTTTCTTTACTATATTACCAATTTTGCCTTATAAAATAAACTTCATTTCATTATTTGTGAAACAGAAGTATCAACCAGTGGCAGGGAAAAGGAAAAATAGCCCTAATACACAACTTGCAGAACAGCCCAACCACTTGTGGAAATGTTTGTACCAGCTATTGCAATTGCTGGATTCTTCCCTAAGTTTTCCACTTCTGCTTCATAAACCTCCAGTGCCGTTTCTGATTTAATAATTGCATATAGAGAAAGAACCATGAATTAAATCATGTGAAAACACAACTTTTGTTTAGCTTTTAAATTTTTGTTGACTTTCAAAGGAAGTGGATGCAAAGTATTTTAACTGTACAGCTACTTTAGTCTGGAACAAAGATCCCACTGATATCAGCTCAGTTTATATCCTACAGAGATCAGAATTGGTACACAGTGCATAGAGGGTTTATAGACCCTCACACTACTTTTCAAATGAATGGCATACATAAAACTGTGATCCCAACTAATCTGTCTGCAGAAAACCACTGGCTGATATATACAAACACTTTACTGAAAACAAGTCTTGGTCTAATTTTTCATTTAGAAAAGTAAAATAGTAGAGAATAACATGGGCAGTCTTGACTTGAGCAAGCACACACAGAAAGTCAGAATTAGCCACCTATATTCTAAATTACCAAAAATTAAGGTGTAACCTCACCTGCTTTGTGTTGTTTTTAAGCAGCCTTTAAGAGACCTGTCTGTAACCTCCTTCTGGGGTTTATTATCCACCTTGGGTGCAGTTTCTTTCTTGTGACAAATCAGCATGTAATTTTTGTTGTCATTGTTTGCCCAGAAGATACCAACTGATGTCTCGTAGCGTATACAGAACTCCACTTTAACATTATCTTTCTGGAAAGGAGGCACCAAAGAAATCTTAAAGCAAAACTGATCCATTTCACTCCCACAAGAATTAGGCATGAAGTCTGCAAGGATGTCGTAATAACTGAGCCAGTTATTCAGTGTCATTCGAACATACACATGTTTTTCAAAGGATACGTTGAGGACTCGTACAATGCCGTTCATACAGGTAACCCCAGGCAGGAGCAGGACTGACTCCAACACTACCTTCTGCTCTCGCACTTTTTGTAAAAGTTCTTCTTGAGAAGAAGGTAATGTAAAGTGCTGGGAGAAAAAATATTCCTCCTGAGGGAAAACTTCATCTTCCATATCATTTTCTTGTCCTGTAGTAGGAAATTCCCAGGTATCGAACTCTTTAACAGACACAAGATCAAACCCAAATGCATCGGCAAATGAAACTTTTCTTGAGATGTTGGTGGGAGTCTCTGCCTCCTCCTCCTCTGAAGCTGAAGAATTCCGTCTTCGGGGACGTGGGGAGAAACGAAGTTTAATGTCAATATTAACATCGTCATCCTCTGAAGCGGAATCACTTCCAGTGGGCACTTGTAATAAGTTAGCCCTGCTAACCTGACTAGGTCTTTCAAAAGACTCCATTGGGCTCTCTGATATAAGCTGAAAGTGAACTGTACAACTAGTACCAGCTGTTATTTGAGACACTGTGATTTAAAACAAGGATTAATGTTACAGTTGACATTGCAAAAGGGAGTCAGGTCTATTAATAGATGCTGTGATGTGTGAGCTATGTTGGCCTTTCTCCATCTGACAGTATTAGGTGTTACAATTTCAGTGACACATTTCAAATATTGTATTCCCTATTTATATGTGGCTCTGCATGCTAAGAAGAACAGAATTTAAAAACTGACTTCTTTGCATAGTTAAATTGCACAGAACTATTTTAAGATGATCAACTTATGTTGCACAAAAAAATTCATCATATTTCACTAATGAGGAGCTATTCATCTCTGATTAGGATGTATACTTCATCACATAAATAGTTTCTATATTGATAAAATATTCCTATACATATTTTCAATAACATTTTCACAATGTTTTCAGATATAAAATGCAATGACATATTCTGCCCCAACTTTATACCATGCTCTCTCAATGAGCCAGATACTAGGACTATGCTAGCTTCTTCTAGCTAAGGACTGGTCATTGCAAATTCAATGAACCAGGAATACAATAAAACATTGAGGTGAGTACACTGAAAATGAACTTGTAATGTACCATTATAAATACGGCTGAGCTCACCATTAATCACATTATGAAATCATCTCGTGCTAGATTGCATTTGGCATCATCCAGCCAAATGGAGAGAAAAGCAGCTGAAAGAATTAACTTTAGCAGCCAGCTCTGAAACACAAACTTGTTTCACAAAGCTACAAACAGGAGGAAGAAAGACACTACACTTCTTCAAGGGTGTTCAACCTTTGTGCAGGATATATTCCCATGATATGAAATGAAACAGTGGCTTCTTAATCAACTTACTCAGTTAGCACTTGACTTTCACTTTTATGGCATTTCATGCATGGAAAGAGTCAGTCTTTATAGAACAAAGATCTTGAACTCAAAATGTCACCTTTTTCCAACACATCATTAATGTTTCCTATTTCCCTTGCCTATCTCAAAGGGTAAACCTACACTGTAATCTAATAGTACAGTAGAAATTAAGATACATAGCAAGACAATCTTGAAATTCACCATGCTGGAGACTGACAGCATTAGTAACATCACCACAGGTTTTAGTACAGGAAATTCTTCATTCAGGACACTTTGAATGTCCTCCTGCTGCTATACTTTCACTGGTAACTTTAAAACGCATCTGAGTATGTCTATTTCCAGACAATAAGGCAAACTGCATCTTACCACAAATCATCTTTTCTGATGAAGCAACCCCCACCACACCACAAGAACATCTCCAGGTCTTGCAAATGCTCCATCAAAATCCTTCAATAGCCATCCCACCTGCTACTGTAAAAACATTCCTAATTCCTTTGAGACAATGGAATATCAGAAGAGATTTTAAAAATAGCTTTCTACCATGAACTACATAACTCCTACACTCTTAGAGATGTTACTGACTTAGAGCTAGTGCTTTACAATGCTGCATTTTTTAACAAGGGTCAAATGTAAAAACCGTCAAGATTTCTTGTTTAAATACATATAGTAGCACTATCCAGTCATGTTAATGACTGTCCAAGAACGGAGTGATATCTCAGAACTTCTCCACAGAAGAGTCCAAAGTCCCTCTCACAGGGATTCCCAAAGCACCAGGTCTACCTGCTCCTGCTTATGGCTCTGCACAGAGCTTCAGCTGATTTGCTACATGCACATTTTGACCTTGTATTGTGTGAATTAGGCACAGTTGGGAAAATGAGACTTCTTGCTCTAATGGGAAGTCAATTTATTCTGTCAACACAATCTAAGAAAATATTACTGTAGTAATTATGCAAACAAGGAGAATTTATTTATGTCACTGTTAACTTATTGGTTTCACATGTTTCTGTGAAAAACTGTATCCTCTTTTGCATTCGTTAGATTTCTTACAAAAAAGTACACAGGCAAATGTAAGTGGGAAGGTAACTTCCCAATTAACCATGGTGGGACATGGAGGCTTAAGACGTGGGCAAGAGTAGGGCTGTGCATGGGTGTCCCTTGGACCAAGGCAAACTTTGACAGTGGATTAATTTCTAGGTGAAATGAGAAAAACAGAAAAAGAAAACTCATGGAAATTAGTATGGCTTCTAGACTGCATAAAAATAGGTTAAAAACTGGTTAAAGAGGGTTTTGATTTATTTATTAATGTTGTTGTAATTGTTCTTTTTTTAATGCTTGCTGAAACCAATCAGTGATTTTTATTGGCCCAGTCGAGTACTAATTCAGTTAGGGAGAACCTTTCCATAGGCTTCAGCAGCTATTAGACTAGATATTATGCCCAAGCTAACAAACAAATCCCTGCATTCCATCATGGTGTGACAAGGACTGCTTAGGAAGGAAGGACAGGTTGCAGAATGTTCTGAAAACGAAGACATATTCAAAGACATATTTTTGTTTAAATCAAGTACCCTCAGGGACATTATTGAATGGATATTATTCTGTACCTCTACCTGTACATCTTGCCATTCACTCAGTTCCAATCCTTTACTTCTGTCTATATATATTAAGAAGAAAAGATGTATTTATTAGTTTAGCTTAAGTGCTACCACTGATCAACAAAGTCTTCAGTCTTGTGCCATTATGTAGTTAGAGAATGTACTTAGTAAGGGCAGTTAAAATAGGAAACAGAAAAATGTTGTGTAAGAAATAATATGAAAGGGGAGAAAGATTCTGCACAGGATTTGTACGGGAAAGAAATACTAATGGTTATAAGAAGGGAGACCATCAAGCACAACAAGGAACTGAGGGAGACCACACTTGCTGAAAATAATGTCCTACCTACAAGCTTCATCCTCTTCAGTGCAGAGGGGAAGAGGTTTCTGTCTGATCTCCATTTAATATAGTTCTTGTCTGAACAGTTGCACTGAGTTAAACTTTTCAGAACAGTCCACATATTTTATCAAAAATTTATATATAGAGAGAGTTACACCAAATCCAGTATAGATGTACATATAAGGATTGTATTAACACTGTGAAAATAATATAATGAAAAATAGAATCATTTGTTCTCTGCATCTTTCAAAATGGTCTCCTAAAATACCTAAATCATACAACAGGGTAGCTATTTCCCCTCAAAGTGTAACAGCAGCAGGTCATTTTAGAACATATTAATGGGACAACTCCTTTAAAGACTTCTTCACTGAAGCTTCATTCCTTTGAACACATGTAAAACAAATGTTGAATAAAGGCAAATAGTTTCCAGGTGTCCTCTGGTTAAACTCTGCTTAAGTAACAGAGGAAACAACAGGTAGAATTAAGAATGTGTAGAAAATAAGACAGCTCTATATGGGTTAGCCTCTCTATTGAACAGCATGGTAAACATCAGTGGGAAAAACATTACAGAATTAGCAGGCTTTGGACCTAAGTAAACACACAATGGAGCAACAAAAACTAGAGTCAAATGTTTCTGTCTTATCTATCATTTGCACTGACCAGTTGCTCTTTCTTTGTCTTAACTGGAAGAAAAGAGACTATACCTTTCTGCATCAAGTGGAAAACAATTATCTTAAACATGGACTAAAGATGAGCAGTATAAGATCTGGTTCCACTTGGCTTCCTAACCATGTATTCCCCAGTGCCCTAGAAAACTGCATTTCTTTATCAAATAGTATGAGATGTATTACTTTCTGCACTGCTATTAACTAAATCTATTAGGATAAGGCATAAATACATTTTCTCCTTGCAGAGCACGATGTTCTAGCTGACTGTTGAATGGTCAAAAGTGGTGAACTAGAGGTATAAGAAATATTTTAATATTTTCTTTAGAAAGAAATACTGATGGCCTATTTTGCGAGGTATTTTGAAACAGCAACAAATTCTGAAAGTATGTAGAGCTACGAGAAAATAGTTTTACACTTAAGCAATATTTTCTTTCTAAATTCCATATGACTGTAGTTAACTATCAGTAATAAAGGCTGATTGATGAGAAAGGCTGTTCTCAATTGTCTTCTGCTCTTTGTTAGACTGTATGCACTGTCAGACTTTTTAACAAAACTTTTTCCTAAGAATGCAACTAGTCTACTCTATGACCCAAAGTAGAAACCAGACCACTACCTAAAATACATGCTTGTTTTCACAGTTACAAGCAGAAAAATTGCAGGCTTTGTAAATACATGTATAGAAAAAAAAACATTAGAATAATTGTAAGGGGATAGCCTGGATTCATACAATCAGAGCTAAGACACAGGATAAACTGTTTAACTAGTCTGGCAGATAAAGACAGCCCCTTCTTTTTATGGTGCTTTGTGGGAAATCTCAGATTTCTAACCATGCAGTGTTTTAGCAGATTTGTAGAGAATGTAGCAACAAAAATAATGCTTTAATAGGGTGTGTGCAGACATTTGAAGGGGAATCTGCCTTCTTGGTTTGGAAAAAGCCTGCACAATAAGAATACACAGTATGATTTCCCTGTCTCTCATTCTTCATTTCAGGTAAAACTGGACATTGAGCCAGTGAAGGTTGCTTCTCTAATGTAAGAGCTTTTTAGACATTTCAGAGAGTGTCAAGAGGGTCCCACAAAGAATAAGGATGAAACAGGGAACTTGTCTAACTTTTTTAGAAGGAATCTTGTTTTGGGCAAAGAGAGGAATTGTCATCTTTAATGATAAAACTCAAAGGAAAAGAAAAGCTAATTCCAGAAATAATGTGCAGAAAGAAGGAACAAGCAAGACACCCAGAAGTATGGGATTAATATTTTCCTTGGTGGCATATCTGAAAAACAAAAATCATGATCTTGGAGATCAGGACTTGCTGGCCTTCCAAATGTGCATCCCATTCACAATGATTACTGGAAAAGTGTTCTATTAAATCTTGCAAGCAGGTGGCAATTTTACTCTCGCACAGAAATATCAGATAACACATGTGACCTATTGAGTTGCATTATGAGTCTTGTTTTCTAATCTAAAAACGTCAGGCTACCAACTGAAACATTCGTTGGTCAATTTGAAACCCTGAGACAAGGCTTACAAGGGCACAGTCAAGGCGATCAGTCAGGGCATGAACTTCAAGATCCAGGAGGAAAGGGATAATTTTAATGGATGCCTTAATGTCCCCCTCTCTTTGACAGGGCTAGCATCTGAAGGGAGCAACTGAGAGTTATTTTCAGAACCCAAAAGAGCCTGTACAACAACATCAAAGTTAAATCTTTGATGCCGTAATTGATACCTCAAAACACAGACCTCACTTGTTAATACATATTTTGAACATCAAAAGTGACCCAAAAGAAGAAAATACATCCTTTTTAAAGATTCCACCATGTTGTTTTGTTTTGCCTTAGAACATATTTCAGTATATTCAATAACCTTCCTAGACTAATCTCTTGAGATCATAGAATCATTAAATCGTGGAAAGCTTCGGGGTTCCAGCCCCACTGTCATAGGCAGGGACACCTTCCACCAGACCAGGGTGCTCAGAGCCCAGTCCCACCTGGCCTTGAACATTTAATGGGAGAGAGCATCCACAACTCCTCAGGGCAACCTTTTCCAAGATGAGATGACTGTCTTTTCCTTGACAGTGTCAGACCTCAGGAGGCTGACAGCCATGTCAAAGTTCAAGTGACAGTTGTGCTTTGGGGTGACAGAGGACAGAACTCTCTGACTCTGAGGGGTAATTGCTTCCTCAAGTGGTTTTTTGGGTTGGCAGGACTGGTCACTTGCATACTTAGCATGAAAGCTAGTTGCGGTCAGAGAGTTAATAAGAAAAAAGGGGCACAATTCGTGATTGGGGTTTTTTTTGCTCTAATTCAATTTCACCAAGAATAGCTACACTGCAGCTATAAAATTTGATAGGTAGTTTCCTTTCACACAGTACTTTCTATTAGTGGGTAAAACAAATGTTTATTGTACTAAATACAACATGTTTGACTAAGTGTAGAACACAGGAACCAACATGTTGGTTTCTGTTTGTTCTGCATATCACTGGAGAGTCTGATCCTTTCGCAACTCTATCTAGGCACCATAAATTTCTCATTAATCATTATGTTTCAATGGGGAACACTGAAGGGTGTTTTCTCAGATTATAATGAAGTGAGAAGCTAACGTCATGGTCTGTTTATCTTCATACTTAACATAGTATAATTATTTTGTATTTTTTTTTCATTCAGCTAGGACTTGCACCTTGACTTTTGTAAACATAGGCAGTTCAGTTTTCATCGTTAAGGATGTTGACTTAACAGAGTATAAAATAGAAATCTGGGTACGTGAGAGCAGCACATTTAAAGTCCAACTTTCATTTCTCCTGCTGGTTGTATTCAGTGGACCAATTATTCAACTGGCTAGTTGCAGTAGAATATCAGAACGCTTAAAATAAATGCTGGGTTTCAGGCTGCTATAATGAGCGAAGACTCTTCTGAAAACAGTGAACAAAATCTAGACATCTGTACAGTAGTAGAAGAAGAAGAAGAAGCAAAACTGGCTCAAGGGATTACACCCCGAATTCCCAGCTCTCACCTACATGCCAAAAAGGGCCTTCCTGTGACTGTGGATGAAGGAAGATTTCTGGATAAACCACCTCTGTCATACATAGCTTTGATTGCAAAGGCAATCCTTTCTTCCCCCACAAATAAACTGAATTTAGCTGCTATCTACAAATATATTGAAGATAACTTTCCTTTTTATAGGAAGAAAGGTCGAGGTTGGAGGAACAGTGTAAGGCACAACCTTTCACTAAATGACTGTTTCATCAAGGTGGGAAGATGTGAGGATGGCAAAGGAAACTACTGGAGTATTCACCCATCAAACTTAAATGACTTTGTTCACGGGGACTTCAGGCAACATCGAAGGTCACGAAAGCGAGGGCACCAAAAGGAGGTAGAGCACTGCCTTGCTGTGAATTATTTCCCTCCATGGGGACACTATCCTTCCTGTCCAGCACCAAATTGGCTTCACCAAACACATTATTTTCTGGATCCACTGTGGAAACTTCTGTATGCTGAGAGACTGCAGTTTGTGCATGAATACCAAAAGTGGAATGTAAACAGTGATTTAATCATGGGGAAGTTTTCATCTCCATTACAGACTGATAAACCACACAGCACTTCTGGGGACTGGTTTTATGGATCTCCTGCCACTTCAGTTACGCAGCAGAATATTTTCCTAAATATTCAGCCGGATTTCCCTAATTCCCTTTTATTCTTTTCTCAAAAACAGCACCAAAGTGAAGCATTCAGACACATCTGTAAGTACTAGAAAGTATTTGAAGTGCAGTAACTTCACAGGCAGCTTGGGACTCTGTCAAGATATACTATATATGTTGCACAATTTTGAAATTTTATATATGTTTAAAGACAGCAGAAGAGCTTGCTTACTTATATAAGCCATTGATTATCCATGATTATTACCGAAGTGTAATAGCTTTGAAATCATAACGATGAATTTTTAATAATTCTGCTAGTCAACAGCCATGCATAGATTACTTTAGTATAAAAGCAAATCCATTCACACTGACTGCCCAGTGAAATGATTTTTAAATTGTTCTGTATTAATCATATACCTGTATATTACTCCTCTATTGAATTCAAATGAATACACATGTATGTGTATTTATAACTATATATTCAAATATGTACAAGCATGTATTTACTTTTACTTTATATTGAATAAGAAGGATTAATACATTTTTTCTTTGTTATTTTTGTCTTTGAAATGTTACTTGTCACCTCTCATACTGCTGACAATTAGTAGCAGTACTAATTGTCACTATTAATTGGCACTATTAATTCTGATGCATTGTATTGTATTGATCAAAAAAATTTCTGTACATTTATATATCTTTAACCATTAAGTTATATACTTGTTCTTGTTTGAATAATTGTTCAGATTAATAAATATTCCAAGTGAAACAGGATTGCAATATTATCTAAAATATGTTTTAAGTTCAAATCTGCTTTTTAAATGCATGTCCACATATAAATTAACCTACATAAACGATTACTTAAAGGCAACATGGCTGATTATGAGTTTACCCATTAGCTGGGAATAATCCATTTAAGAAATTTTCATTTTTCTGAGAGTTTCACCTATTGCTTCGGCTTCTATCTATATTTGTAGTTTACACAGTCATGGACATAGCTACAAGCATATGATGTTAAAAAGTGCTCACTTAAAAACATTTTGAAATGTATGTATCTACCCATAAACCTCATGGTAGCAGAAACTTCTGAAGTTTTTTCACGGGGAAGTGAATAAAACTAGAAGAACTTCCTTTGAAACACTTGCTCACAGAAAATGCAGATGAATGCCCTTGTGTGTGGACAAAACCTGAGAAGTGGACAAAGGTGGGGAAGGTAGGATGAAGGGACTGGTCAGATGGGCAGACTGGCTAGAGGAAACAGATAAGTGGAATTGCAACAAGGAGTTCAGATATACTGATCAAGCAGCTGTGAGAAACCTAAGGAACACAAATTGTGAGTGCCAGGCAATTATAACCAGGTGAAAATGAGAGCTAGGGATAAAAGTCAGGGCAGGTTTGATGAGTATTCTCTGGGAGGGTATTCCCAGAACGACACGGTAACATTTAACTTCATCTTCCCTGCTAAATAAGAATTGGAGAAGGGTATTAAGTGTATAAAGTTACACTCTGCTTGAGCTATTGTGACCTATTGCTCACTAGGTTATCCTTTAACCTGAAGTAACCATTTTAGTTTGCTTGTGAAAAAGAAGTGTATTTTACCAGATTAGTGATGATGGTGGATATGTGGCATGTACCAGTCCCTATGCATGCTTTCAGATCTTCGTTCCAGTTTCCTGTGGGAATGCAATAATAGGAACTCATATGAAGGAGGAGACATTCTTCTGTTCAGATGCTCAGATATTATTTGAAGATCAGTTTGAAATTGTTTTCATACCACTAGTGATTCACATACCATAGAATAAGAACTCCTATTTTAGATATTTCCACTATCACTACATAGATGTCAGTAAGCTTTCTTATGTTTTTTGTTTTATCCAATGTGTTTTAACCTTTTGTTTGTTTGTACAGCACCTTCATGCCACATAGGAGGAGGATTCTTTTCAAGTAATAAGCAACTATTTATTTAGTCCTCACTATTCAGAGGGTATCCATTGCTTTCTAACCATACATAGTTCAAACACTGCTCTGAAGACAAAATTATCCAATCACTACTACATTATTATCCTTCAAAACCATAATATAATTTTCTTTCAAAATAAACTGAGATATGAGGAATATCTAGAAGCTTGGATCTATTGGTCTGAGGTCAAATGTACACATTCACTTTGGACATCAGGTTTGTGACATCACTGTGGAGCACTTTTTGTTCTCAAAGCCCAGCAGCTGAGCTCTCATTGCCCTGGCTTTCAGCTCTGAGTGTTCAGAATCTTTCCAAGACACAAAACAATATGGAAACAAGTGACCATCTTGATAAGTTTGACTTTGATAACTTGTCCTGCAGCAGATAAAAGAGGCAAATCCATATCTCCAAGGCAAGCTGCATTTGCCACAATATAGAAAACACTATTTCTTCCTGTAAACTCCAATAGAATCTGAAGTTAATAAACAATACTCATCATTTCCTCATTGCATGGTTTTAATTACTATAGAAAAAAGGTCTACCTTGGATATGAAATACGGCAAAACACCAGATTTTTTCATAAAACTTTACAGGCAATATTTTAATGCCTTCGACTGAGTTAAGGGCCAAATTATGAATACACTGTTTAGATAAGATGCCATTTTCCCCCTGCTCTAGCCTCTGAGAACTTGACACTGCAATCTTAACAATGTTTTGGTTCTTTTTTCTTCATTTCAGCTGAAGGAGTAGAGTTAGTTTGTCATTTTGTGATGAAAATGTCAAACTACTAATTTGCAAACAAAGTAAAAATTTCAAACCAATAAGAAAAAAAAATATTTGTGTATTTTATCTGAATTCTAAACACCCAAATAAACTTAGCATATAAAATTAAATAATTTTTTGATCTTGAAATGTAATCCTTCAATTAGAGAGGACATTAGATTTCTGATACAAGAAATTACCATTTAATGAGAAGACAGAAATGTACTTGAAAATTAAACAGATTAATTACATGCTTGTACAGGAATTTATGAGGCAGCACTTGTGGTGTAAGAGTCTCCCTTAGAAGCAAAATCAACAGTTACAGATGCTGAGTTAGAGAAAATCCAACAAGAACACAACATCTAAAACCTCAGTGTTGCAGCTTCAGCATTTTCCAGGTGAAATGTATTATAGGAGTAGATACAAATGTCAGGAAGTCAGAATTTTAAAATCCTCTTTTATACCCATAAATAAGACAGAGGTCATCTTTTTACAGCAGATCTACTTTAGGAGTCCTCAGATGCAATGCCAGTGTATGACATAAATAGCTAGGATGGAGGTCACATATGCCCTCACAAAGAAAAACTGTCAATTGCTTTCATCTTCTTTTTGCACTAAATACAATTGTGAACCATGCATTTGCTAACACTTTAAACTATGCCTTAATGAGAAGCAGTTAGAGAACTGGGCCTGAATGTGAGAACCTTTCATTCAGGAAACATTACCCAGGTAACAGGTAATTTTAGGCCAGATAATGACACTTAACCTTCACCAGATTATAAAAACATTTATTCTAAAACTAAAGTTTTAAGATAACTCTGCCTGCTAAGCACAGGAAGTTAGTATACAGTTGAATTTCGGATACACTTACTGCCCAGCAAGATTTCTGATTCTTAGATATATCCCCTTTCATATTGAAAATAACCACTGTCCGGGGCACAAATGAAAGCTTTGTAGAAAGAGAAACCTACAGGCCCTCTAACTCAAACTTATGCACACTGACTTATGCTCACCCAACAGTTATCCATTTCTTGTGCTCCCTGAACACATTATAGAAGACAACCTTTGGTGGCAGCAGAACAGAAATGCCTCATCCAGTGTGCTGAGGCTCAAGTACATGGATGCACAAAGAATTTGTCAGGTTTGGCCTGTAGTGACACCATGAGGGAAAAAAAGAAAAAAAAAGGGAAACACTCAAAGCTTCTCTGAGACTCAGTGTAATTGGAAATGAGATTATGAAAATGAAAATGTCCTGATCACACAGAATTAATTCAGGATCAATAAAGGACACAGATATGGTTGATTTATTTAAGTGTGCCCTTCTGTAGCTAATTATTTTCATTTCTTTGAAGTGCAATTTTAATTATGATCTTCCTAGGTTGGTATAATCTGATCTGTGTAAGTTATAAGTATTTAAAAAATGTAAAAAATGTTCCTGATTTATATTACACATGAAATAGCGATAATCACTTACAAATTTAATTCTTTCTGTGTAAGGGGTAGTGTCATGCCAAATGGATCATGTAGACATGAATCAAAATACAAAACTTTTGTACCATAGACCAAGTTTTGAACCTTTTTGCCAATAGAGGCTCCAGACCAGGTGCATCCCAGCATGGGAGAAATGTCCTGGGAGAGCCTACTGAAGTGTTTGAAAGGCACCACAGCAGCCATAGACCACCTTGGCCCTGTGATATGGTGGCATAGATGATGTGACTGAAAAAGCTGGAGGACAGACTCTCCTGAGACCTTTAAAACTCTTTTAGTATTTCCACTATGTTTAATAGGACATTAGATATGATATCCATGAATGACTCCTCTGTGTCTTACCTGTTCCCAGTACAACTAAGGATCTGGTCACTGGCATTCATTATTTCACCCTTTCATTCTCCTTGTGCTCCTTCAGCATTCACTCTGTCTTTCTGTGTCTGTGTTCCTTTGCTGTCTTTCAGTTCCAATGTGAATTTCCCACTTCAAGTTTTCCTGTGGCTCTACTGTGTTACCTTCTTATGTATGGCTCGGCAAACCCCGTCAGAGAAGAACCCTGGATCCCAATATTCCCAGTCCATCACAGAAAAAATGAAGCTTATGTCAAAATACTGGGATAAGTCTTTAACTCCTGAAAGAACAATATAGAAAGAAGCTGTAGCTACTGATTCTGATTCTATCAAGAGTCATGAAAAAAAGAACTGATTTCATTGGAAGCAACAGACCACAAAGTAAGTAAAACTAACTTTATTTCTACCATAAGACCACACTGTACTGATTTTCCTCTGTGCCCGACAGATTTCTTAGCTCAAATAGTAAATTTGACTCAATAAAAGTTTCTAGAAAAGGTCATGAGAGTGTTTTTACAGAAAGCATATGTCAGCTGAATTGGTAATCCAGAAGAGTTTACAGTATTAACAAAGCAATGTTGCACATGAACTGAACTGCACATCTTTTCAACACAAGACACATTTTAAGAAGCTCAAAAGCAGGCTGTTGAGATTGTTTATCTAATACAGAAACATTTTCAGACATTTGAAGTATGTGCGAATGTGTCTGGGTGTGCACACAAGTACTTGTGCATATTTATGAGTGCTCAAAACATCATTTTAAATGGTATATCTTTGCAACAACTTGAAAAATCTATATAGGAAGTACAGCAGATGTAAAAAGCACATCAATGATGCTCCATAGCTGGTATGTTGGCTGCCTTCACTGCTCCTCATATTCATGACAGAAAAGCTAGATATGTACAGATAATTACCCCATTATCTTAGTAGTACTACCTTAAAGATGAGATTAAAAACTGTAATTCTGTTTAATCCCCGTGACACAATCAAAGAAAAAAGGTAATGAGAATACAACTCATGAAGCAGAAGTAGAAATAATGTCATAAAGGATACTCCATCAGTTAAAACCTCTAGATGTACATCTGATTGCTGCAGAGGAAGAAATCATTGTTTAAAACATCAAGGTTCGCAGACAATTCTGAAATGCAAAGCAACAAATTAAAGAGCACACAGTAAGAGTCAGAATCAATCAGGACAAAATTTATGTCATGCTTGAAAGCCTTACTAGAATTCATACAGCAATGCTTCAGTTAGTAGATCTTTTGTTAATTGAGATACAACAATACATACCAAAATTTAGTGAGAAATGGCAGATGTGCTACTAGCTGATAATTACTTTGCAAATCTGAATCAAATAATAGCTTTCTAACAATTAGAGTAATCATAGTAATTTTAAGGGTGGAGAGAACAAGGATGATATCAAGTTTGCGATATAAAAAACTGGAATTAATACTTGAATAATCTCCATCATTAATCAAGAAATAAATCCATCTTGCAAGTGGATTTCTTGAGAGCAGTTAATAACTGCCATCACACTTTCCTGAGCCTGCAATCCAAATATAGATAGAAGAATGACTGATATTAGTTGTCTAAAAGTGACAATTCCCTTCTGAATATCACCAGAGCATGTGACCTGTATAATATGAAGTTTTGAAGTTAAATGATCTTATAAGGAAATAATTCAGCAGCCAGCTTGATGACTACTGTGCATCACAAGCATAGAGAAATAATGACTATGGTAAACCTGTTGTACCTTAAGGTAAGATAAAAAAATAGTGCTACTTTTTGGTATGTGTATATATTTAAACCAAAAATAAAAATTTGTTTTCCACCAATTTCAAATTATTTAACTGTACTCCTATTATATCCAAAAGATTTAAACCTCAGTTTAGAGGAAAATGCACCTCCCAACAGGTCATGGGATATTTCCCAGGCATGCTGCTCTCCCTGCAGAAGCTGTTCCCTCTGCAAACTTTTGGAACACATGGTCAGTAAAAGATAAACTGCATGTTGTATGTTCCTACAGCCCAGTAGTACAGGGCAGCTTCCTGCAAGGAGGGATGTTTGAAAATGCAGTCCCTGCTACAGCACATCCTTCTCTATTCACTCCAAACACATGGTAGGTCAGGGGCCAGATAAGAGATCTTCCCATGCCCTTCAAATGGGTTTCATAAACACACTCACAAAGACACACTCTCACTCCTCCTTTCTCCAATTTTCCTTACTCTTTGTTTCCAAATATAATCAAAAGGGGCAGCATTCAGGACAATGCTTTGGTCCTCTAGGCACATGACTTTTGAAAGTTTGAGTGTTTGTAGCACTGTAGCTTGTTAAGAAAAGGATCTATACAACAGAAAATTTTAAAAAAGAGGCAACTATAAACCCACTTTGGTCATGATAACTCTGAGAATACAAACTGGAGTTTCATTTGTCAAATTAATATTTTGTTGTTTTTTTTTTTTTCATATTAGCCTGATTCTTAAGTTATGGAAGTCAGCTATAACTTTCATGCCAGCATAAATGACTGTGAAAAGCAGTAAAGAACAGGCGCAATGTATCAATAAATACATTGTTTTACAGACTCAGAACATGCCCAAATGCTTTTTTAAAATCCACCACCAATGTGCAATCTAACAAACTCCACAGAGACCAAAGACAGTTTGTACATTTAGGGTACCAAACATTTCAAATAATTACTATGGGGAATGAATGAGAAAGCCAAGTCCTATGTTTCAGCGACCAGAAGACATCTATTCATATAGAATGAGAACAGATAAATTAAACTCTGCTGGAAAAAAACCAAGGTGCTCGCTAAACCTTTGGAATTAATAAAGTAATCTATTAGCAAACAAAAGCAAAGGCAAGTTTCCAGCATCCAACATGCCAGTGAATTGTCTCCTAGAATGGCAGTTTGATGTATGCATGTGAAAAGAACTGGAACGGCTAATTTTTCTAACTGTACTTCAACTGAATACTGTCACTTGAAAGACCAAGGAAGAAATATGGCCTAACATGGCCAGTGGATGCTACCGTGAATTTATGCTGTGATTCAAATAGTACCCTACAAGAAACAAATACTGAAAGCAGAATTTTTTAAAAAGTAACTTCTTTCCAAAGAACTATTACAGAAACTACTCTGAAAATAAAATTATCACTGAGCCCAGGGGGTGTGCGGCTGGGCAGGGCTGAGACCTTCCGAGAGCATCCCCACAGCCTGGGGCAGCAGGAGCTCACACTCACAGTGAGCAGCACAGACAGCCTGGGGCAGCAGGACGATGCAGGAGCTCACACTCACACTCACAGTGCCCAGCACACACAGCACGGGGGAGCAGCAATCCCAGCGGCACAAGGAGCACACAGGGGGCTCCGTGCAGGTTCCAGGTCCAGTTTATTCCATTGCCAGGAGGGCCCAGTGACAAAACCCAGAAAAGGGGGAACATGGACCTAGGGGCTGTGTTACCAGTAGGTCCTTTCAGCCTCTACCATTTTGTCTGCAGAATGGTAAACTTCTCTGTAGTATCTTCACAAAAGACATAAGAATTTTCCACATTAGTGATTGACTCTTCCAGGAAAAGTACCTATGTACACCTGTTGCAAAATAATGGTGTCCAGGATTTACTGAAGAATATCTAAGAAATATATCCCTCTGTGGCTATATGAGTGAAGATAATAGCAGGATTTTCTCTACCTGCTATGTTGAACTATCTATTTTCTTAACTAAGTGGCAGAAATTTATCCAACACATTCATTATAACTGGATTTTTGACAAATATTTTATTTGACAAGTGAAACAAACCATCTCCATGTTCCTAAAAGTGCCAACACCGTATTTTTGAATAAAAGAAGAATTCAAAATATGTTAACCCCAGTTCAGTGTAGATCACCTAACAGGTGTTTATTATTCCAGCCTCTTAGAGGTATTTCAGATCAGGTCAGAATCTTTTAATAGCATCAAATGACACTGATTGATTGGAGGAGTCCAAAGGACACATGTTACAAGGGGAAGAGAAGTAAGAACAGCATTTGTACCAAAGTCTGATAACAAAAGAAATGCTCCCAAATTTGTAGAATGGAAGCCAGTGAGGATCAAGGTTAATGTGACTTTCCAGGAATGCTGAAGTGAAGAGATGCAGAAGACAACAGCAGCACACGGGTATATGTTCCTCACTAAAGTTTTCCTCTATTTTATGTCATCATCTCACTTAGCATCTTTCTGGCCTTTTGTGTCATTTTCCTGCGCCATGGCAAGACTCCAGTCCTGCATCCTTTCTCTGGCAGCTACTGCCCAGAACGAGGACCTGAGAAGGGGAAGAGCCATTCCTCTTTCTTCTGTGCCATTTGAATTGTTATCTTTGAGAATTCTCTTTACTTT
This sequence comes from Petroica traversi, assembly GCA_025920805.1. Classification (NCBI taxonomy): domain Eukaryota; kingdom Metazoa; phylum Chordata; class Aves; order Passeriformes; family Petroicidae; genus Petroica; species Petroica traversi. The sequence goes on from JAHLSL010000009.1 coordinate 20,784,155, forward strand.
GGACTTGGATTTAGAAGGCTTCACAAACTTCTACTCATTGTTTTTTAATATTTTGAAGTTCTCACACAATGGTAAGGGAAATTGTGGGAACCAAAAGGACTTCAGAAAAACAAGGTTTTATACAGATGAAGCCCCTACACTGAGCATGTGGAAGGAATAGGACCCCTTGTTCAACGGGGAGAAGAGAGACAATGGAGTGAAGAGGGCTAGGCTCTGGCATAAAATCTGTTCATTCCTGAATAAGAGAGATTGCTGGCTCTGGCTTATCACAAACTCCAGCTGCCTCTCAATAACCTGGTTCAGTCAGGAGGAAATGTAAAAAACAGAAGAGTGGCAGTGACCTGGCACAAGCAGGAGCTGAGCTACTGCATTCTCACAAAGTTTCATCACTACTTTGGATCTGTCACATCAGAGTCAGTGAACTGGGAGCAGTGCTCAGAACTCAGAAAATGTACAGCCTCACAAAATGGTGATCTGCAACTCTAAAGGAAAAGCTATATATTAGATAACGTCACAGCCTGTTAGACCTGTGACCTTTAATTAAAGCATGTGCAATCATGCTTTTCAGTCCTCTCAGCAGTGATACTCAGCTCAAAATGAGACAGATATTCTCAGAGGCAGAAGGTTGGTTGGCAATGGGTCTGAAGCGGGGATGCTAGGTCGATCTTTCTAAGGTTCTGGTTGGGTCTAGTGAATTAACAGCACCCTGCAACTCCAAGCTGTGCCTTATATCAGTCTTCTTCATAGAAGCAGGTGACACAAGACTGATACAAGAGACTGCGATGGAAGATGAAATCCTTTTGTGCATTGACTGTGTCCGAAACAGGATACTGGGCAATGCTGGTAGTCTATGTCAACAACAGTTTAACTAACAGCTTACTCTGTGAGTACCTTACAGAATTACAGAACTATTTGATTTGGAAGGAATCTTAAAGATCATTTAGTTCCAACATTCCTCTCAGAGGACAGTATACCTTTTTAAGGTTGCTCAAAGTCCCATCCAATCTGGTCTTGAATGGTTCTAGGAATGGGGAATTCACAACTTCTCTGGGCAACCTGTTCCAGTGTCTCACCACCCTCAAAGTAAAGAATTTATTCCTAATATCCAATTTAAACCTATCCTCTTTCAGCTTAAAGCTATAACCCCTTGTCCTCTCACTACATGCCATTGTAAATAGTCCTTCTCCAGCTCTCTTGCAAGTCTGTTTAAACAGATGCAATTCATACTGCATGGGGGAACTGCACATGCAGTATGATAACCTCATTTTTTCCCCAGATTTTCATAGTGTCAGTGCTTCCATTCCATCAAACATCGGCCACTTTCTTAGAACTGTCAGTAAGGGTTGTCTTCATTGCAAACTGGGTTTCTTTGGTGATATGGTTATGAAGCTTTGGAAATAACTGCAATTCCCATTTCACTGGAAGTTCACTGAAAGGATTCCGGGGTTCACTGAAAGGATTCTAACCTACATGAGAGGCTCTTTGTCTCATCATCACCATGAAACCATGCAGTCCCTGGATTTAGCTTTCTTCATGTATCTGCTAAAAGAATTAGTTTGAACAAACAAAACAAAACAAAACCTATCAGTCTTACACTAAAGGTTAATTTTATTGTAAGAGAATTGAAGAATAAGGGCATTACTAAAAATAAGAGCATTACCAGCACCTTTACCAAAAGCTATGTGTCTTCCTCCAAATGTAGTATGTCCTAAAATTCTTTCCCAATTTTCCTGTTTGTCAATTAATTAGGTACATGCTGGTTTTTAGGGACACAATTTCTTCAAACTTATCTCTCATTTTTGTCATCTGTATGCCTAAATCCATGTGCAATGCACAGTCAATTTACCCCATAGTGTTCCTATGGAACATAATTTGTATGCACATAAAATATCAACGTAATATCTAGAGATGAAATCCAATGGAAACAGTTTGCTGTGAAATCCAGTCTTTGTTCCCTCATTTTTCCACTTCACTGACTGTTGCTTTTTCCAAGTACTCTGAGACATCCCTTGCGCAACCCCTCATTATGCTGCATTATTACTTTATTTGGGAAATAAACTAAAAGTATTTTTTATACAATCTAATTTCCTATAATTGTTGGGATAATGTTAAGACAGTTTTTCAGAAGAGAAAATGCTAATCAACTTTATTTCAAAACCACATTAAAATTCCACATAAATTGGTGCCAGAGTGTAAATGCTTCTCAACTGGGAATGGCAAAGGTAGGAAAGAGAAATATATGCCAACTCTCAGTTTAATAGAAAGGATATGAGATCCGTTTTATTTGAATCAAAGACTATTTAGCAACTTAAGCATCCGGAGCACATCTGATAACTTGGGTAAAATGTATTGATTTCGCTATTGATTTTTCTAATATACCTTTTCTGTGAGGGAGTTATAACTGAAAGCAGCAAGTTACTCAGCTAAAACCAGCTTTAAGCACTGGGCAGATGTTCAGATATGCAAAGATGGGTCATCACTAAATTCCAGAATGTGACAGGTCCCAGTCTTCCACTTGGAGGCAATACATGATATTGGTTCTTTCTCTCTCGGCTTGCAATGTTTGAATTTTTTTTCCAATATGAAACTTCTTTTGCATTTTTCCATTGCTGTGAAAAAGAGTGGCTTTGTTCATAAACTAGATGTATATATGGATTAGATAGTATATGGCCTTTATATCATTATACATTAACTTTAACCTTAGGATCAAGCATATAAAGCCATTTTCTGCGGTCCCAAAGCTGATTCATTAGTTGAAATAATACACAGGACCACATAAATTACCTGTGGATTTCTGAACAATTTATTTCCAAGAACAGCTCTAAAACACTGCAGTGCTCTCTCTGAGCAATTTTATATAAACTAAGGATAGCAGGAAATTCTTGCACTCTAGAATTTCTGCCATTGCCTTCAATGGGATTGGAATTTCCTGGGCACATAGGAAATTTATCACTGAACTCACAGCAAGTTTTAATTTCATAAATCATAGAACATGCTGAGTTGGAAGGGACACATTAGGATCAAGTCCAACTCCAAGACACCCCAAGAATCTTCCCAAGTGCCTGAGAGCATTGTCCAAATGCTTGAGCAGCACTTTATATTGTTGGTTCTAGCATTGCTGTGTGCCTTCTTAAATTCAGAGCACAAATTTAGAGCATAGCCACAAAGTATACCTTAGAAGTAGAAAAACTACAATTAAAAAGAAAAAAAAAAAGAGAAGAAAAGCCTCAAAAAACTCAATAAAGGCAATGCTGAATTACACGTAACATTATTCATATTTGCACACAAGGAATAACATTTGAAATACACTTCCAGCAGTAGGAACTCAGACTTTAAGTTTCAACCCTAAAGGTCCAGGAATAGAGTCTGCAATGATGAGTATTCTGGGTCCTCTGGTCCTCTAACCAGCTGTCCACAGTATTTTCTGTGAAGAGGATGTTGACAGCACTCCTCAGATGGTAATAGCCACAAAGGAAGGGGGAAAGCTGGGCCAAATAGGTGAGTGGCTGCACTGTGAGAAGATTTTGCTGCTTTTTTTGCAGATGCATCATAAAATAAGGAGTCACCCTTCCAATAAGCATTGTGCTTACTCCTAGTTTCTCTGATAGACTTTATTCAGACACTGTTTACTCCAATATAAAGAACAGAGAGAAACTGCCCAAATTACACCACGTTATATTCCAGGCTTCTAGATGAAACACCCAATAACATGGCACAGACCTTATCCACATCAATGCTCTTCCAATTCCAGAAGCAAAAATTTACCTTGAGATTTCTTCTCTAGATTCGTTAACATT
>JAHLSL010000009.1:20788351-20806833 GCA_025920805.1 Petroica traversi
GCTGAGACACCGGCCGAGCGCTGAGGGCCCGGCGGTCGTGGCTCGCACCCCCGCTCCACCCTGCCCCGAACCCCTCAGCCGGTCACTGCCGCGGGCGCGTTCACTGCCTTCCCTCAGGTGTGAAATCAGTGTCTACCCGCGCCAGGGTGCGGTGTGGGTGTTGTTAGAGTTTCTTTAGCCCCTTTTACAGCTCTTCTCTGCCCTTGTAACACTTGTCTTGGCACGTGGAAACAGGACAGCAAGTCATCTGCGTCCACCAAAAGAGTCGCTGCACACCCTCCTCCTCTGAGTGCTGCTCTGTGGTGCCGGTGCCAGCAGAGCTCCTGTCATCACAACTGAGAGAAAATAAGCATACATGCTTTTAAAAGCAGATTTCAAACCGCCTTTAAATCTGCCCTTGGTGAAATCGCAACCACGCCAAAGAACTCAAAACTGTCTTGCTGTACGTGCATGCAACTTCATGGCACAGAGTCCCAATATCACAAAAAGCATTCAAGCACAGTCGTATATCAGTGACTGTATATGATACTTTGCTGCTATTACATCTATAACTTACAAGTCTCAGCCAGGCCCTGACTCCCCTGAGCCAAACGCTGGACAAACAAAGCCTCAGTGCCCACCAAAGGCAGTAGAGGTTGGCCAGGCCCCATGGGGAGTGCTCCAGGCCTGAAGGGCTTACAAGTCCAGAAAGACAAAACAAACAATGACAGACATAACAGGCGTGCAGGCAGCTGCCTTGGCCCTGACCCTGCCATTTTTTCTGGTTTGGTTTAACCCTGCCTGAGAGGGTGCACGATCTGGACACTTATTTTAAATGCAAATATTGCTGGTTTACTAATCCAAGGAAGCTGAATGTACTTACTTTAATGTATTCTAAGTTGAGCCTTTAAAAACATTATCAGAATTAAATATGGTTTTGTATATTTAAACCAGCATCAGAAAATAATCAATAAAGTGCCCTTTTTTCTGCATCTAATTTGCTTTCTTTAAAAATTGTTTGCTCTTGCTCCACTTTTGTTTTCCTTGGCCCTTTCTATTCCATATTCATTCTTCCCAGTCTTATGCTCCATTTCCTATTTTAGGTTTCTGTCTTGTGTATTTATTTTTACTTGTGTAGTCCCACTAGGTATCAGTGAAATTAGTCATATGCTTAATTTAACACAGATTTTTTTTTTTGGTGATATTATTATTTTGCTTTTTATGCAACTGTTAATCTCTAGGTATCCTTTTCTTTGGGTCTTTGTGTCTTATCTATCTTTTGACTTAGACTCCAAGTCATTTCAGTTCAGCTCTTTACCTTTTCTGTGGGATTTTAGGTCCCCAACCTTCAGCCACACTGACCATGCCTGGAGTACAAGAGTCTGTTTCTCCTTGCTGAAACCTCATTTCAAGGTCCAACTAACATGCCTCAGTCCAGTCTTCCAATCTTGCCCTACCCCAGATCGACTTACCTTCCAAGAGAAGACCTCTGGACTCCTTTATTGCTTTGTCCACCAAGTCAGCCTCAGCCAACTCACCTTGCTCATGCCAGGTTCCTGCCTTCCATCGGCCTCTAGAGCTACACAGCATCTTCAGAGACAGCACAACCAACCTCCTTCCTTGTTGAGGAGGTATCTCCTTTCTGGATAGCCACTTGTTAAACAATCTCCATGTCTCTCTGTCCTTCCTGGTTCACACTGATTGTTACGGACTTACAAGAAAGACAGGACTTCTCCCATTAAAACAGTGCAAAGCAGGAAAGGGATGTGCAGGGGGAAAAGAAATGGAATTGATAGGAGGTGAGCCGGATGTAATATTTCTGAGGGTTTTGAACTTCCCTCAACTCCCCTTTACATGGTAGCATCCCCTGCATTGAGCTGAGTTCCTTTGTTTATAAAGATATAAGCTATAAAAGTGCCATGCCTTTCCCCCTCTTTATTTAGCCAACTCCTAAATGTCAGTAAGTTTCACAAAATTGTTCAGGTTACCCTCCACACCTGCAATTCTTCTGTGTCTGCAGAACCATGGAACTGTCAAAGGGAAGAAACCTTCACATTATGAGCACCTGAGGGTTTTTCCTCCTTGATCACACTGTGTCCTGGAGGACCTCTAGCTGCTGATATTTCCTTGGTAATGGCATTTTGTGGATCATAAGTAGGCATCACATACATCTCAGCTGAGCAAGTAACTCCTTCTCTATATGTCCAATTTTAAGAGAGCAAACTTGTCTAATTTTTGAGTGTGTTGCTAGCTTGAAAGTATTCACATGGATTGGTAGGGGTATTTGGTATACCTGTGTGCTTCCTATTAAAGATCTACCAGCAAATTGGGAGGGTTTCATATGAACCTGTTGCTTCATAAATGAAGCTGCCTTTCTCTGGACCTTGGTAATTTCTCTGCAGATGGCATATCAATGGGACTTAGTAGCATTCTCTGCCCTCTCTCCTCAAGCACATTCTTTACTTTATAGAGCACGAGGTTGTTTGGTTTTTCCCCAAATGTTCCCTGGGAGGTATTCAGGATCCCCACCTTCAAACTTGAACTTCAAAGTTGAGCAGGATGTCTAGTGCCCATCTTCTCAGCATATTTTTCAAGAACAAATTATAAACATTTCAAGCAAAGTGCACTTATTGCAAGTTTGTTTGCCAAGTACTGCTGCCTCCCTTCCAAGTTCCAGCTATGTCAAAGCATCTGGTTTACAAACAGGTTCCTCCCTTCAGCTGGTACATGGATGCCAGGGCACAGAGGCTTATCACTAATGAAAGAGTTTACAGGATGAAAGGGGAAAATGCTGTGGGAGTTACTTGACAGACTCTCACTTGTCACAAAATGTGTAGGTAGTTGTAGTTGCTGAGCAGATAAATGAAGTGATGTGCAAGAGGAGTTATACCCCCAAGTTCTTCCAGAGTCTGATCTAAAATTCCCTGAAGTCAATAGATTTCTTTTGATTTCTATGGACTTTACATTGGTCTTTCAGGTGATTACTTGTTCTAATCATGAGACACTGCCTACCTGGGATTTATCTCTTTAGAGAAGCCTGAGGTCATCTGACATTCTCAAATATTTGCAACCTGGCTTACCAAAAAATATTTATCGAGGAGAGAGATAAAGATGACTCCAACATATTTTGTTCAGAAAGCAGTGCTTCCCTTTCTTTACTTGTAGCTAGACCACATACAACTTACATAAAGGACAGGTTATTTTAACTTGATGTTTGGGTCAACCTCAATTCCAAGAGAACATAATTTTGGCATGAAGCTCTGTACTTCTTGTGCATCACACTCCACATTGGGATCTGCTATTACACAGACTCGAGTACGGACTGTGTACACTTTTCTAATTATTATTTTTCTTTTCTATCATAGCTTGCATAGCAGAATAAAGAACTTTCAAACACCCCTCTGAAGATTTTTGGGAACTCAAGAAGTTGCACCAATATATGTTAGCCTGCTCAGAATATGTAATACATATGAAAGAATTACTATTGCTCCATTCTCCCATGACTCTAAGTCATATTTAACTGTGTTTTGCAGCAGATGTTGATAATATATCTAATATTTTCAGGGGCTTTCATCCTAATTTATACCGGTATGCCAAACGTGGACTTTGTTTAAAGTGAGTGTCTTGTCTAGGTAATAGTGATGGTAGATTTTTTCAGAAATCTTGTATTTTTTTTCATTCCTTTTGGTTATGATAAATTTTAAATATACCTTAATTTGCATAGCTTGCCTATATAATTTCATTACATAATGAAATATATATATGCAATTATGTAATTTCATTCATAATTTTTTAGCTCTGCATGAAATTTGTATCTGATCCTCTGCCATGCTGTAGATTGTCTTTTCCTTTGTTATGAAGAAGGAACACTGAGTCATGAAGTAGTGGTGATGACCCCAGTGCCCGAATTATCCATCTAAAAATCCGCCTAGCTTTTTGTGAACTAGATGGGTCTGTCCTTATCTTTTGTGCATGTATGCAGAACAAAGGGGCAATAGAAACCTTCCTCAGATCCTGAGAATCTCTCACAAATGCCAAGGCAGTGGCAAATGCAGAATTTGCAGAAAACAGAAGGGCTGTTTCAGTGTGGCCCTGACTGCACAGCACCTCAGCTTCTGGATGCACCTGTGCTGCCTTGTTAGCTCAAGGCTCTGGTCCGTGTGGGAGCTCACTCTGCACAGCTTACATGCTGCCTTGAGCTCCAGGTCTGCTTTGTAGCATCCAGCTGGACACAAGGCCATGGAGCTGATTGTGCTCATCATGGGAGTATCTCATACAATATCTGTCTATAAAATTCTGGCTAAGTACTCAGGAATCTGAACAGTCATCCTTATTATAATAAGTCTAAAATTTAAAATGCAGATAAATAAGTATGCTGCACCATTGAGTCACAGTGATAAACAGAGCAAAAAGTGGAGTGCAGAAAGAAGTGTTTGGCCACATTGGATAGTGACAAAAGTTAAATCTAACATGAAGACACTGATCAGTGTGAAAGTGGCATGCTACTAGAAAAAAAATTCCTCATTCTCAAATTTGTGTTTATCGTTAGTTTTTCATTTCAGTGGTGGTGAAACCAGTGCAAGGGCTGCCTGAAAACTGGACCTGCCATCTGCCTGGGCAGCAGTTATGTATAACTTTTTCAAACACAGACCATTCTATCAGCTACCTAATCCTGTGAGGGTGTGCACAAAACTCGGCCCATCTCCCTTTGAGCTGCCTTTCAGCTCCAAGTGTTGCCAGTAAAAGAATCTTCTCTGTTTATTCTGTTATGTTTTTCATTATGAAGCTTGTGTATTGTCTTCTTTTCTTGTTCTTGTACTCGAAATGCTGAATTATTGGTCATGGTTCTGTGTGACCTGGTTCTGATGTTCTTAGTCTAGCTGCTGTATTTTTGTTACACGATATTTCAGGTACATCACTCTTTTGGAAAAGTACATTTCTTTTGTGAAGGAACTTCTATTGTGTGCCTGTTTTTCACAATATGTATGTACGGTGCCTGCTGCAAATGATTGTCTGCTGTATACATAAAAATAAGGTGTTTTAATCATGATGTGCCCATCATTCCTGCTGGGCAATTTGCAGTAAAAACTTTTTAAATGTTTAAAAGAAGAAAAAGAAGCACTGATATTCCTGGAAATTTTTGTTCAAGGAGGTAAAAAACCAAAGCCTAGTCTTATTCAATACTGCCTATTGGGCAAAAGGAAGTCCAAGAGTGTACTTTTCTGTGTTTTCTGAAGCTCATCAAATGTAGGCTGTTTCATATCAATGTCAGGAATGAAATGTCAGAATTAAATTTTCCTGGACCTCAGCAGCCAAAGCATAGAGTCATTTTGAGCTGGCCTCCATTGATGAAGAGGAGCAAAAGGAATTAAGAAGTCTACAATTAAAAGTAGCTGGAACCTAAGTAATGATGTGATTTACAAATCACAACTACAACTTTCAGAAACAATCAAGAAATGTCTGTGGTCTGGTGAATTTCAGTACAATGTTTTCCATCTCTGAACTACTAAAAACTTTTCAAAAAAATAAACTGGGAGGAAAGGGATTTCTTTCCATCAGTAAGGTTATTTATTCTGCAAAAGCAGATTTTGACTTGTGATAAAGGCTTGTCACTGCCTTAGGAATATGAGGTTAGTTAGAGCTGTCTTGATATCAAATAATAATTATGTGTTTTATGACCTCTGTCATAAAGCATCCAAGAGATCAAAGGCCAAAATACTGTTGGTTCATTTTATGTTGATTTTGTTCCATGCTAGTAACAGATGGGACTTGGGTCTTTTCCTGCAAAGAAAATCTGCTTTAAGTGCAGGAAGCTGATTGTTGCTTAGTTTGTTGTGTCATTTTCATAATTTATCTTTAAAGTTGTCTTCCACCCATAACATAACCATAAGAATGGACATTTGATAACATGAAGGCTATTCCTAAATTTTCTAAAGAAAGGCATAAGAATGTATTTTAGATTTGCAGGCACAGAACAGTCTTGCATAAAAATATAATTTAGTAATTTATTTTTATTTGTATCTCTTTCAAATCAGGGATGCACCATTGATTTCCTGCAGGAATCTTTAAAAAAATAGTAAAAAATGGAAGGTATATTATATTGCTCTGCAATTTGGTTCATTTAATACCACAAAAATTTTTGTTGTAATAGTGAAGGTTGTTTTTTTTTCAGTAAGGAGGTTTATGAAAAGTATCATCAATTGAGAAATTCAAGGAGTTTAAGTAAAAATTAACAAATGCCCTAAACTAGCATTTTGCGAAGACACCAAAATCAGTATCACCTCTCCCTTACATGACTGCAGTGAGGATAAATTACAGGCTAAATGCTCAGGACTTGACTTTCTATGTGTTGTTGGAAAGAGGTGGTACTTTCAGCATGAGTGTGTCTTTCTTCTTGCACTGGACACAGCAGCATTGGGTCAATACTGACACAAGAATGGGAATGTCACCTGCCAGCATCTTACAGCTTGCCTGGTAAAAAAAAAAAAAAAAATCAGTTAAAGCCCAGGAAGAGGTCTGAAAAAAATTTTGTTTCCTTTCCAGAATTCCTCTTTGATCTTGGTCACCCTTTGTCCCTCAATTTGTTCTCTACATAACACAGATAATAATAGTTTCTATCTTCTCAGCATTTCTGAGTGGTGTGACTCATTAGTTGTTGTCTATGAGGTTTTTTTGGTGGCAAGAAATGTGAAAGTCCCAAGTTTTACTTACAGTTATTAATACTTTATACAGTAGTATACATTTAACAAACTAGTGTAATGTTTATAAAACAACTTCCAGTGCCACACCTATAACTTCTTTGGTGTTTCTTGGAATTTTTCTGGTTTTGGGCTTTTTCTTTTGGTTTGGGATTTTTAAAAAAAAAATTAAAAAATTAATAGAGTGGTAGCTCCTGAAAGTCTTGTTCTAAGAAACAATATGCTAGCACTGAGGGCTCTTTTCTTTCCTTAGACACACAGGTTTTGTGCAGGTACATTTGAAGGCCTCTGTTTTGATGGTTGTGATGTCCCAAAGCTCAGTATTTCAACCTGATCTTTTCAAAATTTTGCAGCTGATAAAAGCAGAAGTACCATTGTATAAAGCAAGCTGATAGAGCTGCCTATATTAATTCTTATTTAAGCTACAAACTATCTTTCAGAGGAATATTTAAAGATTTCTATTGAGAAGGTATCTGCTATAGACTGTAGGAAGTTGCTCACTTCAGTTTGCAAAAAAGTGCATCTTTATTTCTAGAATGATTTTGCCCATATTTTCCTACTGTTTTACCTCCTTATATTGCTAATTTCATGTATTTGATAGATTTAAGAGTCCATAATCAAATCGGTATAATTCCCTATGGTAACAGCTTAGAGGTTAGGTCCAAATCAATCTTTAGTATTCTCAGCTGATAAACTAAGCAGATTGAGCGCTTTGAATCTTTTACCCTGAATCATGATTAACAGTTCCCAAGTCATGCTTGTGACTCCTCTCTGAACTTCTTCAACAATATTCCTGAACCATGGACCCCAGAACCGGACAAAATATTACAGTAATGATTTCATCAGTGCTAAATACAACAGTAACATAATAACTTTCGACACCTATCTTCATTCATTATTCCTCTGATACCTATTTATTAAGCTCATATTAGACATTTTGTGCACCATGTCACATTGGGAAATTATACCCAGATGACTATGAACTCTGATCCTCAACTCTTTTTGAGAAGTATTGGTTCCCAGAACTCTCTTAATTACAGGCTGAAGTTCTAGCTCTTATATATTTAGTTATGTTAGATGTATTTGCTACAGCAAGCTCGGTACTGTTTACAAGGGATACGATTGCCTGATGTTGGTAATGATCATTCCTCCTGTCACTGTTTTGTTTTCAGATATGAACACTGATAGCTCAGCTCTGGTGAATCACCTGGGCCCTAATGTTCAGTTGAGGAGGAAGATTCTTTCAAAATATATTCCCAGAAGAATGATATAATTCTCAGCCACAACTTAGGAAGAGGTATATCTGAATACCACAGAGATAAGTAAGGAAGGTGGCCACCTTACTTCCATCAGTTATAAATTTGCATGTTGCTGTTGGTAAGAAACACCTTTCAAAGTAAAGGTAGTCATTGTCTTGTAATCGAATGCCACAGTTTAAGAACTTGCTATATGAAGATGAATTGTCTTTACTTTGTTCTACATTAACCAATCACTGATACTGTAATAATACATATGTTATGAGAGCATACAAAGAATGAGTTAAGTAGCTTTTAATTATCTTTGCAATTCTAAAAATTCCAATTAAATCTCCTCAAACTGTATTTTTTTTCCACAAAGTAGGTTGCAGAGCAACAGTGTCAGAGCAGAGATGAGTCCTGAATCCCAGGTATTGGTTAGAACATCCTTTCTCACCTCTTAGCCAAAGACGTTAATCATATGATGAGTTTTAATTGAAAAGTAGATGCAAAATTTAAAGATCTGTTAAAAAAACCTCTTAAACTGTAAGATTTGGTCAAAATAAAAGTATTTAGCCAATGATGCTATTTCAGCTAGTGGTGCACAAAATTACAGATTTTACAAGTATACTGAGTAGGAATATCCTGTCCCATCTTTAAAGTAAGGAGACTGTATGTAATCTCAAGATATCATTGATTCACTATCCCTCCAACTTGTCTCAAAGAAAGCATTAAGTAATGAGAAGAGAAAGAAACCTTCAGCAGGCAGAAAAAGATAGGTTAATTGTACGTCTTACTAAAAATACTGCATACATGATATATGCTGCTTTATTTCTGTTTTGTAATCCTTATTTTCTTCAGTGTTATTCAGATTCATTTATATGCGTTATTATGTATATTTGCATTTTTATATATGCATATTACATATGTATGTATATTTATTAATTATTGTAGGTTTTTTGGGGACAAACAATGCAGATTTTGCAAAAAGTTTAATAAAAGGGCATATTTGCTCCTCTTCAAAAATGTGCTCAGAGGGAATGCTGGATGGTCTTTCAGAACTAATTACAGTTTCTTCTTTCATAATCTGCTCTGTCCTGTCTTATTTTGTTCCTTAGCTGAAGTTACAGTATAAAGTAAGTTTGTTAACTCTATATGATTGTAATTTATCATGCTGGCTTTGGCTTCTATGGGGCAATATTCTGTCCTGAAATCAATACAATAAAGATAAAGTTCATCTTCCCTTTGGATTTCTCACCTTTTCTTTTTCTTTTTTTTTTTTTTTATTTTTCCTGTTAAGAAGCTTTTCTGGACAAGGCAGAAAGAAGTGGGAACCAGCTCCTCTGGTTTTACACCATTTGACAGCTCCCTTCAGCTAGGATAATTTTTACACTGGCATCTGTGACCAGATTCCAAGTTTCTTTGCTGTTCAAAGACTGCAAAAAAGGCTGGGTCAAGGGGCAGAGACTTCATCTGAATTTATTTTGCTTAAGCTTGAGGTCTGGTCTTGTTTAACTAATAAGATCTCATTACATCATAGCCCATGCACCCATGCCTTGCAAAGTCTTCCTTGGACAAGACAGTGAAAAGCAATTAAGAAAATGATGAACACAGAAGTTGCTCAGGCTCGTTCAAATGAAGCTTTTTGCACTCAGCACTCTCGTCTTCACTCAGAATTGATAAGAGAATGGGGAATGGGCGGAAAGGAGGTGGTGAGAGGATGAAATAACTATTTATTTCTTTAATACCTGTAATCTTAGTTTGTCAGGAACATCCCTTTATTCTACCAGAGAGGTTAGATCCTTTGTTTCATTGCAAAATTTTCCTCTCATCTGTGTTGTTTCTACTGCTACACAGATATTTTGTGGACTACCCAACCCTGTAAATTTTACGTCTTAAACTATTGTTTAACGAAATTAACCGCTAAATACTTGCAAATGTGCTGTCAGTAATTTCATATTTGTGTTTTCCCAGTCGCTTCAGCACACTAATAAAAGATTGAGAATAACTACAAAACAGAATCTGGCTAAGCTTTGGACCTAGAATTTTTCCATGATGTAGTAAAGTGACACATGCCACATGAATTAGTGGAGAAGTGTTTCCAAGTAGTAGGATGTGTACCTTCAACAGCTATGACTACATCTGTTCCCTGGCTACAGATTACTGTTGTCTTCAAATTGTGTTGTAGGATTCATTGGAAACTAACTGAAATATACTTTTTACAGTGCATGGTACAATAGAGTCCTCAGCTTGCAAACGTTAACTCCTATTGACATAGAAATCTTAAATATTCATAATAATAACAATAACATATTTCTTTTACAAATATTTCTTTTCTGTTTATGCATATATCTTCCTACATGAAATAAAATACAGCAGTGTTCCTGAATTTTTAAACACTCTGAAAGAGCAGCCATAAGGAATATTATGTATGATCCCATTTATCTTCATGGGGTGTTAAATACCTAGCAATGACAATTCTAACTCAACACTGCTCATAGACTAGAAAGTCAGACCTGGTTTTTGTGATCATGGAGCCTTAACACCCGCACCACCTAGGCTATGCATTTTTTCTGAATGAATTTTCATTTTATAATAGTAAATTCCTGGGAAAATATCCACGCTTGCTTTAAAAATCAATTATGATGGGAAACCCCTGACAGCATGTTAGAATAATTCCAGAATATTCTCACTGTCCAGAACAATCTTAAGGTTAAAATTTGTCTCATTGCAGATGTCATCTTTTGTAATCTCTTACATGTTGTCTGCTACAGTGAAGACCCCACTATTATCCAAACATATTGCATATATTGTGCTAAAAGTTTTTAAAATTTGTTTGAATTCTCATTACCCTTCATTAGCCTTTTCTGGGTTTTAACCACCTCTCTACTGCAGACACACATTCCTTCTGATCACAGCCTAGCACTGATGCCTGAGCAAGAATTTTGTTTGGTTGATTATCTGTCCTGACTCCTGTGGGTTTTTAAAAGTGCTGGGTCTTTTCCAACACAGGTTTTTTGTCTCCCAGCAAATATCTTCTGCACATTTTGCATTCCTTTTCCCCCGTGTATCACTTTAGCCTGTATTTCATTCATTGTTTGGTACTGGTATCAGATTGACTGGCCTGTCCATGCTGTCCTGTTTACCACTTAGAAATACAGTTAGAGATTTTGCATTCTTCCATTCTTTTAGAACTTCATTTGTTTTCCTAGATTTATTTGAAATCTATATTCATGTTAAAGCAGAACTTTATCCAACTCTTGTAAGTCTCTTGAATATCTATGTCTATTTATTTAAAAACCTCTAGCTTTTATAGCTGCTGTTTATTGTCCTCTTCTATTGCTCTAAAATTGAAAACTCTTAATTCATCATGTGCTATGATCAAATTATTCTGCTTTATCTTTTTAATTTTGTCATCACATTTTCCATATATGACATGGTCTCCTAATTCTGTCATACAGTGGATGCAAATCTCTAAGGTAAAAAAACAACTGCTGGTAAGAATAACCTTCCCTTTAAATTCTATTGCATTTGTTGGAAAGGGCAGTGGTGAATACTATTTTGTTATGCTTGTGTTGATCTTCCAGGGTTTAAAACAATCATTCTCCCACCACTGCTACAGATTAGTACAAGTACTGCCAAACAGTATGATTTGATACTCTGCAGTGGACAATCCCTGTTGCTTCATTAGGACATTCATGTGTTAGTGTTTGTTTGCAATTTGTCAGAACTTGTAAATGAAGATGTAATTCTTCCAATAGGTGATTATAGCACATATTGGCCAAACTAAGTCTTCAGTTTTGAAACTTAGTTGTCTCATTACCTACACTCAATTCAATTACAGGGATTCAAAGCATCAACATGAATCTCCTGTCTCATCTAACAATTTAAGAAACCTAAAGACACCATGTCATTCATAAAATAAATTGCTAAGGAATTGCCTACAATTCTGTTGTTTGATTATGTTCTTATTTCTGCTTACCTGCTCTACATTTTTTCTAAGGAGGTTACAGCATTCCTTTTTGTAATCCAATTATATATGTACATATATGTACATGAGCTTTGTGGACAACTAAGACAAAATAATTTAATAAATGAACAATATCAATTTTACTTATTCAGCACTTCGGTTCCTGACACTGATGTACAGTACAGAATCTGGTCTTTTATTTTGCTATCAATACATGAATGTTATTCAGGATGAGTGTTTCTGTCTGGTATGAGGCTTAATTCAGTACTGAAATGTCATAGGATAGTTGCTTACATATCAATTGATATCAGTGTGGGTAGAGAGAGTTATTAGCTTAGGACAGTGCAGAAGATGTTCAGGGTTGCTTTGATAGTTAACTACTATTTTAAAGCTTCTCTACAGTATTTGAAGTCCTTTCACACACGCCTGCCCAAAAAGAAGTAACAGCTTAATTTTAAAAAAAGAAGTTCTATTTGTGTATTTTTAAAGATGCCAAACTATTTTTCCATTTCTTTATTCAATTTACACATTTTAAATAATCTGTGATACACAGACTACTATAATATGAATTTAATTTCGTATCAATATAAAAAAATATAAGAAGCATACCTTACTGATTTATTGTTACCATTTTTTGAGTACTTTTGTATTTTAATTCTTTGTCTCTATATGCTCTGTAGTTATCTTGTCATAGTCACTGTGAAAATTGCAATCTTTCTGTAGATTTTTAAGTAATGCTTGCATTGGGTAAGCTTTCAGGTAATACTTGTATTAGGCCCAGACCAGCTCCCATTAAAATCCATGAATAAACTAGCAGTTATCTCTTAGAATAATCCCTCTTAAACCTTTATTACAGCAAGTAGCACCAGTTCACCTGTTATATTAAATTCAATAAATTACTGTAAGAAGTATGCAGATGTATCTGCTGTACAGGTAATTCTTCAAATGAGCACTTACTGCTTTTCCTTTCTTCCACATGGATTTGGAGTAGACACAAAATAGAGGTTTTCTGGGCATCCATGTAGTGCAGCATGGTGCTGTAGAGGTAGATTTTCAATAAAAAAGAATGCCAGAATTTGATATGTGTCGCTGGAAGAGATTTTTAAGAAGTCAGCATCCATTTAAGCTCTTTTCAAGACCAAATATTCAACATTCAGCTGTACCCTTTGATAATCTGGTTTCTTTAAAAGGTGCTGACTTCTTTCCTAAAGTGGTGACTTCTGAAAGTCTGACAAATAAAGGACACTCATGGATGGAAGAATCGTTCCTTTGATGAGGAAATGTTGACCTCTCTCCTACAGCTAAGATGCTCACTGCCAGATTCTGGGACAAAGCACTCTGGCAAAGGCACACAAAATTACTGAATGGTTGGATTGAGGTAGGAAGGTGCATATGGTTCAAGCAGCTACCTCAATACACTCTCCAGACACCAGATTAAGCTTCAGCTGGAGCCTCATCCAGGAAAATGGACCACAGGAGCCAGCACGATCCATTGTTCAACTGCAATCAGTAGCAGTGAATTACTAGGAGGATTTGAGAGTAGTTGAGGTTTGTTACCATGAAAATATGTCTACCACCAAATAATCAGACTGTGCAAATAAAAATAGTGTCTTCTAAAACTCCTTTTCTTTTTAACAACTAGGTATGAAATTGTTAAACTTCTAGTACTTCTCCTTGCAAATAATTTTTTCTAAAAAGGACTGTTCTTCTGAGTCACTTACCTTGCTTGCTGCTTTGCTTCTTACACAATGAGTAAAATAACTGACAATTGGAAGTGCAGACTATGATATCCACTTGTGTAGATGGTACCTTATCCTAAATTTCTCTGATCCTCCTCCTAACTGTGTTAGTTGTGTTACTGTAGCAATAAAAAAGCAGGGGTTTTTTTTCAGGTGAAGGAAAGTGAAAAGTGGAATGCTAAGGAAACAAGCAGTATTTACTTGATTATAGGTTTAAACAAATTTGGAAAATTAAGTTACTTTGCTGCTCCTGAATCACGTATATCTATAATTCACATCTACAAGGCAGGATCTCTATTGCCTTCAAAATACGTGTCCTGAGGTTGGGTGCCTGAAGTCTCTTAAATAAACCTAAAAAAGGTTTATTTAGTGTTTGACTAGTGTAAAACTCCTGTATCTAACTATATTGTTAGCATCCACTTTCAATTTACTTCCCAAACCCATGAATTCTACAAAACTGCTTGTGGGTGTAAAGATACTACTTATGTATTACATAGAAATGGATTTTTAAAAGACAGTTCTGTCCTTTAATCCTAAATACTGACAAAATTTCTAGAATTCTCAGGAGGTTGCTGCAGATGGGTAAACATCCTGAAACTAAACTGAATATTGCATCTTTAATGTGGTCCGTGTGTCTGTGTTACCCAAGGAAAGAACTGTCCGGACACACCTGTAACTGTTGTTTGCTTACTTTTATATTTCCCTAAATATAAGTAATTTTGGCTTAAAAGGAAGAGCTAGAAAATAACTGTATGTTCTTTTTGGTATTACAAAGTCATAATCTAACATCAATGTTGAAAACTACATCTAGGGTGCAAGAGAACACAATCAATCCTGTTTTCTTTTGTGGAGTAGAACCCTGTCTGTTCCTTCCACAAAATTCAGATTCTGGCAGATGATTTTCTCTCTGGGGGATTAAACCATAGCCCCTGGGCAACTCGTGTGCCCTGCGAGGATGCAATAGAGCAAGTTCATCAGAGACCTTTTGCTGCTTTATCCCAAGAAGCCCACTCATCTATTCCTCTACTTCTCTACCAGCCCACACACCTTGTTAGTTCTGAATGAGACTGGAGCAGTTCATCTGAAGGTGATGCTTTCCCACTAAAACATACATATCTTGTGGCAGAGGTACTTCTGCACAACCTTCTCCTGAGGGGTGAGAAAGTACTGTAGCTGGAAGAGGAGAGTAGAAGCAACAGAAATATTAGTCTGTCATGAAGATTTCTGTAAGCCTTGATGAAAAATTTCTGCAAGTCCCTATGTCTTGTTTTTCTCTGAGGAAATCATGAAGGAGAAAAATGCAAATAAATGAACACAAGATAGAAAAGTTGGACTTCAGTCCTGGGTGGTACTTCTGGAGACTCACTATTTTATAGTCAGGACTAAATTTTTGTAATTAAACTATCTGGCCCCTACATGCAGTCCCATATACTCTATATCCTTGAAAACAGCATCTGCATCAGGCTGAGGAAGTGGGAGCTTTGGAGTGAAACTCCCAAAGGTCACTGCTCTGAGTTGCTGAAAGCAATTGCAGAAAAGGCTGAAGAGACAACGCTGCCTTAACTGCTTCCCTGCTCAAGGTTGCCATGCCCTGCTATTTTGCTATTCAGAGCCCTGAATTTTCTTTTGGAGACAAGTATTTATATGGTCTATTTCATAAAAGCCACAGGTGTTCTCACCAATGGTTTGAAACTAACAGCAAAGGGGAATTGCTGCAATGTATTTATGTATATATATATGTATACATAGAATAGCTAAATTATGATGCTATTCTGACTGACTTCTGGACCTTCCTTGGGCCTAAGCCATCAGTCCTTCCAGGACCATGACCTAAGCACTTGGTTTTGGTTTCTTCCTTGGCAGAACAGGTCAAAGACCAGTGGGAGCAGCAGGAGAAGAGTGGGTGTGCAGCACAGCAGGTGGGATGCTTACACAGGAAAAGGAGCCTTGGGTTAGTGCCTGTTCTAAGGACTGACTGGGCATTTTATCTAGATACAATTTAATGCTCAGCTGCACAGAAGATGCCCAGTTTTAGAAGCCTGGTTAGGTGGAGAAAACTCACCAAACTCTTTATCCTGAATGTGGCAGTTATTATTTTCAGTATTTTAAGAAATAGAGCCTGAGGAGCCTAAGCAATTTTATTGGCACCTTATCAATGTTAACTCCTGGAAGCTAAACAAGAATTTGAAAGGTTACAATCTTAGACTGGCCTAAATTTTAGTACCATCGTACAGTCAGACACCAAACTTTTTGGAAGTTATGAGCTGTTCATGAGACTCATACAGCTACTTGTTTATGTATGTTTGTGATACTGCTCCCTGGGTTTTATCTTGGAAACTCTCCAAACGGTTTAGCAGCCTTAAAACTTTCCTCACCTTTGGCTAAATAAGACTTTCACATATGCAACTAATGGTTGGGGGACCAGAACCCAAAAGTCAGCATGGCCTGTTTGGCACAAAACAGGAAAATAATCAAGAAAGATGTATATGTCATCTTTATATACAGATGTCAAATATAATGTCAACATTTTTGACATATTTTCTAATACAGAAATTGAGTTTCAAGATTTGCACAAAATGTTTAAAAAAATTTTTTTTGGTTGTTTGGTTTTATGTTTTGTTTTGGTTTGTTTTGTCTTGTTTTATGTTGTGTTGTGTTTTTTTACTCTTTCTATCAAAGAAATGTGGCTGGCACAGTGTAATCCCTTGTTTCAGTCAGTGCTGCTCAGGGCAGCATCTGTTCCAACTCAAGCAAGACAACTTTGAAAGCCATACTTTATTTTTATTTTAACTCTCAATTATTTATCTTTTAAAATTTCGTCTGCTGTTGCAATGTCTATTCATTAGCTTAAAAATGAAATAATTATTTATTACAGGTATATAAAACTGTAGGCAGTGCAAATTCTGAAATTGTCAGCAAATTCTTGGACACAAGTCTTTTACCAAGTGTTCCTAAACCAATTCACAAACCTTAGCTTTAAATGTTGATGCAAAGAGCCTTGTTGCCTATGGAGAAGATAAAATTTTTGGAGAAGATAAATTTTTTTTATTTTTTTTTAGTAACATGAAATGACCACAATAGACGAAGGAATGTTAAAGTGTTTGTTGCCTGCAGCATGATTCTGCATTTTATGAGATAGCCTGGAAAGTGGATAGAGCTTCAGAAGGAATGAGTTTCTCTCTTTTGACATGTCCACAAACTAAAAGTGAGAATTTCCTTCTTAGTGTCAACAGCCACTGGTAGGATAAAGGAAATGGAGTTTCTCTAGGCCTGGGAAAAAATTGGAAACAGGATTTTTATTGGGAGATGCCCAGTGCTAATGCCAGTGTAAGGTCTGTGAGCACTTGTGAAATGCCAGCCTAAAGACAGTCAAAGTTCTGTGTTTATCACAGTGAAACAGAAACAACCTGAAAGTTAACCTTTAATGGTAAGCATTCCATCCAGCAACACATTTGGATCAATGTTGACTAAACCACACCTGTCCAAAAACAGGAGCTGCAATAAAATAATGATAAATTTGATGGGTTTTGTGGTAGACTTCAGTGAAGATCCCTGAATGCATGAGTACCAATGGGCCTCTGAGAAGACCAATATTCAGAAAACCCCAAAGAAAACACTCATTCTTTTTATGATTCTTAGTGACTATAGGAAATGGACATTTGCAAGCCATTTAACTGAAGAATTTATAAAGGGCTAAAGTCTGATGGGGAGATCTGACAAGGACATAGAAGGTGCCATCATTACATAGGGGAATATAAAATCATTTCATGCTTAAGGATTTGTTTATAGCAGCCAAAGTTTTTAAAGTAATTAGGGAATGTATTAGATCATCACAGCTTCTTCACAGATATTATTCCAAGGTCTGTTTTCTATATGTTCCTTTTCAGAATGCAGCACTGCAGAACAGGTACACAAAAATAGGCTAAATTGAACCCTTCAACTGTAACATAAATGATCTGTTTTGTTTGGTTTATTTCAGGTGTTTTTTTTTGTTGTTCTTTTAAAATTTATGGGTTTTTTGGGGGCGGATGGTTGAATGTGTGAGGGTTTAGTTTTGTTTGTTGATTATTATTATTAATTTATTAATTTATTTATTAAATTTTAAATTAGACTTCTTTTTTATAAATGCAACCTCCTGAGACCAGAAAGTACTGTGAGGTGTTGGTACCCACGTGTTTTGAGGAGCAACTGTTTGGGGACATAAGGTGCCAGAAGAAACCCTTTGGCCTGGCATGGCACAGTGAACAGACAACGTCTGTGAAGGGCATCGGCAATCTGCTGCCCATCACTCGGGACTATCCAACGCCGGGAAACCCACTCTGCCAAGGAGGCAGGAGCTCGAAGTGAAAGAGAAAAAAAGAAAGTTGCTATGTCTCATTAAGATTTATTATACGTCTGAACTTTTGTAGTCCCGAAGCTTAACGACAGATGGTGGTGTAACTCCACCAATTTTGTAACGTCTCCTTTTCTTTGATGTTGTAATACAGATTCTCCTCGGCTTGACTTCGGCTAAAACCAGCATTTTCTGCTCTCTCCCAAGCGTCTCGGAGCAGTACGCAGGGAGGAAAGGGAGTGCACCTAGTTCGAAGAGGAGTCTGTTATGTGTTCTTGTTTGCTTTCTAAACAATTCTAATAGAAAATAGCAATCTGATAGTCACCTAACACTGCCAGCAGCACAGAGAAATTACACTAAATTAATTAAAGGAAAATGGTTTCAAAGCGGTTTATTTCAAGCGAGAAATACAATTGTGCAGATGAAATCGTGAACTGTAAACAGGAACAAATAAAACGCACCAGTCTTTTTCATTAGAAAGCTGAGTTATATTTTATACTGTAGTCGTCCTGGAAAAAAAAAAAAAAA
>JAHLSL010000009.1:20811833-20839256 GCA_025920805.1 Petroica traversi
ATTCAAATTAGTATTTTTAGAAGTTTTTTCTTGAAAATAATAATTTGTTCATGTAAATATAGATACTTAAAATACCTCTGTTTTGTAATAATCTTCAGTTTTAATGTAGTTCTTACAAAACGGTTTTGGTCTGAAGTGTTTTTGCGTACTTAAACCAGTCATTTAATTACTCAGGCAAGTAGATCAGTAAAAGGTTAAGGAAAGGAAAGAGTATTTCAAATATAGCATTTTCAAAATGTGTGTAGTTAGATATCCTATTTTATTTTGATGATGTGCAACACCTGAAATACACTGCTTCATGTGAGGCCTTGTTGGTGTAGCTTTAAGGTTTAACAGAAACTTTAGGAGGAAGCTTAAGCAGAATCAATCGTATAAATATTTGTGTATTTCTTTGTTTTTAGTTTAACCTCAGTGATTTTCACATTGTGTCACAGGATCTTTGCTACAGTGCAGTGTTTATATCATCTGAGATAGGAAAAAACCTTAATGTTTTGTAGCTTTCTGTTTAGTGAAGATTTACATAAAATGACCAAATAGTCCATAGGGAACAATCAAATTAGAGTGGGTTTGAATGTGAGGAAGAGTAAAAGAAATTTACCAAGTCCAGGACATTTCAGTCAGTAAATACATGACAGTCTTTTAAAGCTGCACTAGGGTTTGTGCTGTAATCAGGTGAACAGTTTCACAGATTTTTGAAGTGACTTGTTATTTGGTGGTGTTTGGATTTTTATTTTTTTTTTTTTGCTTTTTTTTCTTTTTGTTGCATTTTTTTTCTGTAATCATCTGTTGCGTATATGTTTTTTAAATGCTTTCCACAATAGAATGTGTTGGGACTGTCATTTTAAGAATAAAGGTGTATTTACTTAGAAACATCCCTGTCAGATTCCATTTTTTTTTTTTTTTTGAAAAGTTCTTACTGGACTAAATGTATTTAAAATAAAATACTGTAGAATAAGATTTTTTTTTTAGAACTGATTTATGTGAGCTGGAATAAGCTTTTTGTATTCTGAGGAATATACCTGATTCAGCATTGCATGCACAGGAGTTATTTGAGGCTAGTGGGCTGAAAACAATAGAAAACTTCTGAGATGTGATCCATGTTGTGGCAGTGTTTTGCTATGTGTCATTGAAAATGTCACTTAACCTCTTTGTTTTTCATCACTGAAATGTGAGGGCTGGTATTTATCTTTCTGATAGAGTGGTTAATTAATATTTCTTGAACCTGGAGTACTTTTTTGTTCCATTTCTATTTTTACTAGGTTTATTTTGGAGAAATTAAATTGTGATGGTGGCTGAAAATGAATGGTTCCTGGGAATCGTGTCTTTTTCTTTGTCGCTCGGATTGTGAAGAGGTCACTTACTCATACGAAATGAAAATGATTTAGGACACAGGTCGCTGAAAAGTACCCATAGAATGATTTTGGCTGGAGAAAAATGCAAATCGCAATCAAACTGAAAAATGCTATCAACTTTGTTGCAAAATAATAATTTTCTGTACACTGGAACTGATCACTTTTAAAATTTTTGTGACAGCTAATAGGTCTAGAGGTAGTGCAAATTGTCTATTTTTTTTTCAAGCCACTGTTGCATACCTCTCAACTAATCCTTGTTAGAAGAAATACTTGCAATTTAGATTCCTTTTCCCTGCCCTGTTTTGACTTGATACCTTTCTTGATTGCGTGTGTAAAATAGTGGCTCTGGAAAAACCTCATTTAGGCGATGAAATTACAGAAAAGCTTAGCTGTACTAAACTAACCTCTTAAAGTTAATCTTAAAATTGCAATAAAATAGTTCATTGTTAGTTGTTTGAAGGCTTTCTTCCGCGTTTGTTCCTTTACAGAATACTTACTGAAATAATTTCCAAGAGTAGCTTTAGACTTAATTTTCAAATCTTCTAGATCTGCATAAAAACAAGGAGCAGTCTCACAAGTATTATTAGTACTGATCATCTTTTTTTCTCCTTTCTAAGGCTTTCAGTAGCTTACTCAAATTTACTAGTTTTAAAAATCTTCCACAATGTTCACTGCAAATTATAAGAGGCATCTATCCTGCATCTCTTTGGCTTTTCTGTTTCTTTTTTGTAGTCCCATTTCTGATAGGTTTGCATTTAAGGGCAACACAATGTTTTATGTCAGAAAGGTGGTTTTGAAAGTGCC
Organism: Petroica traversi; assembly: GCA_025920805.1. Taxonomy (NCBI): domain Eukaryota; kingdom Metazoa; phylum Chordata; class Aves; order Passeriformes; family Petroicidae; genus Petroica; species Petroica traversi. Next base: position 20,813,990 of record JAHLSL010000009.1, read on the forward strand.
AGCAATAGCTTGCTTATGCTGTCATCCCTGAAGTAGCTGAAAATAATCTCTTTAATGAACAGTCGCTACAATGTTTATTGCTTCACCACCATGTAGCTTGGGATGGTGTTAGAAAGCAACATTTGAACTCTGAGGAATTAATTTGTGCGGAATTATGCTTAATATCCCAATTTCGGGTCCTATTCTAAGAAAAATAAAGTTAAAATATTAAGTGTATAGCTTTAAGCTCTTTACTATCTTAAGTCTTTTCAGTAAATTGTAGAGGTTGCTTAGGAGAGGGAATAAGAACATTATAGGTTTAACTTTCTGTTCATTTACTTACTTCTTTCTTTTTCCTGCAAATAGTAATCACCCATGTGAAGCTGGAAATCAGTGTGCTGCTGTTTGTTTCATATATAACTCTATATATCAAGCTGGCTGCTGAGGACAGAGCCAGTTCCCTGGGCTATGGGGGACTGTACCTGTGCATGTCCTGAGCGTGGGTGACTCTTTTGCTGGGTGCTAGAGGGCTTTGCTGTAGGTACCAGATGACTTTCTGACTACTTAGGCTGAGGAACAGCAGGCAGGTCTGAAGGACAGGCAGCACATTCACTCAACGTGCAGAAGGGAGATTTCCTGCCCTCCTTGCAGTGCTGGGTGATGTCCATTCTGGGGTGAAAGGAGAAGCTACAGGTCTCTGTCATGCAACCCTCTGAGTCACAAAGAACCTTCTTGGAGGTTCACAGGCTGCCTTTGGCTTATCTGTTGAACTTGCTTGTTTACCTGGGAGCTTCTGCTTCCTGTGGGCAGTAGGTACTGAAGAGAGGTGCTGGAGTATCTGTTTTATTACATTTCCAGCCCATTGGTGGTTGCAGAGTCCACAGGGACACACTGTGAGTCCTTTGCTCAGCGAGCTGGTCCTTTGGACCTCAGGCATGGCTGCAAATTGCATCATATTAAGTATTTCTGTAAATTGCTGATCTCAGTCTTGTTTCAGTTTCCCTCTAGACATTATGAGGATGACTGAGATTCCAGTGGGCTTGTGCCAACCTTGTCCCAGTGGGAGACACTTTTTACTGTTAGGCCCAAAACTGGAAATTCATTTGAAGAGTGATGTTTTGAGGCTGAGAGGTTATATATAATTAGAAAGTTGTTGGGGTTTTCTAGGCACATTATTTGGTAAATAAGTATTTACATTGTTACAAAAAAAATCCTATGTCTTTTAAGATTGATGTTTAGTTGATGATCATATTAGAATAATTCATTTTTCTCTAACAAATGATGTGCATTTTGCAACTTTGGTCAGAATTTGTCTTTAAATAAATTCAAATGCTGATTAATTCCATTATTCAGCTTTTGTGTTTCAGCTTAAACCAACATGATACATTATGTATTTGATGTTATTTGAAAGAATGTATTTGATATAATTTGACTAATTACATTTTGACATATATTTATATTAAAATAGTCTAATCTTGATGGATATTGCCACTACAATTTTTGCAATCTTGTCCTTTCAGAGAAGGAAGGAGAATGGCTGTGATATTTCACTGCTTGTTGAACAGGACCAAATTGTATAATTCAGTCTGAAAACTGTGAAACTTATGTTTGAAGAAACAACCTCAGAGTTGCCACACTGTATCAAGCACAATACTTTATGTTTCTATCAGGTGTTGATTTTGAATTTGCCCAGGAATGGTGAAGGAAATATAGAAGAGGTAAACACCATTTAAACTTTGCTGTCCTGTCAGTGCTAAGTCTTATAAAAATTGCTCACAGTTGCATTGTTGATTTCCCCTTGCTATTGATGTCGAGAGGGCGTTTTTCTGGAACTGTAACTCCTCTACTAAAAAAAATGGTGGGTAATACCTGTGTATTAAAACCTGTAGTTGACATTTAATAGCTTGAAAGTTAGATTAGAAATTGACAAGTTTTGCCATGTAAAAATATTGCAGAGGAAATTTTAAGGGTTACTGGTGGGAAGCAACAAAGGGCTTTGGAAGGGAGAGGGACAACATACAAACAATGGAGAGTTGGGAAGTGAGGGGGAAAAGGCCAGAGAAAACGTGGCTGGGAAGGAGCCAGCAAAGGCACAGGCAGCACTAACAGCAGGTAGGCAGCTGCTCAGAAAATAGGGACTCAGGCTCTCAGAAGGGCAATGGGATTTTTGTCTGGTGCCCAATATAGAAAATGTTTCTTCGCCTTCACTTCTTCTGTAGGAAGAAAAGCTGATCTTTTTTGCATGCTGGCTTTATGCACATGGCAGGCACAGGAGTTACACCAGGAAACACTGGCCCTAATTGAGGCCACTATTTTTTAAATACTAGATCTTGTTAATTCCAATGTATGTCTTTGGAAACTTATATATGTTGCACTGAAATTTGATATTTAATTACTGAAAGAAGTATAATTTTTTTGATGTTACAGAGGGGGGACAGAGGTCATTTGAAGATAAAGGGGAAGAAAAGTGTCTAGAAAACAGAGGTTATTATTTTTTGGTGTCTGAAACACAAGACACTATTCTGTGCGAGAACACAAACAGGATTGTGGTTTCAGTACAGTAGTTACAGCATTCTCATGACCTATAAATGAAAACACGAAAACCTATGCAGTCAGATGTGCACAGACTGCAGAGATACATATATCTCCTGAACTGCTGTGCTTTTCAATTGTATCAGTGTTTTCATCTTTGTAGAATAACATTTAATTCAGTAAGCAATAAATGATATCATGTATACAGTATGGTGAATGTAAGAGGAAGGGTGCTGAGAACTCTGTGATATGTGGCAATAATCATTCTTCATTGAAAGTCAATTAGTGGAATATATGGGTGCTAAAACTGTAAAAATATTAGGATGGAACTTTGCTAAAGATCGTGAAATGCTTTTGTGCAGAAATTTATTCAGACCCATTTGTTACCAGTCTTGAATGCATTTAAATTACTTTTAATGTTGTGAAGATGCCTGTAAATTGTTCTCAGTACACAATAACTGTCAGTGTACATTGAAGAATATGTATGGTCAGTAATTCAACAGATAACTATATTGAATATACAGAAGTTTCATATGGTGTCATATTCTTGCACCTCTTTTGCTTTAGAAGAAGAATTAAGTCTGTTGTGGCTGAAACTTTGACTTGGTATTTAATTCTGTTTTAAGAGACTGATATCTTGAGAAAGAGTTAATGATGTTTGGCATTGCATGTTCTGAATCTGTTCTTGAGCCTCTATTTATTATTGACCAGGAAAGGGTATGAAGTATACCTGAGCAACCAGAAATGTGCATCTTATGAACTGAGATACGAAAACCCTTTAAAAATATGAGTTAAGGATTTTTTTTTGTTGGGTTGGTTTATTTGTTTTGTGTATTTTTGCATTTGTTTTATTTGGTTTGGTTTTTGTTTTTTTCTTTTTTCTATTTTTTTTTTTTTTATTATTTTTGGTTTTGAGTTTGGGTATCAGACCCCACATTCAAATCACAGAGAAACCAGGAGAATGGTAAAACTGCCAAAATATTTGTGTATCACTCCTCTGCGGTGATTGTGGGGTCTAGATGTGCTTGATCTAGCAGTGGGGCCTGGGGTGGTGAGTGATGGAGTGGCTCTGTCTGCTGGCCACAGATCACCACTTGTCAGGACTCTGCTCAGATTGAGCCTCCCAGCTCCTGGAGCATCAGCTGTCCTTCTTGTGGCTTGACCTGTCTCAGGCTTCAGGAGAAGATGTGCTTGCGGTGATGACCACACACTTGTGTGGAAAAATCCAAGCCCTCCATCCCTGATCCCAAGTTTTCTGAAGTTGATATGAAAACCACTTTTATGGCTGAGGGGCTGAGGCTGGTTGATGCTTTTGATATGTTTCTATGTGCCTGTGCAAAACAGGTTTCTGAGACTGAGAAGTTACCAACTGCTTACCTGTTCTTCAAAGCCACCTGGACTGAGACAGGTGATGGATAGCTTGTGCATATTTAAGCCAAATCAGTGTGTTTCAGTTTTTATTTCAATAAAAGTTCTTATTCCAGCACTTTCATAAACTCTGAAGTGAGTCACTAGTACCATGAAAAATCCACATTCAAAGTGACTTTTTCCTAACATTTAAATACTTTGAAGGGTTCTCTTTCATTTATTTTGTAAATGAATCTTAAAAAATACAGCATGCAGGTACATCACTGGTGAGGATCCAAAGACATGTGAAAGAGACATTCCTAAAAGCATGAAGACAGGTACTTGTTTTAAAGTGTCCAGCCAGGTGAGCCAGGCATGGCACCCAGGCATGACATACCATGTGCTGTAGCTGTAGGGTGTTGTGTGCCTCATGACTGGTGCTAATATGCACATGCAGCAAATGTGGCATTTCCCAGGAGCTTGGGCAGTGTGTGAACACCAGTAATTCACTGTATGTTCATCTAGAAAGCATATGGCTAAAGCTGGACCTTGCTCTCACTTCTTGATCCTCCTCCTCCCCCTCATTATTTGATTATCACGTAAGAGGAGAGCTACTGAGAAGCCTGAGAAAGGAGGCAGATGGAGAGAGCAATATACCTGACCGGTCCTCCTGAGTTGCAGGCTGAGCACTCACATTTTAAATCTTTCTGTGACTCAGTAGAAGAGTACATTTCTATTATTCAATTATGTGTAAAAATGGAATCTACTGTCCTGGACTTAACTAAAGTGCTATTTTTAAGATATGTTTCAGTACCTGTCTTCAGTAAGTAGAATTAAATTTTAAACTGAAACTATTAGTCTTATTATACATAGGCGCCTGCGCATTTTGTGACTTAATAATATTCAAACCTCTAAATATTCTTATGTATCGTTTAAATATAATTTTATAAACTTTCTTCAATATCCAATGACTGACATTTGGGTCATTGTTGCTAACACTAAATTACTATCAGAATGGAGAAGACACTTTTTTTCCAAGTCATTGTTAGGCTTACAGTTTTGCTCCAAATTCACTTAGTAACAAAATTTCCTTTAACTGAATTTCTCTTTTTTAAGATGCAGATGAGTCGGAGCAAAATGTAACCAGAGTCTATTAAAAATACCTTTCTCATTGTCACCTGCAATATTACCATAATTGGAACTAAGGAGCCCGCAGTTGCACAATATTTATGTTGCAATCCAAACTGACACAGCCTGGAATGCCTCGGTAGCAAAACAAGACACAGACCCAAGGCTTACAGTGCATGCTTGGGAGGGAGTGAGCTGCTCCTCTTGGAAATCTCCTCCAGCAGGAACACCCTGCTTTGCTCTGGGCTGCGGGGCTGAGGTGGTGAGGTAAGTGCTGGCAGCTTGGCTGTGGAGGGCAGTGACTGGTGGCACGTGGATGACCCTCTGGGTCAGCCTGCAGGGATGGCTGCTTTGAGAACCTGGTGAGCTGAAGCAAGGCACAGCTCCTTCTTTGAGGCCTACTGGTTGGGATAATTTTTTCATTCCTTTTCACTCCTGACACTTCGGGGGCCATTTGCAAAGGAGGTGTTGTTTGGAAGAAAAGCTTCCAATGCGTTTACTTTTCTTTGGTGCTTGGAAATAGTGAGTCATTGTTCAGTGTCACCTTTTTTGTACACATCACTGTAAACCAGTATTCATCTCTTCTCCACCTCTGGTAGGCTCCTCAGCAGCTGCTGAACTGGATCTATTACTCCTGGCCCTCTCTGGCGAGCATAGTGTGGGATATTTGCCTGGGACTGACACGCTTAGATCTATGGCCACAAGGTGTCTGGTCAACTCTTCCAGCCTTTACCTTTAGCATTAGCTTTAACCCCTCAGGGCTCAGCTGCTTGCAGCATTTAAAGCATGGCAAGAGGTTTTATAGCAGAGATTTGACTCAGCAAGACTTGTACTACCTCTCACAGAAGATATAAAATACAATTTGTAGCTTATAATTGCTGCCTAATATGATCTTGGACCCTTACTTAAAATCCATTTAACTGATACTGTGCTTTCTTCATAAGGTTATTATTGGGAGCTAACCTTTTCTTGTGTTGTGGTTAAATGTACAATGTAATAAGGGTGTTTTTTAATGTGTTTAAGAGTTAGAAGATGTGTTAGAGGTAACCTTTATGCAGAGAGTTTTATATAGTTGTAGTAAGGACAGCAATATTAAAATCCTGAACATTAGTACCATCTGAATATAATTTGTTCTCATTCTGTTTTGTGTGTGCCTGCTGGTGGAAGATGATACAGTATATTGAAGAAATCTATTTTGTTCTCCAATGTCTTTCTTATAGGTAATTATTAACCTGTGCAAATTACTGTCTCCAAGGTGTTTTTTTAAATTTTTTTAAATGCACACAAAAATGCAAAAAATGTATTGGCTATAACAGATAAATCATAATTGTTTCTTTCTTTAGATTTCAAAGAGAGCAAACTAAACCCAAGATTTTAGGCACAAAACTGAAAGCTTCCCAGAAATCTTTACTTCCTTGTTTAACTTCTGATATAAAGGCATGGGCCATGTCTGTTGGATGTCTTCAGAAAACATTAGCTTATAAGAGATTTAAAGATATATTTTCCTCAGTGACAATGGTTGGTACTTTTGCTCTGTGCATATTAGTTTGTCTTCTTTGATTGCCTAATAGAAAGGCAGGTTTGCTTAGAGTTGTAAGTTAAAATGAAGCATTTTTAATATTTCTTTTTCTTAACCAGATACCTAAGTATATATGTAGCATGTGGTATACGTGGGAAGAATTTCAGAACTTGCCTCCCTGTACTTTCCTTGAAACTGCTCTAAATGGTGGTGAAGGCAATAGAGTTTCCTACCAGAAAAAGGATCAGGAAAAAAACGCCCAGAAAGATGAGTGTTGTAAGTGTGGACAGCCTTTGTTTGAATTAGTATTTTTTTTACCCTGATAATGTAGAAAGCTCTTTTCATACTTGCCAGAGCCTGTTTTTTTTTTTTTTTTAATTTTCTCTTTCCCCCCACTTGTTCATTTCTCTTCCCTCTTTCCTCAAGGGGGCATTGTGGGTTGAAGAGGGAGAACAGGTTTTGCACACCTCAGGCCTATAGCTGGAAAACACTTGTTTTTCTTGAGTTCATTTAACTGCTGTCGGGGTGAACAGATCCGTATGGATGTGGGCAAGAATGGCTGTAAGAGAAACAAACATTATTTTTAATCTTAAGTAGGTGGGGAAGGGGGCAGCAGTCATGGCTCATGGGGTTGAAATTAACTGCTTTTAACATTTTGTTGTAGACAAAGTGCCTTCCTAAACTTTATAATTCTTGGCTTAGATGTATACTTGTGGAACTTTATGATAGAGTTACTTAATCTCAGTACAGTAAAGATAAATTCATTAACGGTTATGAGGTGTTGATATAATTAAATAGAGAAGGCCAGTAAATTGCCTTCAGGAGCTCAATGACTGTAAACTCTGGTCTTCTAATTTAATCCATCCACTGCTTTCCATTCACTTGCTGAAAGGCTTTCTAGACTGAGAAATTAGTTCTATTCCAGGCACAGTAACTGCAAGAACTAAGTTGATTTCTCTTAAAGGAGAGCCTTGGATGAGGACTAGAAATGTTTCCTCAAGAAAAGTTAAGACTGGGCGGAAAAAGGAGAGCAGAAGCAGGTCTTTTGCATTGCTGATTGTGTTGAGAGGTTACTGTTTTTCTCACTAACTGCCTGAATTTTGTGCTGGTTGGTGGTAGCTCTGACACTTATACGGAAGAAAAATTAAGATGCTTACAACCCAGTGAAGGAGATTCTGACCAAATGAGAAAAACTAGCTCAGTCAATTTCTTGCACTGCTGTTGCAGTATTTCTCATATCTGGCTTTTTTGTTGTTCTGAACAAATGTTATCATTCAGGAGACAGTCCATTTTCCTTGTGAATTATTTAAATATGGGCAGAAATTATTTTATGGAGAAATTAGATACCTCTGAAATCAGCCTTTCACACGAAGGGTAGTTTAACTGCATGAGGTAAAAGTTCACTTTCTGCTTTTAACCTGAGCTCTTAAGAATAGAGATGTATGAAAAAATACATTCTTTAGGAAAGTGTCAGTGTTTTTCCTTGATAGGTTTTTCTTGTGCAAGGTATTCTTCATTATTTTTTTCTGTTAATTTGCTTAATATTGTGTTGGGATATAACTGTAGTGTAACCCTTGGAGCTCTAAAAGGGGCTTAGAATCGTAAAGTCATTTACGATTGGAGAAGTTGGAGAAGTTGGAGAAGACCTACAAGATCATCGAGTCAAACTTTGACTGATCACCACTTTGTCAGCTAGATCAGAGCACTACGTGCCACATTCAGTTGATTCCTGAACACCTCCAGGGATGATCACTCCACCAGCTTCCTGGGCAGTCATTCCAATGCCTAAAAACCCCTTCCATGAGAAAATTCTGTCTGATGTTCAACCTGAACCACCCTTGGTGTAGCTTGAGGTCATTTTAAGGTAAAAGTGCCATGGATATCCAGCTAAAAATAGACAAGGATGGAAAAAAATTATTGATTATGTTGGTTTGGGAAAAAAATCTTGTTGAGTTAACCCCCAAATCTTCTGTTTCCTTCAATTGTAGAAATAATGGGAGTAGTTTCCTTAAAATCCTGCAGAAAGATCTGTCCTTTTGAAATTTCCTGCAGAGTTTCTGTAGGCTTAATATGGATGTGATATTTGGAAGGTGAAGCCCTATTATTGCTAAAGCACATAAACTACATTTCATTGTTCCAAAACATTCTGTGCATTTTAAGTAAAGAGGTTGTAGTTTGGACTGCTCAGTTTGTCATAGAAAATTTGAGGGGAAAGTGAATTAGCTACTGCTCAAATGTTCATAATTAATACTGGAATTTTCTAATGCATTAAGTTACATTTACTTCACATGTGTGCATCTAATAATAAGATCTGTGTAAAACAGCTAATAATTGTACCCAAATTGCTTCCAGTTCAACCATGTCTTCCCCATAGAACATGTTTTGCATAAATGAAAATTGTGCTTCTTGATTTTGCTTGGCAGATCTGAAGTACTTGTGGTAAAAACTGTTCTAGCTAACTACACAAAGCTAAACTCTGTAAAAGAAACTCAACTGTTCGCTGTTCTGCAAATCGTTGTGATATACATTGTACTTGTGACTTGATCAGTGTGATTATTGCAATATAACATCAAAGGCATTGCTTCTTCTGTAGCTGTAAACACCACTGAAGGCCTGCATTTTTGTTCTTGGTGGGAAGAAGTTAAAAAAAATTCTAGCAAAATGAAAATATATATAGTGAGGAGCTGCATAAGCTGTGTTTTTTCTGTCTTTGGGTGGCAATTTTAACAGTTTGAAGTCTCTTAAAATTCAGTGTACTTGAAATAAAAAAGCCATATCTGTGACCGTTTGGAAAGTTTTAATTTGTTTTACACCATGTTGTTGATCTAGAGCTTTTGCTCATTTAAGGTTGATTAATTGCTTTTGCCACTTTTGTTTGTAGTTCAGTATAATCTCATGCAGACTACTGTATTTTTTAAAAAAAAATTAAGTCTTCTGTCGATGGTTGTATGTTTGGATGTGATGTTAAATTTGATCACTAATAACTTAAGGACTTAAATAAACAAATAAATAAGATTAAAAACAATAACAAAAGACTGAAAACTGGAACAAATGCTTGGCATTACAAATTTATTTCATGAAACAATTTCTGCATCTGATGTAAACCCCATTGTGGAAGCTCTTGTTTTCTTTCTTTTTTTTTCTTTAGAAAGAGAAAAAAGTGGTTGTGTTTTTATTCAAGTACCTTTATTTAAGGCAAATTTAATAGAAACAAGCATAATAAGTCTAGCCTTTTTTAAATGTATATGCCTTTTTGATAATTGCTGCTCATTAAGGCTCTGTACTCTTTCTTTAAAGGATAACTCTTGTTATCTTATGTGTAAAATGGATAGGTAAGCATTGACTGAAGTCACTTCATGCAAAATGTAAAATACAGTTGTGGTATGGAGTTGCAGTTGAACTCTGTGGCCCATCTGTGTTGCTGCGGTGCCTTTCAGAAAGCACAGACCCCACTGAGTGCTGGGTGAGTCCCATTGATAGGGTGTGACCCACCCTGCAAAGGATTAGTCTCTTATTGATAACTGACATGGATAACTTGGCCTAGGTATTTCTGATTTCTGCCTACGGGGCAGAAGCCAGGTCATGGCTCATGATGCCACTGTAACAGTTCTTCTTTGGAAGTGCCTGAATATGTGCTGCTCTTAGAAACTTGGGAATCCTGGTACCCAACATTTCACTGCTGTCTCACAAATATTTGCGGTTGACAAAAAAGCTGAATTGTCACTGTGGAATGAATAACACAAAATCCACCTCCTGGTGTGTGCAGTATACTAATTTTCACATACCTACATACATAATGGGCAGACAGAAGAGTTCAGAAATCTTAAGACAGCCCAGATGGAAAATATGTTCAAATGAAAAAAACGCCCTGACAACGAGCGAGAGAGACAAGAAGAAAGAAATACAATTCTGCTGATAATAAAAGTATGAAGAAGAGAGAGAAGAGAGGAGAACTGTTTTCCATTTTTTAAGGAGAATTTTTTTATGGTTTTTGAACTTCTGGGATTATGATGCTTTTTCTTTGTTATAGAACTGTCAGAAAATACAAAGGTTATATCTGTGCAGACAGCTTAACTTGCTTCTAGCTTTCCAAAGTACTTTAACTCATTTCATATTCAGCTGTTAAAGTGTACAGGTCTTGGAAAAATTAGAGCATTATAGCTGTATCTGTACCCTCGTGGACAGCCAGGACAGAGCTTTTGGACTAGAGCTGTGGCAAGGCATGTGATGCCCTGCACAGTGGTAGTGGCCTGTCAGGGCTGAGATGCTAAGCAAGGGTGCCCCTGTAATCGGGCTGTGAGATGCTTCTGGAAGCCAGAATATGGGTCAAGGAAACCTTCCTGTGCTGTAATCCTTTCTAATCTTTTCTTTTGGAAGTTTTCGAGAACCCTTCTAATGCTAAGGAGTGTAGCTCAAATTTTTCTGTTCGCTTTTTCTTGCTTGTACTTTTTCAAGTTTTTTTTTTTCCTCTTGTGTTTATTTAAAGAGAATCCTAATAGTGGAGGGGATGGTTATAGAAACTCAGTATTTCATCAACAAAGGAAGGTCCTAACAATTCTACCTAAGTAGAGGAATACCGCAAAGTGAAGAAGTTGCATAAGATGCAGCGGAATACAAGAAATCATCCCATTTTTACCAAAATCATTGTACACTGGAAAGTGCCTCTTGTCAGCTGAAATGTCAGATGTATCAGGAAAAAGTTAAAGTGGAACTTGATTTCTGTAAGGCTAAAGATTCAAGTAATTTGCTTAGAGATGCAGTAGAAAATCAATCTTATGCTTGAAAGAGGAAATGGTAGCCTTCAAGTCTCATATCATGTTTTGTAGCTGATTGCCTGTTTTTATTATCTCCCCCTGCTTTTCTTTCAGTACTTACTAATGCCCTTTGGTTAACTCCATTATACCTTTGAAAAACTTCTTGCAGAGCTCAGCTACTTTGGCTTGTTTGCTGGGTAAGCCTCACTGATATTATTATAATTAATTGGATGTGTAAAAACTTCCCAAACCCAGTGTTACAGAATCAGGCTATTAAAACTCAGTACCCCATATGTTCTGCAGTGTGCAAGATTTCCATCCTCTGCAGCTGGGGCTCATCAGAGAAGAGGCTAGAACTGCATTGATCTTACATGCTGTGGGGGAAGTTGGTGTGGTAGGAACACAGCTCAGCTTGTAAAAGAATAAGAGGGGTGGGAAATAAAGTCAGTTAACAATTTGGAGGTGTGTCTCTAATTTTTTTTTTTTCAAATTTTTATGCCACAGGGATAAAAATGTGAGATCGGGATGGGCTGTATTTTTAGATACTGAAAATCTTTGAAGATCTGTTTCATAAGTGAGAGTTGAAATTCTTTTTCACAGTTGTGTGTTACATGATAACAGTTTCCTTGGTTTGGCTCTTACTTTTGTTAGATGTACTGCTTTATTTCCTCAAAAACTGATTTTAAGAATTTTTTTAATTACGAGAAATTAATAAAGAGTAATAAGAGCTAAAGTGAACATCCTGATACTTTTAAGGATTTTTTTTAATAACTAGAATCGATTATGAATATTGGTAACTTTCTAGTTCTGTGAAGGTAAACTGTGAAGCTGATCAAAACTTTTAAAAGCTGAGAGGAAATACGCCAGCTGATAAACCAGGAAATTGTACTGGTTAATTGGAATATTACATGAAATCTTACGGCAAAGTATTTAAGTACAAGGAAATACAGGGGCATACTTGTAGAGAGACATTGTTGCTGGTTTTGTTTTCAGTAGCAGGATCTGCACCAAGACTGGAAAGATGTGCCTCAGAAAAAGGCATATGTATTTATGCTGGCTAACTGGGTGAATATAAAAATTTAATATTTAAACTGAAAATTTATACCATTGGATGTATAAAAATATCTTAAATAGGAATAACAAAACTAGATATCTTAGATTCCTTCAATTTTTCTTCATTGTTGATGTCAGGTTTTTTTGATAAATCCTTAAGCTATATGAAGAGAAGATACTTGGTAATAGAGAATTGTTGATCCACCATATGAGGGCATAAAAAAGTCGACTGGGAGAAGAGTTGCTTTTAACACTGAGAGTAGTTATTTGCACAAGGACATTATTAAGGACTTCAAAGTAGATTTCACCGGGATACTTCAGATTGTAGTTTAAGGACTTTTCTCACACACACTTAAATTTGCTGAAGGAATTATAACCAGTTACCTTATAACCAGGAAATGTATCAATGTTGGTTAGGCCACTTTATTTTTTGAAAGAAGCTGGACAGTGGTTAGTGTGCTTGTTGGTGTATCTGTCTTCCTTAGCTTCATGTCTGTCCTTTGACAGTGTTTTAGAGACCTGGATATGAACTGGAAGGGCCACCATTGGGAGTTTACATACATGGGTAGGGGCAATGTTTAGAAATAGGCTAGGGAAGACAGAAAAACAAGGAGTTATCATAGCATATCAGCAAATAATCGGTTTTTAAATTTTCCATAGGTCTCCTGCCAAAGCAGTTTGAAAGAGGTTAATCAGTTAGTCTTGTGAGTGTTCATAGCAGTGTGAGGTGTCAGCCTGGATAAAAAGCTTGAAGACACTTAATTGAAAAAATAACACACAGATGATGGAAGCTGGCAGCCTGGACATAAAGGAGAAGGGAGTTTACCTCTAGATATGGAATGAGAGATGATAGGAAGGCTTTGACATGGAAGATAGGTGATTAATATATAATGGGTTACTGGATTTATGTCAGTGGAACGAGATTACATTTGTCAAGATTAGAACAAAAGATAAGAACAAGGTTTGAAATAAGAGCAATGGGAGTATAATATCTGTACACTTTGAGAGAAGAGGTATACTTTAAAAGTAGTATTTGCAAAGATCCTACAATATTTGCATGTAAATCTTTTGAAAATATTTGAATCTATAGGACCTAGATGCTTGTATCCAAAGAGGGATGATATCCCAGTTGGCCTAAATGAATGGTAATATTGCCCAAGGATGGAGGAAAGAGGAATGCTTATTAGAAAAGAATATACACTGTCTTCTAACTGTATGAAATGGAGATCCAGCTCAGAGCAGCAGTGACCACGAAGTGAGTGGTGGTCTGCTCGCGTTCAGAATTTTTTTGAGGTCCTCCTTTACTATTTCTCTTGTGAAAGAGGATGTTTCATAAATTTATTCAAATATTATTGTTCTTTGCTGTTTCCATATTGATCTTTAGTGGCAACATTTGCAGCTGAAGGTTACGCTAAAAGTGTGTCACACCACTGTTGATGAAGTATCACAGAAGATACGTCCTAATACACCAGTCCCATGCTGAAGTTTTTAGGTTTTCAGAGCCAGGATTGACTTGACTGCATTGCTTACTAGTGATGAAACCATGGTTTATGAAGATCAGCCAGCTTGAATGCCAGTAGAATTTCTGCCATGGACGTGGTTTTAAATATGTAGATCTATTTCCACCTCCTGGGAAAAATGGTTTGAAAATTCTTAGGCAAATCATCTCTCTTCACATATAGGGTCAGAGTATTTAATTTGCTTGTTTTTAGAGGAATAATGAATTGCTATGTAGTTCCTATTGTTTATCTCCACCCTCATATCTCTACGGACATCCTGGAGTAGGGCTCTCATGTTGCTGTGGATATCTTTAATTTCAAGTGAAAAGTGGTGGAGTAGTGCAGTGAGGTAGGTCCAAGATGCTGTGAGGGTTTGTTTGTTTGTTTGTTTGTTTGTTTTTGGTGGTTTTTTTTTTTTCTTTCTTTTTTTTTTTTTTGGTTGAGACTTTATGCTAGAATAGAGCAAATATTTTACTGAAGCTCAAGAGTGATTTGATATCTTTTTACTTTGGTCAGGACTGTTGTATATTAAAAATGTTGCCAGTTTTGGCTTTTTTAAAGTATTTCTCTTTGGTGTGTTTCCATCTGACCTGTATTAGAGGAATCTGAAAAGTTGGATCTTTTTCCTTTACTTGCCGACTTGTGTCTCCATGTGCCCTCTGAGCCCCCAGCAGAGCTCGCTGGGTGCAGTGCTTTGCCAATCCTGACAGAGGGTTCCTGCTAACCCCAGGGAGAGCATTGCTGAGGACTGCTTGATTACCTCCCTGCTGCCCATTGCCCATTTTTTCAAGTTCTGAAAAGTATTCAGCAGATTTATCACTGCTTTTTAAGAAAGTCTTCATGAGCATGACCTGAGGTTTTACAGGAAATCTTGAAATAAAAGTAATAATATTGTTATACATTCTCTCACATTCAGCCACACATGCTATCACAAAAGTAGCCTTGAAGCTGTTTTAGTTTTACAGCAAAGAGTGTTTCTTTTCATATCAGGTAATCCAAGCTGCTGAGTTTTTTCCCCCTTGGCTTTGAAAACATGCCTTTATATTAATAATCCTGGATTTTGTGCTGAAAGTTGATTGCTCTAGTTGATGATTGGTATTCCATAACACTAAATAAAAGCAAAACAAAATTTTCTTTTTTCTTTTCCAATCTGAAATCTATCCATATGTATTTTTAGAGTTCACCATTAGTGGAAGTATAATCTCTGTGCCTGCTTTTATTTCTGGCCACTGGGAGTTTTGCTACCAGCAATAAAAGACAACCTCCATGTTGTACTGCACAGTATAGATATTGTAAATTTTGGTCTTGCTTTCCATTGATCTGGTTTGCCATATGGGAATCATATTCAGCTGATCTTTATTTCCTGAGTCAGAAATTCTGTTTTACCCATCTTTGGGGCTTTCAGCATTTTATTCTCAGTGGGCTGTCAGGTATTGCACATGAAAGGAAAGGTTCAAAGGCATATAAAGAAGGTTCAGGTCTGAAATGTTTACTTAACACTGTCTCTTTTTAAAATTTTTTTTATTTTTTTATTTTACAAACATTTGCCAGACTGAAGGATCAGCATGAAACCTTAATAAATTTTAGACATTTTATTCTCTATTATGAACATTTTACACATACATAATTTTTGGTGTAGTCTGGAATACATCAACTATAAACTTGCTAGTGTGGGTTTGCCAGCGACAGTATTAAAAACATTGCAATTATTTTTTTAAGTTTATAAATTATTTTTCTTGGAGATTTATTTCCTTTCTGTTTTTGTTTCTGGAGCTGCCTCTAACAGACTGCCATTGTGCTACAAAGAAATTTTAAATGAATTGACTATGCAGATTTTAATTAATGAGAAAATTTTAAAAATAAAGATAACATCCTCTCTCCTTGCAATGTCATTCTACTGAGAGAAAAGAATTTGAGAAAAAATGAGAATGAGCTTGTTGTTGTTCAGCTGTGAAGGTGCTGCCACCAAGGAGATAAAAAGTCATAATCTTGACAGCTTTTGTGCCTTAATTATTTAATCTCTTGGGAAACAAATGCTGAAAATTTAAGGGATTTCAATCACTTGGGGGCACTGATATAGAGGTCCTAGATCCCATTAGTGGAGTTTTATTTTTTTCTTTCTCATTTGTATTAAAGTGTATTTAAAACAGCATACTGGAGTGTTTCTGGTGTTACACTTCCATCTCTAGTATATCTCATATTCCTTTTCTATTTTTTTATTAAGCAAGGAAATAATAAGGGATCTTGATAACCATTACTGGTATTCATTCTTTTTTCTTCTGGTCCCTTTCTTCTTCGTTGCCAAGAGGATGTAGGGCACTGGAACTCGAAGGGACGGTATTTTGTGTAGAACTGGTGTGTCTTGTTGTGCCTAGGCATATATTTTGCTTTTGAGGGAATGGAAACAGATGAGAAGAAGTCAATCAAAGATTGGAAGAAAGGTGGGGCTTCCCCCTTGGGTCCTTCACCTTTCCACAGCGAGAATAAAGCTGTCAGAGAACTGTGCCTTCCCACAGTCACAGACTCCTGGTTTTGCTCTTCTGGACTTGCATGGCCTCTTCATTGTGAAGTTCTGCTGTAGGTTTGGCTCACTGCTTAGTGTTCAGTCACATCTGCCCCCTTTTCTCACTGCTCTCTCCAGCTGAAATAGAGATTGGGCCTCATGGACAGCTTGTTTCAAGTCGACAGCTTACAGAAGTCTGCCGTGGCTCTTCTTTTCTGCTGTCTTCCTCTTTTGGTATTTGTTATTTTATGTGGCACTGAAACGTGCTCTCATTCTCCTTGTTCAGCTTTTCTTGCTTCAGCCATCAAGGATGGTTGTGGCTCCTCAGCTGTCCAGGCTTTTCCCTTGCATTTGCCAAGGCTGTGAGGCAGTTTCCCATCCTGCCCTTCCCAGGCTTTGTCTGTTGCTTTAGTCTTATTCTGAATTGGGAAGAAAACCGCAAGGTAAACCATGGTACTATGGCTCCTGTGGCTGGAGTTGGAAGGGCAAGACAGGCAGAGGAGACAAAGAGAGGACATTGTATGTCAGTGACTAACTGGAGTGCCTGGAGCTCTGCCTGGAGATGGAGAAGGAGGCAAAAGAGAGCTTTTGGGTGTGGATTAAGGTGAGGGACAGGTGACAAACTGGAGGTCTGCTACAGGCTGCCTGACCAGTAAGACCAACTGGACGAGGCTCTTTGTAGATATATAGAAATAGCTGGGTCCTCATGGGAGACTTCAGCCTCCCAATAACTGTTGGAGAGATGACACAGGAGCAGTCCAGGTGGTTGCTGAAATGCACTGATGGTAACTCCAAGTGATAAATTTGTTTAATGAGAGGTGCTGTGCTGGACCTTGTTCTCGCTGACTGGGAGGGACTGGTGAGGAGTGTGAAGCCCAAAGGCAACTTTGGCTGCAGCAACCATGAAATGATGGAGCACAAGATCCTTAGGGCAGCGAGGAGAACGTACAGCGAGCTCGCTGTCCTGGACTTCAGGAGTGCAGACTTTGGCCCCTCCAGGGAACTGCTTGGTAGAATACCATGGCATAAAACCCTGGAGGGACGAGGGGCCCAAGGAAACTGGCTATTACTAAAGGATCACCTTCTCCAAGCATTGTGATATTGTGGTTTCCCTCTGTGTGGTGGGACATCCTTCCTAGGTCCAGAGGGAGCAACCAAAAATATGTGGCATTTGTTTAATTTTTCTCAGTGAGCTTCTGCCAAGTAAACTGTGTGAAAAGGTATCTCTGGTATTCTCACTGCTGAAGCGGAGGTCAAAACAATTCTAGATTTTATAACTTTCTATCAAACACTCACTAGAGAATACTGAACTATTACCTGGAATAATGGTAAATCATAATAAATCTAATTGTGAAGTACTGTGAACAGTTGTTATGCACCTGTTCAATGGATGCATAAAAACTCCCCAAAGTGTCTTTTTATTGGGAATTTTGTGTATTTAAGATTTCCTATAAGCCAGGACACTAGACCACCTTGTCAGCTGCTGATGTAACTTTCAGTATCCACACCTTTTGCAAGCTACACCTTCAGCACAACCTGTGTGGCACAACTATCTGTGAGGATGTAGCAACTGAAAATGTAGAAGTAGGCAAAACATGCAGCTTTATCTTTGTCATCTCCTCGCAAGCCTTTGGAATAAGTTTGGTGTTTGGTGTTTATTTTCAGAGATCTTGGCCTGGTTCCCCATGAGTTCGGGAGTACAGCCTCTGGGGGGGCTTCTCCAGGAAAAGGGAGCTCCCTGGGAAGCAAAGCAGAGCAGAGCAGAGCAGAGCAGAGATCTTGTTCAGGGACCTGTTTATGTCTTAGAGAAAGGAGAAATGAAGACAAATATGGTTTTTGTATTTTACTTTATTACAAATTCTTTCTAAATAATTTTTTGTATGAGTACATCAGAACTTATTTGTTATGTATATTATCAGAACAAACCAAGTTTCCAGTAGCCCCTAGGGCAAAATAACTCATGGAAGTAGAAGAGAAAAGGGCTTTACAAAACAGGACACTGATCTGCATATTTCTGCCTTGTGGGAAGAAGACCTGAAGACAAATATGTTACGGTGGCAGAACCAGGCACGTTGTCATTCTTCAGTAACGACCATGATAATCCTGCAGAATAGTGTATTGTGATTAAAGAAACTGCTGTCTTTCAGTAATTTTCACAGAAATAATGTTTGTATAGATCAGAAGCCCATTATTAATTAACAGGAGGTAGCATCTTGGAAGTTAAATTATGTAGAAGGAGCTGAAGTATAGCTAGCTAATGAAAGCAGTATGAAATAAAAGAATCTCTATGTGGTGGATAGGAGCCTACTTGACAAAAGTATTTGTGGTATTTTTCAGAATGCTCCAGATCTTGACTTTTTTTTTTTGAATCCATATATTCTTATTGGGATGATAATTGTAATCTTGAGAATGTAAACTTGCTACTCTGATATTTTCCTGATTCTGCTGGTAATCTGAAACACCAACTCTATCCTTATTCTATTTTCTTTATTAATCCTTTTCAAGGTACCCATTCTAAACCTAATAATGGTCTTTAAAATTCAGCGTTAAAAATCTCATTGAAAATAACTTTTCTGTCTGGGAAGGGGAGAGTGATGATTGTCAGGAACATCAGCACGAAGAAAAGTGGAGATTGAATAAATGCAAGATGGGCAAATGGGAAAAGAAAAAACAGAGTTAAGAGACATAAATATGGTAATTGTAAAGATGAATGTATTTTTACTTTGATATTAGACCTAACAAGCAGGTAGTGGAAAATTATTCAAAATATAGTTATTTTATTACAGATCATTTTCCCTTCCATACCTTCATTCAAAACATATCACTCATGTGAATGAAAAAAGAGTTGATGGCAGGTTCTGGGCAATTGATTGCGTTCCCATGCTTGTATGCCACAGTCAGCAGCCAGGAATTTGACAGTGTCTGTAAAGTAAGTGTGATGCACCCCACTTATTTCATCTCTCTGTTCCCCATCCATGTTTAGCTTTCACTCCCACACCATGACTGAATCCTCATTCTGTCCTTGTGCCTTCTGCTCTTACTGACTGCTTCCAGTCCCTCTTGCAAAGCCCTGACCTCTGTTCAGCTTCTTAGTGTTGCTGGCTGTCAGCTGAGTTGAGTAAACTTCTACTAATGAAAACAGATAAAAAGTCACTGGAATTTACTAAAGCTTTTGCATTAACTTTAATCACGCACTAAGAGTGAATGTAGTATTATTAAAAAAAACTAAATCGGATTATAATGAAAGAAACCTGCAGATTTTAGTTAGTAACTTGTATGCATCTCTATATTTTGTTTAATTCTAATAAATAAAAGTGAATCCCCATTAACTGTAATGAAATAAAATTAAGCTCTCCCTGACTTACATTCATGTAGTCAGTCAATGCTATTATTTGAAATCTCATTGGGCTCTATTTGTCTGCAAGGACAACAGAATTGTCATTTATGCTGGAGGAACTCTGTTGGTAAGAAAATAGCGGGACAAGGTCTATTTTATCTGGAAAAAAGAGGTTGCCAATATATGGGATTCACGTGATGTGTGCTACAGAAGTTAACATGATGCTGCAATTTTTTAAAAGAATGTGTTTTGAATCTGTATAATAAATACTTATATGTATTGTAGTTCAAATATGTACTGCTTTGTTTGAAGATTTTTCATTTCTTTAATATATTCGTATGTCAGTATATTCATATTGTTACATTAAACTGGCATGGACAAGTTATGTCCTGTCTGAAAGTTTAATTAATATATTTGGCAAAGAGGTAATTCACTTTTGTTTTGTTTCAACCTAATAAAAATGTCCATTTTATTTCGTTTTATTTTCCTTTTATTTCTTTTTATTTTTTCTTTATTTTCTAAATCCATTGGCTTTATTATGCCAGATCATTGCTAGCTTTACTTTCTGCTGCATTTTATCATAATGCTCTTTGAGTATAAATAAACTCTGGTATGCTAAACCTAATAGCAATTAAACTGGAAGTGTTTGTGTTTCATCACTGTGAACTTCGCAGAAATGTTTCCATGACAACCTCCATGCTAGTTAAGGCAACCAGAGGTGATCAACAGTTTATATATTTTTTTTCTCTTGCAAGAATGGAATTTGTGTTGACAGTTCTGGCCTTTAATGGCACTTTTGTACTGTGTGAAAGTATTTGTTTACTAGATCATATGCTGTTAACTGTCAGGCCGAGATAGAGTGACTGCTTTTGATAAAAGGGCTGCATTACATCTCTGAGTCTGTGAAGCTCTTGTACTTTAATTACTCACATCAGTACAAAAGTATCCATTTGCTTCACTACACTTAAAAATTAGACTTATTAGTTCTAAAGCATTAATGGTGAGTTAATTTTTTCCTTTACATTTTTTGGAAAACAATAATATAAAAGCTGCTTTGTTGTTTTAAATTTAAACTATTCCATTTACACTGATAAAAATCACATTCCATGGTACGGGGTGAATTGTAAGTGCTGTAATTACTGGCACTTTGAATTAGGATTTCTGGGCCCTGTTTTCATATGTAGCTGAGCTAGGTTGTTGTGCTGGTGGCTGAAATATGCTAGTTATGTACTCTTAAGAAAAGTATCATTTAAGTAGAGGTGTTTTGTCTCTCCTAAGTTTTAAAAAAAAGACAGGTTTACCTAAGATGTGACAGAAATAACCTGAGTGTAACATAGTAGTAGTACAGGTAGACTGTTGTGAGTGGTACATATATGAGAGAGTTAGAAAGCTTTCAGAAGAAAGCTTAATTTTATATATATATATTTTTTTTTGTGAGATATTTCTCTTTATGGAGCCCTATCTAGGTAGATCCTCTAGCAGTGAAAAGATGAGTTAATTTCTAATCTGGCAATCACTTAATAGCTGCTACTACAGCAGGTACATTCACTAGCAGCCAGAGGTTTCAAGGCATTACCTGTAGAGAGTTGAACAACTTGCTTTTATTATGTGTCTGTTCATTTTCAGGCTGATGGACAAGTGTCTTTTTGAATCTAGAGAGTGTGTGTAGCTCAGGATTATTTGGTTTTTGATTAGCTGAAAAATGTGAGTATTTGGAAGGCACCCAGTATCTTCTAAAAGTCTGTTTCAAAACAAAGACCAAATGTTTTGTCGTAATAAAGACTTTTCTTTGGGGAAGCATAATTAATAATATTCACATATATTCAAGTATGAGATGGGCTACTTGTTGCATGCCTTGCATATAAAGACCTAATTTATATTCTGGACTCATCTTTTGGATGTGTAGTTTGTTTTAGTAATTGCTTGCAGAATGTTTACTGTTTCAAGTAGTGATACCATCACTTTTTTAAGCAATTGAGTCACTCTTCAGTGGTGTGTTAAACTAAGAGGAGTTGCAATTGTTGAAGCTGTTTTGAGTGGGTTTGTATGTTGAGGATGCCATTGCTTTTTGTGCTCTGTGTCTGTTTAGTCAGAAGTTGCTTTTGTGTTTGTTGACAGTTGGTGACACTAGGAAGGGAAATGGAAAAGCTTAAGCTACATACCCAAATTCCCCAAGCTTTAAACTGTAGACAGATGACTTGTTTCTAAGTTCTCAGTTTAATATGTTGCCTTCACGAGAATACCTTCACGTTATCTTGGGGGTTTGTTGTGCCTTCCTTTGGAAAGGAAAATTGGGATATTAAGGAGAAACTTCTCAGAGAAGTAAGGCATGAAAAAAGCTTCCTTCATGTCTCTCTTTCAAACTCTTACCTGCTATAGCCAGAGGCTGTAGCATTCCCTGAGCACACAGGTGTATGCATAATCCAAAAATCCTGTTTATAATATCCTTACAGGTAAAATTGTGTGGATTACTAGAATGATTGTATTGCAGAACTAAGAAGTAGTCTTTATGTTCTTGGTGGTCACTTGGTGTTGAAAGATTTTATAGTACTTAAGCATATGATACGAATAAACACTGCTTGCTTGTTTTCCCAAGTTAGTGTTTGTGAATAGCACTGTGTTATCATGTTTGAAGTAATACTCTGTATCTTTAATTGTTGGGATTTTTTTAAAATCTATGATGTAAAGTAGACACTGCCTAAATCTGAACAGTAACTTTGGTGACATGACATGAGTATTGTGGATGAACTGGGATGGAAAAACAAGCTATTAACCCTAACACTATTTTCTTTCCCAGGAAAAATTAATTCATACTGGAGCAGCAACAGAGATGGGCTGTGAGGGTGATCAGGAAATGGAAAGCTTATCTTGCAAGATGAGACTTAAGGAAGTGTAACATGTTTGGCTCAATGAAACAAAGACTGAGAGAGGATATGGCATCTCTTTCATATTTATGTGTATGGAAAGGCAGAGAAGGCATCATATAGGGAGGAGAACTGTTTAAGCTAAACGGCATTGTTAGAACAAGTACAAAACAAGTGAAAACTAGCTATGGATGAATCTGAGCTGGAAGAGCACTTAAGTAGTGCATGTGGGACTGGAGGTTTTGAACAGGGAGTCTTAGCAACAAAATTAGCATGATACAGTTGCCTTAGCAAAAGAGCATGGCCGCTCAGATTGTTCTTTCTAGCCCTATGACCATCTTTTTGCTTAACTAGATCTATAAACCCTCATTCTTGCTTGTTGCACAGTACTGAGAAAACTTGTAGACGGAATCTAAGAGAAGTCTTTTAAAATTATGTTGCATGTTTCAGTTCCAATACCTCTTTAATTCTTGGGTAGGTTCCTCAGTCTGTTTTCAGATAATGTGTTTCTATGTTATTGACAATAGAATACTGGTACTTCTTAAACTTTTTTTTCTTGCTTGTTTTATATGTCTGGGAGTGCTATTTTAAACTTTTCTTTTGCTTCATCCTGCTGCAGTTAGTTACAAGCTTTAACCAAGCCAAGTAGCTTTTCCCCCTTTGCTATTTTCCATGCAACTGTAAAGATAAGGTTATTATTACCATACTCCTCATAGTTTATTCTGTAACCAATCTGTACATTCATTTAGCTCATTCGGGCAATCATCACCAGTCCCTTATTTTATAACTTCCTGGCAATACTTCTTTATCCTGCAAAGAGAAGAGGACTTTTTTCTTAGGTTGCATTTTGAATTTCTCCAGGAATACTGGGTCTTCAACCTTGATGGAGAGTGTACTACATCTGTGGGCAACCTGTTCCATTGTTCAGACACCTAACAGTAAAATGTGTCATTCTTTGTCTCAAGGATGTATTTCTAAGAGATTGACAGATACACATAGATCATCAACATATAATTTCTTTCCCAGGATTTTGAAAAATGGATTTCTAATACTTTATCTAATCTGGAAATGTTTATAAGTATTTCCTTTCCCTTCCTTCAGAGTACCATACATCTGGAATAGAAGCTCCCTTATTGCCTCAACATTAAAAGGAGTTTTGCTTTTGTATGAATGTTGTCCCTCTCTTTAGATAATTTCCAAGATTTTTTGTCCCAGTCCCTGTCAAATTCAAAGGTGTAGGTACCTCCTTGCAGAGTTTCAAAACTGCAGATTGAGCCGGCACCTTGTTGTAGCCATGAAGTGAGTTCTCATTTGAGTACAAAGTACATCAGTGGCTCACTGTCAAATACCTGTATTAATGCCATTTATCTAGGGATTGCTTGGAATCCTGTCTAAATTCAGTAAACCTTACATGATTAGAAAGACATCCAGAGGCAATGTCTGTATTGTTTCTTTGTGTAACAATGTTGGAGCCTTGCTTAGGTGAAGGATTTGTCACACCTACCTCAAACGTAATGGTTCTACACTAGTGCTAGGTATCACTGATTGTGTGAAAAATGGGGTTCTGATTTATTACCCGAAGAGATGTTTATTACTTGGGATTTATTACTCAAAAGATGAAAAGCTGACTTTTACAGACTTTCCATATACATAGTCCATATATATGTTAGTTTCTCTGTTTTCCTCAGTCCCTTAAAATATACATCTTCAGATTTTTAAAAACTGAAATGTACTAAATATACTTGGCTGTGTGAGCTCATATGCCAAGTGAGAGGAATGATCTAAGCACACTCTCCACAAAAGGTACAACAGTAAAAGCTCTTACTGGAGTGTGTCTACTCATAAGGCAAATCCTTTATTGTCTGAATGTCCCCAGTTGTCTTTTGGAAGAGCATTACAAAATTTGGTCAACTTTAGCAACTCTCATTGAGTTAATGTTTTTTAGGTTTGTATCAGTAAAAATGCAAAATAAACTTCTTAAAAGTCATTTAAGATAATATCTGTTTTGACCTGTAGAGAACATTTCAGAATGCTGATCTGTAATTCTTGCATGATCGTACCTTTTAAGGAGATTTATATCCCTACTACATGGTTTGTTTTTAATGCAAATGCAGTAATAGGGCACTTTCCAGTGTCTTTTTGCATCTTAGACCAAGACTTTATTTTTTTCTTGTATTTTGTACCTTGCCCATTATTCATTCCGTTATCAGAATTAATACTTTTAAAGTTAATTAGACCATTTTAGAAAACTTGTGTCATAAAAAATATTATTTCACAGAGGTTATTTTACTCAACAAGAGTTTTATTATTCCAGGTATTTCACAGATGCCAAGCATGGCTGATTAGTTAAAAATTCTTCTATAGGCACTGTAATGCTCAAACTCATACTGTTTAAGTAATTTTGGAATCTGTCCAACAATGTGAGGTTGCTCTTAAGAGGAACTTACATGCAGTTGTAATTATAGTAGTATTTGACAGATAAAAACCTTCTCCACATTGTAGTTTTAGGAGGTGTACACACACAATTTTTTTTAAATGTATCAAGGAGTAGAGGATAAATACAAAT
The DNA here is from genome assembly GCA_025920805.1 of Petroica traversi. Lineage (NCBI taxonomy): Eukaryota > Metazoa > Chordata > Aves > Passeriformes > Petroicidae > Petroica > Petroica traversi. Next base: position 20,839,071 of record JAHLSL010000009.1, read on the forward strand.
TTATTTATTCTATAAGCCTATTTGCTTATATGCTTATTGTGGTGACTGTGGTCATTCTATCAGGGATGTTAAGGCCTTGCTTCCTAAATTGAGTAATAGATTCTTGACCCCTTGAAAGTACTGAGTAACCTGGTCTGATATCACAGCTGAGCCTGCTGGACTAGAGAACTCCTGAGGTCCCAGCCA
>JAHLSL010000009.1:20839266-20855683 GCA_025920805.1 Petroica traversi
TGGCTTCTTTATTTCATTGCAGGAAAAAAAAAGCAACAGTGGAAAAGAGAGTAGGGATGGTCTTGTAGCTGATACATCTTATAAATAATTTTACTGTGTTTGTGGGTCTCCATATGCTGATACTAATAATTTTGTTTAACATGAGATTATGATGGATATTGCTAAAGGTGCAGAAGTTACTTGAAAAATGAAGTCTTCAAACCCAGAAAGGACCGTTGTGATCTTCAACATAACAGTATCTTTAGAAGTTCTCAAATTAATTTCTTTTTGAAGTACAGCATATCTTTTTGGGGAAAAATAATTCAACATTGTTTTAAAATACTCCTGGTGATTGAGAGTCCATAACAGTCCTTGGGAACTTCCTCCACTTAATCTAAACTCTGAAAATTATTTCTGGTCTAAACTTTTCTGACTTCAAATCCCTCATTAAAACTGTCCCTTGCTGTGTTGCCTGTAGAAAACGTGACAATGGATGTGCTGTGGATAGGAGGGCTCCTGCCTTTCCTGCTGACCTGTATTGTTTCCTTGTTTCCTCCTGCTTTCCCCCTGAATCCACCTGTTTTGTCTTCTGTCATGCGTTTGGGTTTTCAACTTTCCCAGGCAGGGATTACCTACATGTTGTGTTTATATGGCACGGAATAGAGCAGGGTCTTAGTCCCTGGCAGGTGATCTTTGCCGATGAGCATGTCAGGAGGGCAAAAAGGATTAAAAGAGGTTTGAGCTATTGTTGCCCTACTTTAAGAGCTTTTAAGCCTGTCAAGAACTACTGTAATCTTTGGGTATGACTTCCTTTGTGGCAAGGACTTCCTCCATTTCTGCTTTAAGGCAAATAAAGACTGGAGTAAATCATACCTCTCGAAAAAACAGCTGATCTCCATGGAGGCGGGGGTAAAGGGAGGGAAAATTCCCAGTGATAGAAAATCCCTTGCAGCCCTCAGCAGCCTGCTGTAGTGGTTAGGAATTCAAATGCTCATCTCTACATTCTCTTCTTAATTTATCTTGCTTCAGATTTCCAGGATGTAGTTACACCTTTCTTAGAGAAGGAGAGGGAGGAATAAAAAAAGAAGTGTTAAGGTTCTGCCTTGAGTTTGGGTACTTACAGGCTGTGGTTAACTGTCCTATAATCTTCTGTTTTGTAAACAGATTCACTTTTTCACATCTAGTCCTGTTTTTCAGTCATTTAATGATACTTAAAATGTGTTCTGTGGATCCTTCCCATTTGAGCAGTTGTCCCCTTTGAGTTGTGGCTGTCAGACTAGTGACCCCAGGAGTGACCCCAGTGTCAAATGCTCAGGGAGCATTGCTTCTCAGATTTCCTTGATTGTACAGAGATTACATTAGTCCCTTGTCCATGCTAGTTCACATTCATGCTGATTAACCACTGTAATGCTTTCACAGTTATTATTTCCCAGGAGGGTGTTCCCCACAACAATTACGAGTTGCTACATACAGCATACGTATAGTCGTTCTCCTGTTATAAAAGTGATGTTGTCTTCTCTCCATGAGACTTCTATGTCAAGAAATATGGTATGATCTGAAAGTTTCACAAAGCCTTTATTGCATGTTGAGATCTTGGGCTAATCTGTTGATTTCCCAGCTGACTGCTGATAGTCATATGGGAAGGTTCTCTCTTCTTTGAATCTTCAGTCTCAAATAAATTAATTGTCCTGGAGGTAAGGTAACTGATGGTAGACTTGAGATGAGCTCAGTTTGTGGGATTATGATAATGATGAGGTTTGTGGGTTCAATCTTGGTATGGGCCATTCACTTAAGAGTTGGACTTGATGATCCATGTGGGTTCTTTCCAACTCAGATTTCCATCATAATGTCATGCTTTCTTTACCCATCATAATTTGTAAATGCTGATATGGACTTCAGGAGCAGCTTTTTATCTTCCCATCATCTTCTCCAGGTAGAAATCTTTTCCTCTCCTCAATGTAAACCCTGCCCTCTGCTTAACTTCTCTTTCAGGATGTAAAAAAAAAAGGATTCCTATGTGTTCCCTGAGCAGCAGGTGAGGAACAGAACTGTGGGCTAGTCCAAGAAATCTCAGATGAGATGTCCTCAAGAAGAGATGGGAGTGAGGGAAGCAGGACAAGTAGCATCTATTTTCTCTCAAAGCTGTTTCTGAAGCCAGTCCTGGCTGGGCTCAGCCCCCAGAGAAGCAGAAAGCCTTGTGCTGTGCAGTAAAAGCAGAGAGGGTCTCAAAATGTTGGGCAGTCCCAAGATCACTGACCTCTGGCTGTGGTTCTCATGGGAAGGAGCTCCTGAAGATTATGGTGCTGTCGTGGAAAGAAATTAAAAGGAACTAAAATTCAGCTGGATCGTCAGATGTGTACTGTGGTGCATTTAAAAGCACAGAGAACCCAAACAAGGAGAAGATACAGAAGGGAAGCAGTGTTCTCTGCAATGGAAGAAATTTAAAGAGAAGCTTCCTTCTTTAATGCTGTGGCTTTTTTTTTCCATAGCTAATTGGATCAATAAAAGAATGTAACAAGGATCTCTCTCCCTTTCCTTGTTATTTTAGCTGCATCTCCATTCCTGCCCACAGCTGATACAAACATAGGTAAAACCCATTCTTCATCCTATACAAAAATTTCATGTTTATTTGGAAAAGAAATAAAAAATCAGTAAAGCATTTTTCAGCAGTAATTCTTCTCTCTATTTTCTGGTATTTACTGTTAATTAATTTCGAAAACTCGAGGTCTGTGGAACATACAAATAAATTAAAAGCTAATATTTTGTCTGTTTTACCTTACTTTCTTATTTTTTTGTAAGCCTGTACTCCTAGAACATACTCTCCAAGTGTGTGCTTCTGTGAGAAGGTCTGGAAGGAAAACTTGCTAGGTGGACATGCCATTACTGGATTTAGAGCTCTTTAGAGTATTATTGCTGATTTTATTCTAGTTTCTTCACCAGCAGATTCCAGTGAAGTCCCTCTCTGGTGGGCAGTCTGCAGGGTTATCTGTTACAGTACTAAGCTCTTTCTAAGCAGAAACACCCCACATTTTCTCTGCTGTCTGCTAAAAAGGGATTTCTAAGATGTTGTCCCACTTACAGGTGATAGGTTGCAGGTATCTATTTAACACAGCTGTCCAGTATTACTATGACAAAACTTCAGGTCTGCTAAAAATTGTATGGCAGAGAAATGCAGAGAATGACATGAATATTAAATACAGATCTAAGAACTCATGGTATTGCTTCTTTTCAATTAATGACTGCATCATACACCGTGTCTAATTCAAGTGAAGTGGTTGCAGAACTTCTGGAAAGCTTTAATGGAGTGCTTCAGATCTTGTTTATCAGATCCTGGTTAAAAAGCATATCATTTGAACATAAATGGTGGCATGTTATCGTTTTCTGCTGGAAGATTTACTGAACTGCTCAGGAGAGCTGACAGAAATGGGGGGTGCCAAAACAGACATGCTTAGTTGCCTAACGTGATGGTCTTGTCATACTTTGATATATCGGTCTGAAAATTCTTCAGTGTCTTACACACATGGTAGGAAGGAAGCTTTAACATGTCAAATTAAGAAAAAAAATTAGCCTATAATAACAGTGTTGAAGATGATTTGCAGGGAGTTTTTTTAATCAGGGATATTTCATATCCTCCTTTACACCTAATTCGTCTTGCTTTCTAGGAATGCGTAATTAATATTGTACTTATGCTAATTTGAAACAATGATGATTGCAGCTCACTGAAATTATGTGTTCTACTTAATTGAACTTGACCAACATTACTTAGAGACGACTCAATACTGCATCTGGTACATTCTATCAATATAACCTTTTATTTTAAACAGTTTGAGACAGTCTCATTATTTTATATTTCTGTTTCTGTATATCTATGGCACTGAATTTCAGCATGATGTTAAGTGTTGCTTCATCAAAGAGTGCATGAAGTAAACTTCCTTATCAATCAGCTTTGGTAGGTTCTGGTTTCCGGCAGAGTTTGAGGCTTCAGGAGCAGCTGGCAGCAGGGGCTGGCTGTGGTTCTCTCTCTGCCTTCCTGCATCTCTGTCCTCTCTGTGTGTGCAGGCAGAGCTCTGAGCAGTCAGCAGGCAGGGAAGGGGAGCTCTACTTTCCTGGGTAAAATGGTGTGGAGCTGTTCCTCAGGGACTTCTGCACCTCTTTGGCCTGAAGGAGGCTGAAACAAAGACAGACGATCTCTAAGCCGAATGCAGAATCATTGTATTGTACTAGCTGCAGTATTTTAAACAGTGTTTTAAAGGCTAGGCTTATTATTTGGGGAAATAAATACTGTATTTAGGCTGTACAGGAATACCATCTTGCATTTAGAAATGCAAAACAATTACTTTGATCATACTTTTGGTAAACCTTTTGGTTACTATGTATGAATAAAATGACATTTTCTTACCATGTGATTTGAATAAAACTTTATTGAAGTGTCTCTACCAAAATTATGAAGTTGTATGCTGATGAAGGTAAGTATTTTAAAGCATTTAAATGGCTTGAATTTCAATATGTTGCATGTACATTTTGATCGTAAAATACAAAAAAAAATTCTTAGTCTCAAAAATGTTTTTACTAACAAGCATAGAACTTTAATGCTGACAAAATATACATTGCATTATTAACAACAAAAAAATCAATAAGTAATTCCACTTATTTTCATTTGGAGAAATCTTATTTTTTCAACCTCTAGTAATTTAAAGAAGCATGTGTTTTATTTAAGAGAAGGTTTTACAAGATAAGCTAACAGTGTTGCAGATTAAAAATGTAGATGTGTTTTTCTCTTATTGTAACATATAATGTATTTTGAATGTGGGCGTGGAGATGGGAACCTTGGACTTTCAGGTACCTTAATTGCTAAAACTAAGACAATAACATACTGCTCAAAAAAGTTCCAAAAGTCATAAGAGTCTTCAAATACTCATCTCTTGTATCCAAGAGAATAATTTGCAATTTAAACGTAATACAGAAATAATGCAAAATTTGGCCTCTTGTAATGAATTATTTATGTCTCTCATTTAGCTATATCTTTGCTATTAAAGTGACTTGAGAGACTTACCTTTAACTAGCACTATTTCCTAACATAATAACATCAACAGAAGTGAGGCAGCATTCATCTTTCTTGAAGTGAATGCAGATTGACATTGTTAAGAGTATGCTGCTCTGCAGTTTTGATTTTTTTAAATAACAATTTCCTAAAACTTCAGTGGGTTTCTTTTTTTTGAGAGGAAATTCTTGAATTTTATTTTTAATCTCTGATTTTTAATGCTGTAATTTATTTACATTTTCTACTGTTTTAATTTTAAACATGAAAGACTTTATGATTTCATGTGAGAGCTTCCTCTTAGGCCTCATCATCAAACACTAGTTAAGTAATTGACTTTTAAAAAGAAAAGCAATGGAGAGAAACGTTTATGTGAAAAAAGGAAATGTGGGGACAAATAAAGTAATGTAATAAACTGTGAAGTTAAGGCTTGTATGAACTGATGTTCAGTTAATGTCTGAAATGAAAACTTTGACTAAAATACCTTGCTATGGTGAAGTGGTTAGATATATTCCCTATTGAGGCATTTCACAGAATCACACGATCATTTAGGTTGTCAAAAGGATGTTTCACAATGTCCTTTACTTGCATTTTTGTGTAAGCATATTTATATATTATCTCATTATCTGAGAAATCTCTTTCAAATTTGTGTATACATCTCCTTTATAAAAGCTTCTGCTTCAGTTACCCCCATGTCAGTTTGTATTGATCTGGTCGATACAGAAATCTCTTCAGGAAGAGTTTGCATTATTGAGGTGAAAAACCTGCTAATGATGCAACAGTGATTTTTTCAGCCTTTTTGCCCTATGGTAAGAAAAGGTCTTCGTATTTGCCTCACCAGTATAAACTTTTTTTTACCCATGAATGTGTGTAAGGTAATCACAGCTTGACAGTGTTGCCTGATTATTGATCATATTGGGTTCACCTGTCTTCCTCCTGCACCAGGGTGCAGAGCTACTTCAGGAATCTGCTTAAGTGTTCACAAACTATTTTAGGCTTCCCCATAATAAAGAAGTAGAAACATGATAAAGCCTGATGTGAGGACATTTTGCATGAGAGTGGCCACTTTGGGGTAATTTTAGAGGCATACCTTCTTCTGCTCCAGCGTACTCTCCTTCTGCCACCAGGAGGACTTGGCAAGCAACAGCAGGCTCCAGGGACAGGACCTGCTCTGCATCCCTCTTAGCTCCTCATACTTGGAAGCAGTTGCTGCATCCAGGAGAATGGCAGTAAGCCTGTTAATTGCATCACTGGAGTCTCATCTTGTAAATGAGACTGTTGATGTCACCTGTTTCAGATTTCCTCCCTTTACATGTTGGAAGATTGTACTCCAATAGGGCCAGAGGCACAGGCAGTTGACAGAACATTCTTACTAATCTCTGTAAATGTCATAGAATCTTCTGGGCAGTGTGCATTGTGCATTCCTATGATGATGAATTTATCTTGGCTCCAGACATCTGTCAGTGTCCTCCTGTTAGGTATTTCCTCTTCAGTTCTTGGACAAATGAAGATTTCTTCCGAGGTAGCTTATAGCCAGTCGCAGGACACCCCAGTAGAGTGCATTATACAGGTATTGTTTCTTGCCAGAAGCAAGGGTGTTTTGGCACTCTGTTGCTGAAATGTGGTATGGATTTGGTAGACAGCATTTGTATGGATATTCTGTATGTGGTCTGTAACTTTTTAGTATTGTAGTTGCATACTGTCATATAGTTATAAATCTGACCTCTTGTTAATAATTTATTTTCTTCTCAGATGGTAACTGTGTTCATTTCAGGGTTCTTCCACATATCATGTCTTTCAGCCTTGAAGTTTTCATCATGGTGGTGGTAGTCACTGCTGTTAACTTGTGTCCCTGTGTGCCTTTTTTCATTTACTTTTACAATTGTTTCCTTGATAAAGGGTGCCACAGAGGTGCAAAACCTGAATCTCTCCAAATGTCTCAGTCTCTTTCCAAGCATCTGGGTCCCAAGGTGAACACTTGAAACAAAAATTATATTACTGCAAATCCTTGGGCTCAGTGGAGAAACTATTAGCTCTCAATTTGTGAGAGCTCTTTTGTCTGTGAACAGATTGTAGTCTGTGCTTTCTTTTTCTGACAATACACTTCCCAGCTAACCTCTGCGATGCCTTGTGCCACACATCACCTAACACTAAGACTGTCTCCTCTCTGTGAGCTCTCCCTCTCTGTATCCTTTCAGCTGTCTGGCTATTGTTTCTCATACTGAGGAAAACTTCTGCTGTGGTGGCAGTGTGAGGCCACAGGACAATACTCCTCCAGATCCTTGCCCAGTCAGACAGTGACGCCTGACAGATAAGTCTTTCTGACTTTTGCCACTTTCCCAAAATACTCCACTGTCACTGTATGGGTGCTGAAGACTTCTAAGAGCTTTGTAAGTGTTCTGTGAGTACAAATGAGAACATTACTCTTTACTTCAGTTAGGCAAGTCCCTATAAATTGCAGAGAGGGATGTTTGACATTTAATGTGTTTGTTTGTTACCAGATCCTCTCCCTCAGCTCTGTAAAAGCCCGTCTGTCATGCATGTCTGCTCATGCTCACCAAAGGAGTAAGCATCCATTTTCTGCCCTTTTCCAGGTTCATCAAAAGCTTTATTAGGCTTGTTGAGATACTTGTCTAGTGGCTGGTTTGGCTTAAACTTTGCAATGCACAGTTACATGAGACTGCCTTGTAAAATCCTAACTGCCCTTGTGTGGTTCCACCTTTCCATGAAGGTGCAAGAAGTCTGAGATAAGTAAAGGTCTGTATTTTCCACGCACAGTTTTAAGTCTGGGCATGTGCAGAGGGAAACGAATACAGTTGTGGCCACATTTTATCTTAATCTCTGTTTTTCCTCCTAAACTTCAGATCAGCAAGTTTCCTCATTCAGACACTTGACATCAGGGCAGCACAAGCAAGTACCACGTTTTTGTATTCCCAGATTCAGCACTTGAGCCTGTGTCTTGGCCCTTTTGGTTTATTATAGCATGGGCAGAGCCTCTACACTATTGCTGAAAGGATTAAAGGTTTCTCCATGTTTGCTGGCCTCTTAGTGCATAGAGATTGATCAAGATTTACAATGAATGGCCAAAGCAGGATCTTTTAACTTGATGAACCTTGAGTCCTGTGTGCAGTTTTGGGAGCCACAATATAAAATAGTTACAAAGCAATTACAGAGCATCCAAAGGAGGACCAGGGAGATTGTGAAGGGCCTAGAAGTGAAAGCCATATGAAGAGCAGATGACGTCACTTGGTTTGTTCAGCCTGGGCTCATTGCAGTCTACAACTTTCAAGAGGAAGAGGCAGGACAGACACTGATCTCTTCTCTGTAGTGCCCAGTGACAGGACCAGAGGGGAACTGTGTCTGGAAGGTTTAAATTGGATGCCAGGAAATGTTTTTCACACAGAGGGTGGCTGGGCACTGGAACAGGCTCCCCAGGGCAGTGGTCACAGCACCAACCTGACAGGTTCAGGAAGCATTTGGACAACTTTCTCAGAGACATGGTGTGATTCTTGAAGCTGCCTTGTGCAGGGCTAGGAGTTGAACTGGGATTATCCTAAGGGGTCCCTTCCAACTCAGGATATTCTTTTATTCTGTATTCGCATCTTTGTCAGACATTTGGTGATGTCTGGGATGCTGAAGGCATCCATTGCAGTTTACCTGGAGACCTCTGAGGTCATCCATTTGGGAATTTATAGAGGAGTTTAATGGCTTGGAGAAATTCATGGTGTGAGTGTACATGTGGACTGTCATTCAACTGAAACATATATAGTTTCTATATTTTATTTTACTATAATAATTATAATATTCTACATCTGTTTTTGCCTGACTTTCCCATGTACTTCTGGGTTTTTTGAAGTTCTGTATTTCTCTGTGGTTCAGAGGGATTTAAATTGCCACCTGGAAAGCACTTCTTGGTGTTCTCACTCGCTCCATGGAAGAAGATTCTACTGGCCTTGCAAAGGAGAATATTTCTCTACTCTCAAGTAATAAAGCATTTCTTAGAGTGTGAAAATACCTGTGGAGTGCACATCATGAAAAATTCCAGTGGCTAATAGGTAGCCTTTAGCATGCTCAAATTATTTTGAAAAATTCTAAAGGCTAGAAGCAGCATAAGCTTTACTTGACGAGCACGGCAGTGCAGCTCAGAAAGGTGCAGGGTACAGTGTGTACCAGCACAATTTCAGCCCTGGGTGTCCTTTGATAATTAACAGAGTGCTGTCATTTCTGTGTGTCAGCATCAGCACCAAAGAGAAGAAAGAAAATGTACATAGCCCTTGATGAATACTGCTCAGTATGAAAACAGGATGGCAGCAGTAAAGAGAGTGTGTGGCAGAATCTCAATCCCCCCCCTTCTCATCCCTCTCCCCTTCCTGTATAGGACTATGCATTTGCATTGAGCCCAAAGATTCTTCATTTTTGGTTACTGAGAATAATAACACCAGGCTACTTCAGCCAATTAACAGAATGCTAATATCTGACATGAATGAAGAAAGCAGACTTCTGGAGTCCTCCAACAGGAAATAAAGATTCTGTCTCTTAAGATACATAATTAGTAACAGCTATCTCTGGACCTCATGATTTCTTAGTCTCAAATCAGTTTGTCCTCTGCTGCCTTCTGTTCAGCTGCTGAGTTTGATCTGCTATTGAGAGATGGTATTTGCTGCCTCTTGTGGGCTTTTTTCATTGCCACTCAATTTTTAGCTGAATTGTTTCTTGTGTCAGCATAGGACCATTGCCAGATTTGCTCCAAATGTCCTCAAGGAACAAAACACCCATGTTTTTAGATGTGTTCTATTCTTGAGGGTTTGGTCCTTAAGGTTAGGTACAACCTTGGTACTGTTGTTATAATGGCAAATCGGTCATCTACCGGTCATCTTCTGTTTGAAATGTAATGCTGATTTTTTTTTTTTATATTATACATTCTCTTTGCTCAGTTGTAAACTATATGCAGTTTGATATGAGAGACTGATATAAGAAGATAAATAAATAGATGAAATGTTATTGTTGAACATTGAAATACGGGAACTTTAAATAGGCAGGCACAGACATGATGGTTCCACTTAGTAGCCTGATCACTTAGCAAATAGTTAAAATATGTGCTTAATGGAGGATGTAGTTACTCTATTTCATTAAACATTTTGTATGTTTTTCTATCCAGGGGAAAGGTCTGAGCCTAGATTTTTTAAAATGTCTATTAAATTATCTTAAGCAAAAATAGTTAACAAACCACAGTGACCTTAGTATAACTTGCTAGACACTGTAAAATCATTGGTGGCTACAATAATTATTTTAGGTAATATAAAACCTGCATTACAAAGGCAAGGAATTTATTCACTGCTCATTTTGTACCTGTGTATGATATTTTCAGGTGTAGCTGTCCCTGTCTTAGTAATTTGTTCCTTGTAAGAGGCTGTTTCTGTGCTGTTGTCCCTAAGTACTCCTAGTATTGCCTCTATACACTGTTTTCTCTGAGTAGTTAGGATAAGTGTGTCCATTTCACTCCCATCGAGCCTGCCCTCAACATGGAATATGATTAATATTAAAATAGGTTTGTTCAGAGGGGTTTAACACCATGTTGTACGTGGAAACATGATATGGAAAAAATGAAAACAGAATTCTGGTTTAAAGCGAGCAGCTGAGTACTTCTCCAGCTTTCTAATCCCTCATACTTAAATTTCTGAAGTAGTGTTTTAGGTGGGAATTCCATGTTCATAGCAGGTGTTGCCTTCTGATCCAGGGCACTGGGGCTTCATGAATGTGAGAAGCTCTGGGAAATGCCATCAAAGTTCCTGCTTGCTTTTATCCTGTGCCTCCGTTGGTACTGGCAATGAAATGGATACCTATGGAGAGGGGAGGTGGTGAGAGGGATGAGACAGGACTCTTCCTCTGACGAGAAATGCTTACCTTTTCCACCTGTCCTGTACTTTTATGTTAGTACCTTACTTCTGTGCAAAGGTCTTTAACATTCATTCATTCATAAGGAATTTCTAGTTACAATACTCTCCAGACTGACAAGTTTGGGTAACATTCCTAAAACTCAGTGTAGAATACAAGTCAAAAACCCTATTAAGATTTTTAACTATGCAGCCATGGTTTTTGGTTTGATGCCAGCTCTGTAGTCATCCTATACTGTAAACTCAGATCTTGGATGCATTAGCACTGAGGATGGCCCTTCCAGCTCGGTGGGACTTGCACAGCCTTTGCCTTATTTCCAGCTCTTGCTTGGCTTTCTGGTCCCTCCTTATGCCTTGTAACTAAGTTAGGTTCTCTTTCGTATGAAAAATCACCACTGTCATCTCTGTCTCGGTCCCAGTTATTTAAGGAATGTTACAAGTGTCACCTTTCAGAATCTGAACAGGACAGTGAAATTAATACAGTCATTTCAAACAGTATTATCACACGCTTTTGGGAACTCATGTAAAATTCAGAGACATCAGAATGTACGAGTGTTCATTATTTTTGATATTTTTAAAAAACCTTGTCCATAGGTTAAAGACTTGAGATACATATTTTTGAACCTTATTCCATCTCTGATATGAAATACACATACTTTTTCTTTTAAGACATGAAGTTCTGTTAGAGTTATATGGAATGTATGAAAGCTGGTATAAAAATACTTGTATTAACATTTTGAGAACTGGCAATACCACAGTGAATCCCAGTAGCACAAATATTTTTGGTCTAAACGGAAAACTTATAAGCTAGTCAAAAAATAATTCTTACAAGAAAAATGGCATTTTTTAAACTCCTATTGGCTTGTAATAAAATCCCTTGTATCCATGTAAAGCTTCTTGACACACCTGTGAAATATTTTACAGTAGAAGCTCTGAATGCTGAGTATTGTGGACGGCAAAAAGGAGAAATTTTAAGATTCTGAGAGTGTACTCCCTTGGCATTAAATATCATACCTTACTTTTTCCCAGGTGTTCTTGTGCTCTTGTCTCCTGCAGCTACCTATAAATGCCAGTGCCTTAATGCCATCTCAGTTTTCTATTTTTGTTGTAAATCTCTTTGTTCAATAGGAACCTGTAGTGTTCCTTCTTTCTGTTAGACATAATAATAAAGAATATGAGCAGAAGGAATGAAAGCGGGAGAGCTGTGACTTGTACCATGTGAAAGCTGCCCTTCTTTCTGAAGGAGATACAAAAGGCGGGGCAACATTTGAAGGACTGGAACTAGGAAAGAAGTAGGAAGAAGCATCAGAGGGAGATACTTCTGTAAATTTAAAATAATGAAATGAAAAATTGTGGAAGAGAAACCAGAGATGGGGATAAATTTTCAGTAAACCTTGTGATACTGTCTAACTTTAGTGTAATCTCTGTACATCAACTTCAGTACGCCTCAGATTTCTCTAAATCTAAATATGCTTCAGGTTTTATATGTTGTGTTTGACTTGTTGGTTTCCTGCTGATTCCTGCGGCTCTGAAACAGTTCATCCAGTGGCCCAGTAAACAGTGAAAGGAGCAGGCTGGGAAGGATGGAGGTCATGAAGGACTGGCTTGGAGTTAAACTTCAGCTGAAGTAGGATTGCACCTGGAGTCACAGAACTGGTGATCTGAGATCTGTTGTGGAGTCATCTTCCAGATACTTCTTACAGTTCAGGATTTCAGAGGGGAAATGAGTAAGGCGGTCGTGCGATAAGGGAGATCCTTTGGTATTGTGGTAAAATTAAAAATAAACTTAGACTCTTTCCTCTGGACAAAATTTCTCACAAATTGTCATGTAAGGCATTGGAGTTTGTGTGAATGACTAGTGTCATAAAATTGAAGTTTAAATTTCCATAATGCCTTAATTTCCATGAAAATGTCCTTCTGCTCAGAACAGTACCTCATGCTTTTCTAGATCTTGTATCCACTCACTAAGCTGTCAAGTGGAGAATACAGATGCTTCTTTAGAAGATCTATGAATATTTGCTGTGGGTAAAAAATTGGCCTGTGCTTTGCTGTGAGTAGGGAGAATCAAAATGGACTGAGTAATCGATCAGTTGTTTTGCAACCAAGAAACATACATCAGCAGCTGGATATGTGTCTGGATCTGGACATGCAGCCTCCTGCAGATTCTTTGGCAATATACAGTACGTAATGTCTGTTGGAGGATCTTGTCATGCACATGGCAGCAGAGGTTTTAGCTTGATAATAAATCATTCTCAAAAGCCACTTTTCTCTGAAGAAAAGTTGTTATTATCAAGGATGGAGTTGGAAAGTCGTGTGAAAAGTACTGTATTCTTAAAACCTTCAAAGCTTAGTTTTGAGCATTGAAAGCAGCTGCTTTTCAAATTGTTGATGAAATGCTTAGTCATCCTTAATTTGGAGGTATGTTTTAGCTTGGAAACCTCGGAATGTCGGAATGTGAAACCAGGTTCTACTACTTCCCTAACTTTTTTTGCCCCCATCTGTTCTGCCCTGACGTCCATCCATGACTAAAGGATGACCTTTAGTTAATGTCTACCTGTGAGTCTTGTGTGCAGTTGATCAGCAGGACCAAATGATGCTTAGTTCTCTTAATACCTGCCAAAATGCCATCTCTCTGCTTAAGCTCTTTGTCTTTTACTTTGAGCAAGTGCGAGACCTTTCTTCCAAAAACTCATTAAAATTATTTAAGAGTTCTCTGTGTTGTGTGTTTTGGTTTGCAGTAGCCTTTGCTCACACTACTGACAAAGTCATTTTATGTCTTCACTTGGGTTTTTTGCAATTTGCTTTAATACAGATTGAAAGTGAACATAAGAGCAGAGTACATACAACTGTAAGTAAATCTATTTGGCAAATCCAGGAACAGTCATATGGGACACATGATGGCTCAGTAAAATGCTCTTTTTTTCCTTTTATTGTTCTCTGTTTCCTCCCCACCTCTTCTAAGTACAAACAAACAAATAGCTTACAAACCCTGCTCTTATTTCCATTGTGTAAACTGGAAGGAAGTGGCATATAAATTTAGATACTCTTTACTATGAGACAGATTGAGAAGCAGTTTGACTGTAACCTTCAAATTGTCTTAAATCGGGATTATTGCGAGGGTGGGAAGAAATACTTGGATAGCTGAATTTCACATTTATTAGATGTCTTAATCCTTAAAGTATATAGCATGGATAGTTTTGATTTTATGTTTGTTTGGTTTTTGTTTTTGTTTTGAGAGCCAGCCACTTTATTAGTTTGTTCCAAATCACACTTTTGCTGGCACGAACATCATGCAAATCATCAGTGTTTTTTACTCAGCATTTCCATTTCCTAGTGATGCACCATATAATCATGCAACACCTACCTCGTTACATGGAGTATAATTGCATGCTGTTCCTCTCTATTTGCTGAAATTCCATGCTTTGTTGAGTTGATGTACATCACCATAGAGTCTAAGCAGCTATATTGGTGAGGTTGCTAAATAATCAAAGTATTTGCTAAGTGTTTTAAGCATTTCCTTTAATATTCATAGACTATCAAATAAAATTTTATACATTTAGGAAGGATTTATTTCTATCTGATGTGAATGACATGCATGCTCTTATTTTGTCTTTAAATGCCAATATGTTTTACTAAAAAGGAACAGCAGGAATTTTCGTGGTTTTTTTTGAAAGTGGATTAGGTTGATCAAAATATTTACTTCTGACTCTTTACTTTTTGTAGACTCTTTTTTATTACAAAATACCAAATTAAGTAGATTCTACAGTTCTTGTACTGACAAGACAGCAATTTTGATAGGACCAAATCAAATAGCTTCAAAGCTCAGTTTTTCCTTCCTCAGCTGTGATAGCATTGAATTGTTATATTGTTACTTGAGACTGAAGTTCTAGTGAATAATGTTGTGTTACAATAAAAGATAAAACAGTAAACAGCCCACAATTCAAGATGATGGTGATTAAAATTGGTTTATTACTTTAAAATCAAATCCCCAAATTTTAGAACTTTGATAATAGCCTATGTTTATAAATAAAGCTTCACTGAAGAACAGAAGTTTAGATCTGCTTATCATACCAAGAATGGAGAATTCTGAAACATGAAGAAAACCTCTGTTGTGAGGCATTGTAAAATGTATTGGGGTACTGTGTAATGTTGCAATGAGCTAAAATTCTGCTTGGAAAACTGTTGTTTTGCTTCAGTGATGAAATATTGTTTATTAAACTTTCAATAGATAGAAGAATTTCCAAGGGAAAAGCAGCATATCCTTACTGTGAAGCTTCTTTCTTGTAGGTGCCACTCTGTTGTAAATTTAACTGACCCTAGGAGTATTGGTCTTTGAAAGCACATAAGAATAGGATTTATGGTTCAGAGTTAATAAAATATGCTGATGCCACTGTAAGCCCTATTTAGATAGACAGCAGTAATCTCTGTTGAGCAGTATGAAACCGTCTGTCTCTAAGAACAGGAAAGCTAATAGTTCACAGCACGCTTGTACCACATCCAGAGATGAGAAAAATGTGTCTCAAGTCAGAAGAGTTTAGCTGCATGATTTTGTTTTCTTTTGTAGTTGTAGTCTTTCTCCTGTGCTAATATTGTACATCATGTCAAGTAAACAAGATACCTAAAGAGCACAGAGGAAAATGTGCTTTTTAAAGTTCATATTCTACCTTACTTTTGTTGGCTTTAGCCCAAGGAACAAGATTCTTCTGAATCTACAAGGTGAATCTGAAGTTTGTGAAATTGGTGTTAAAGATGGGGTGTGTTGTGTATTCATAAAGAAAACACATTCAGTTCAATAATGAGATACATTAAGAAGGCTAAGTTAATATGTTGCCACATTGTATGTTTTGTACAGTATAAAAGTGCTGTTTCCAAGTTTTTATCTTTCATGAAAGGAGTTTATAGAATTATGTTTGAAAAGATAACTCTGAATTTGTAATTTTTCTTTTGTGTTTGAAATATTTGACATTTAAATACGTGGTTGTATTTACATATATTGCATTTTCATTACAGCTAATCCTCTTGAAACTTGGTTGGCAGATGCCTTAAGCAGTTCTAAAATTGGGACAGATACAGTATTCTGCAACCTTGGAATTTAATTGCAAATAAAGAACATTTTGTAATTGTATTTTTCCTCTTTTAAGATTCCACTTTTAAATTTTAAAAGAGATTTTTTGTATATAAACAAAGGAAATAGACTTTAGTGGTGCGATTACATCTGCAAATTTACTACTTGTCACCTTATTTTATTATACGATACTAATAATCAATATTTTATGTGCTGCAAACATAAAGATTACCTCTCTGAGCTACTTAATATATTAATTAAATAAGTCTGTGGGAACAAACCATTCTGTGTACATCGTAAGACACATATATTTACAAAAGGAAACAGTTTTCAATATTAAGATTGCTTTATAATTGGAAAGGAGAGCAGAATAAGAAATAATTTCTTTGACAAGTGTTACGTTTGTTAAAATCCACGAATACATTATGTCAATATGTGCTG
>JAHLSL010000009.1:20855693-20890648 GCA_025920805.1 Petroica traversi
GGGGGGATCACTGTATCTCTCGACAGACAGTTACAACCTCGAGAGTAAATAAATCCTACTTCTTTTTTTTTCCAAATATTCATTGTTTTTGCAAGACATTGTAACTGTTTGAAAGATATTTGAATCTTACAAAATTCTGGGAGCTGATTTTATTATTTGGTTGAGAAAAAGCTACCTCTTGTCATTCAGCAGTGCCTGCAAAAATATGTATGTGCATATATATACATTTTAAAAAATACTTTCATATCTTCTAAAAACTAGAGGCCAAAATATGAACTAAATTAACTTATCTGTGCCATCACATTTTAAGTTATCTTTAGAAATGCTATGAAACACATTTTTTTAAATTTTAGATTTGCTTCTGGTATGTGCTTCATGGATTAGTTTATTCTTATTTTAGTAATTTTCCTGCCTATATTACATTGGTAAGATGTCTGGTGTTCTGAGTTTTTAAAATGAAATAATTAAAAGTTCAGTGAAATTCAGTGGAGCAAAGTTCAGTAATTTTCACTCATTTCCTGGTAATGAGCTGTATTTTTCCACACTTGAGAGGGAAAATTATTAACACTGATGTTGAGAATGTAGTTTGTAATCAATAAGAGTTACAATAACTGTGATTGATATCAAACACAAGATTACTTTAATGTTAAACACATCAGAAATTGTTCACCAATAAAAAAGATCTTGCAGTTTTAACTGAAGGAAGTACATTTTGGATGCTAGTCTATATAAGTCATAATACATTGTATTTGCCTTTCTTTTTTGCTTTTTACAGTAGTAAAACATATCCAGAGAAAGCAAATCTGTGATTTTAACATCTTTTGACAAGCACATTAGACTGTAGAAAGAGCATCCAAGTTGGGGCTCGGGGCATATGGTGCTACCTTCTGCTAGCATAGCTCCAGAACAAGTCATTGTGTTCACCAAGGGGTCAGATTCAGACTCTCAGGTTCCCTCCTCTGGTCTGGGGGAAAAAAACCTATTTCCCCTTCACACGGAAAAATCAGAACTCAAACTACAAACCTCACTACTCTGGGGTGCCTTCATTATGCAGAGAACACACGGATGCTTTGAGATGTTTTGCTGTCAATCAGGTTTTTTTGTCAGGATGTTCAAGAAAGGTACTGTATTAGCCTATGTAGAGATTTATAGCTACTTTTTAATTCTGAAAAGATATACCACTTTGAAAGAATGTATGTTTATATCATGATGTGAAATTGTAGAAGCATTTCAAACATATGTACAGTCAAAGTATTATTTCAGTAGGTGTTTTGTGAATAGATAGCAACTGCCACACTTTTTTCACATCTCCCTAGATTGTCTTATTTAGATTTAAAGACTGGTATTTGTAATAGATAATCCAAGTGTTGTGTGTCTTGGGAATTGAACATATGGATGAGGATACGGGAGGCATTAGTTATATGAGATTTGTTGACCAGCTTTTAATTCAGATTGTCATTTTTAACACACGGCGGTACAGATGGTGAAGTTTTGACTATCCGTCAAAGCCCAAATACCTTAGGGACAGCTGTTGCTGATAAATCATTTTACATGCTTTAGGTCAAGAGTCATCAAACCTGTTACAGCACCTGCTTCTACATATGCAAATCTGTTGTTTTGTCATTTCATTAAACAAGGAAAAGTAGTGGTCTCTCCTGGCCGTAAGTAAGCCCAGCACATACCCCGTATGAAATGAAATACAGCAAGAAGACAACTGTGGTTTCTGCAGTACAGCCATGGGATGCTGCTTCTGTTTGGGGGCTTTGTTTCTGGAAGACTGCCTGCAATTTGGAAGGAGGGTAGAAAGACAAGTACATGTTTGGAGGCAAGAAGAAAAGGGAAGGTGTTTGCTGTCATTGACTGTAGGGTAGTTGTGAAGTTTGACATGCCCAGGAGCCAGCGGGTGCCATGTGGGGCTCCCCTACACTGCATACCTCTGTTTTCATCATCTGGTGAGCCTGCAGCATGATTTCGGGGCACTGGAGCATACAACATGTCTACTTCGGTTTGGAGCTGATTGATCCACAGCACAGAACACGCTTGTGGGATCTTCCCTTGCTATAGAAGAACATAAATGATTGAAATGTTTTCTTAAGAAAGAAAAGTATCATTTGTTTATGTACTTCAATGCCCAGCAAAAAAATTCCTGTCAAATGGCAGCACACTGCAAGAGCTGGGGGTTTACTGCACAAGGTTATGCCTGAGCTTTGGAAACTCTAAGATGTTTATATTTGTTTAATTTATCAGGTATGTAAAGAGAGTTTAAAGCATGAGGAGGAAACTTCTTTGTTTATTGCACTTCACATGGAGGGCTGCGGTGTGTAATAGAAATGGCACTTAAGGATTGTTTTATTTAAGCAAACTGACAGAAGATTTTATCCTGCACTGCCATAGATTGCTGTGGGGGAGAAAGGGAAATAGTAAAATTGATGAAGAAATGTTGCATGCTGTCATTTTAGATTATGTTATTTTGCCATGAATTTGCTGCTAATTTTTTTTAAGTTGCTGTAAAATTCCGCTGTTGCAGAAAGTACCACAGTAGCGCTGTCGTCTGCTAATTATTTCATTCCATGGCTAGTTTGTCAACAGTATTTTAATCAAGCCACCAGCAAAAATGCTTTTTGAACATTTTGTGGAGAAAAAAGAATACCCTCCTGACCTTTCAACCTTGTCAGCTGAGTTTTCCCATTCTGACACTAGGCATTATTTTTGCAAAGGTTGGAATTTTAACTCTTCAGTGAACCAGATATCATTTTTATTGGGATATTAATTCTGGTAGGTGCTAATCTCATCAAGATTTGCAGACATTTTCCTTCATAGGCCATTCTGATTTGTAGCTTTTTCTTTTCACAGCAGTATTAAATACCAAACCTCTCTGATATGGAAGTTCATTAGAGATATGTCTTTGATGGCAGCCCTTTCAGGGCTTCAGTTTCAAATACCTTGATGTAAAGCTTAAGAAGCCATTGTGTTGTAAGCCCTCCTTGATGTGTCTTATTTAGATCTGCATAGTAAATCAAGGAAAGTAAATAACAAGGCAGCAGATGGAAGCATGGAGATAAGGCCAGTGAACAATTGTATTTGTATTTTGTTATGATGTTGACAGGAGCTAAAATTCACTAATCTAGTTCAACTGATCTGCATTTCAAAGAAATCTCATTTAGCAGCAACTTGAAGGTTTGGAGGATAAAGTTCTTTTATTGCAGCTTTTATTGCATTCTTTGCTAATTTATCTGGTCAAGATTTAGCCTTGCTTACTTAAAGCAGCAAGCGTGTTACAAGGAGTCTTAAATACTACGAAAGCATTAATGTCTAGACTATGAACTGAAGGTAATTACATATCCAGCAGTGAATAGGCTACATTTAGGAAATACTGTTGTCCAAATGGAATTGGAAGAGAAATGCAGATAGAGTGTTTTTCCCCATTTTCTCTAAGGTTTTTTTTTTTAGTTATTCGTTTTTAATTGTGTGGAAAATTAATATATAAGAAAATGCAAAATTATTGATTATAAACCCCAGAATTTCTTGAACTGTGAGTTCCATCATACCATACCTTGCTGCTCTGTTTACAAACTGATAACTCATATTAAGGTTTCATTTAATGATTGCCCTCCTGTGTCTATTAAACAAAACTATTAAAAAGTGGAAAATAATTTAATAGAATGATGGACTACACTTATTTTATCTGTGCTCTAAATGATACATATGGAAGTTAGGTACTTTGTATTGGATACAGTGCACCATGTCATTTGGAAAATAAATGTGATAAATACATTGTAAGCATCAAATATCTTTAATCTGAAAAGGGATGTAAAGCAGAATTTAGGATTTCCTTTTGGAAATTTAAAGATGTTGTTCAATCTTGAGGCCAAAAAATAGACTTTGATTTCATTTTCAGTTTCTAATATAAATGCTCACAGTAGACTGTTTAGGGAATCGAACATAAGCGTGCCCATACCTATGTACAGATGTAATGGTAATAAACC
Source organism: Petroica traversi (assembly GCA_025920805.1). Classification (NCBI taxonomy): domain Eukaryota; kingdom Metazoa; phylum Chordata; class Aves; order Passeriformes; family Petroicidae; genus Petroica; species Petroica traversi. The sequence continues at coordinate 20,859,680 of JAHLSL010000009.1, forward strand.
AAAGCATGCCAGGCCAGTGTACATCCACTCTAATAATGGGCCCCAGTTCTCTAAGACATGTAAATTAAACCCAGCAGCTGCTAAGTGTTAATGCTGCAGTCCTGCTGCCCTTCTGCAGCCTGTCCTTGTCCCAGAGGCTACACCTGTGCCTCGAGGACTGCACTTCCATCTCATTTGCAGAGTGGCTCTTTGCACTTCTTTGTAGCGTGTCTTTGTAGGCTTGAGAGGAGTGGAGGGGGAGGCAGCTGGGGTGAGGGTGCTTGCTTGGCTGCAGTGATATGTGATAGCTTTGACTGGACTCCACAGGCTAATCAGATCATGGGGTGGGTGGTAAATGCTTCTTTAGTTGTAGTACTGGTTTAAGCATCCTTTGATTTCTTCTCATTTCTATACCTCTAAAAGTATTCATACAGTGTTTTGTGGGTCTGGTGGACTCCACAAGTCTGAAAGCAGCTTTTATTTAGCCAGTTGACTTTTAATCTAGATAGTTCCTCAGTATGGCTGGCCATGTAGCTCCATGCATCCTCTCCTTGGCACAGCTCAGGGGCCAGTGCTGGGAAGGGTGAGGGGGTGCTGGTCCTGCCTCTGCCACTGGAGGAAATGTTCATCAGTCTGCAGCCCAAGACAGAGGGCTCAGCTCCCACAGCAGAGCAAGCCATGCCACATCACAGTTGTGTGATCCCACCTTATCCATGTTATGTCTCCTCACTCCTCTTGCCCTAGCAAGGATGACCGTATTTTGTTCAAAAGTTGATCACTTGTTTTTGCAGGACTATTTTAAAGTGAGCACAGGGGAGGAGTGAGAGTCTGCAGGTGGAGCTGAAGGTTGGGGAAGTTAGGGCTGCTTTGGCTCCAGATTAGAGTGGTTCAAGTCAATGACCTGCTGCATTCTCTGGAAATTTTACCTTTACCTCCAGACCAATGTACTGTTTGTGTGAAATGAAGTAGACAGTACAAACTGCAGTATTCAAAAAAGTGGTTTGCACTGCTTTGTGAGAGAAATATATACCAACCAATATAATGATGACAATAGAATAAATCAAACTCTCCTAGAAAACTCCAGTGTAAATGAACATTTATTTACATCCTGATCTACTAAAGTTCGCAAGAAAAAAAATTTGAATTTAAGGATATCCCAAGGATCTCATCCTTCTTACAGCATCCAGAAGCAAACAGGTCCATGAGATCAAGCACAGACAGACATGTTCACATTTTTAGTTAAACTCTACCGTCTTGTGCATAACAATGTAAATCATCCCCTCAAATAAACAGATACTCCTGCTGTCTGGCCTGCCACAGTCTCCATCACCCATAATCTGTTTTTAAAACCTCATGCCCTTGTACCTTAGGCTTCAGCATGGCTGGCTCTCCCTCCATCCTGCCTAAGCCTCTGCTTTCTGGCATTGCCCGAGGTGACAAGGAGGGATCCTGGCTGTCACTGAGTGCTCGCCTCGTCTTCCTGTCCCTGCTGGCTCCATGCTGTGTTCCTCACAGAGCTGCGTAAGGGACAGTGTTTTCAGTGGAAGGGAGAGAAAATAAAGAGGAAGAAGGAGAAATAGAGAGGAAAAAAGCCAAATGGAATTTCACCGAGTCTCTCCCAACTCTCTCTCTGCAGAAATCTTTTATACCCCTGCCAGTGGTACAGGTGCTGCAGCACCAGAAAAGTACTGGATATTTTTGAGTAATCTTCTCTCTAGTAATCGGGATCCCAATTAGTTAGCATTGAGGTGGATTAAAAAACCAAACTTCAATTCCTGCTACTATCACATTGGCTTTGGTGTTGACTGCATAACCCTGATGGGCTGAATTGTGTGTAATGCTTCTTGTCTGGAACCACACTGAACAGCTCAGCATTCATTTCTTCAGCTCCTGCTGCATGTCCCTGTGCTGAATGACAGCCTAATGTTGGCAAAAGAAGGGCAGACAGATCTGGAAGGAATATGGGGGAAAGGAGGGGGCACTTTTCCCACTGGTGTTGACTGGAGTAAAATATTCCCAGATGTATTTGCCCTAAGAAATACTATACACATTTACCGCTACCTGTTGTACCTTCCCAAGCTTGGATTTTAGTTTAAAAAAAGTTTACCAAGTATTTGATGTGTTTGTCCCATATCCAGCATTATATCCATGTTGGTAGATTGCCTGGTAGAGCTAGTTAGCCTGTGTGTTTTCTCATTCATCTCGTATGTATCATTTCCTTTGGAATGGTAGACAGGTAGCCATGCAAGAAATTTCTTTTGTTTGCCATTCTATCCTCTTGAAATTCCATTTAAGGTTTTATTTCTGGTCAACATATTTTAAATAAGTATTTACTAAATCTGCAAGAGAAAGGGGGAATATTTCTCTAACTCTCAATGATAATCCAAATCCAGAAGATTTGAATAATTTGGTATACAACTGATGAGAGGAATAGATTTTAATATATTAAAAATCTTAACATTTCTTTTCAGGTCCTGCAGGAGATCTGTATAAAAACATAAGGAAGATTATTGATTATCTTCATGGCACTGATGCATAGTAGAAAGACCCTTTTATCTGTAGATAGATAATTTGTCCTGCCTTTTTTTATTATGTAGAAGTACTGCCAACTCTGATGCTTTCTAAAGCATTATTTTTTTTATCATAGCATAATAAGGTTTCTTAAATTGCAGACAATCCAAACTGCTTCATTCAGTTTATATAGCACAACATTTAGAGAAGTTTGCAGTGTAACACCTTTATTGCTTTAATTATTTACATTGTGGTTAATTTCTTGTTTACTCATTGTCTTGTTTCCAGATTAGGACAATGATACCACAGACCAGCTAGAAGGACTTTAGCACAGATATATTTATGTCTTTTATCATTATTGTAGTACATCTTTCTTAACAATATTTTTGGCATTTATTAGCAAAGCAGTAATTATTTTTGTGAGTTTATGTTTTTTGAGATAAGATTTCTGGGTGAAGACTTTTACATAAACATGGTTCTAAAGGAACAGGATTGCAATACTATGTTAAGCAGTCTATACAATTACAAATGAGAGTAAATATTATTCAGTCTTAAACTAAACCAAAATCAAAACCCCAATCCAGTTGTTGATTTTATATGGTATGATATTAGGCCACATTTTACTCTAGTTTTTTACTTAGTTACACCAAATAGGCTATAGGTATTGAAAGTAAATTTAATAGGATTCTTATCTACAAAAATGGAATTTTGTGTCATATTAATCCCAAAAGAATTAAGGAACTTTCTTGTATATCCTCCAATACTTTTTCTCTAATGCATTTTTCTTTAGCAAACTCTAAAAATATGCAACAGTCAAGAGATAAAGTATTTTATCAGTGCTTATTTGGGATGGCTTTGTAAGGCAGCTGTGTATTTATGAATTGCCAAAAAAGTCCTGTAAGTGTTATGCTAATAAGATCATGTTATAATGTACAGCTTTTACTTTGTGTCTTAGGTAATTTATGGGAATGGTGTGAGCTTGCACACAAGTGTAGCTTTTAATATCCCAAATTAATATGTGTGTACTCTGAAATATATTAGTTTCTTTAAAATTGCAAATTACTTGTATCACTGTGCTGTTTCAGAAATAAAAAAAACCCATAAGCTAAGAAATTGTTAATGTAAAAACCTTTTCATGTATCTTTGATATAAGTGGATTTCAATCAGATATAATTGAATTAAGAAATACATGGAATAAATTTTTAAAGCAGGCATGAATGCTTATTTAGCCTTCAAGTGAAATGATTAAAGAAATAGTTGAAAATAAAGCATTCTTAGTTTACACGATTTTGGGGTTTGCTGTTGATTTCTAATGCTTGCAAGTGATATAATTGTGTATCAACTTTTCCCCCTGTGTGTGCATTTGTTTGAGAGAGTCCAGATGATAATCATGGGAAGATTTTGTAAACTTGTTAATGGTAGCTTGAAGCCACATGTGGAAAGAGTAAAAATCAATGCTTTTATTTGACAACCAGTAGGTAGTTCTCATATGGTTCTTTCTCAGTATTTAAGTAGTGGTAATGATAATTCTGAATTGTTATTACTACTATCAGATTGTTTTCATTAGGTTTATCCTGCAATAATATTTTACCTTCTGTAGTATACATGGAACCCACATCTCTAAATTTTGCCATTTTTGAAGAAGCTTGTGTTTGGTTGTGTATCAATGCTAAGACATTTGGTGCTTGTTTGGTACAGCTTGCTCTTATTTGTAGTTAGTATCAAAGGGATGTGAAAGATATCAAACAGACCTTGAATACTATTTGAGCTGTCTGGTTATATTCCTACCCTAAATGTTCTAAACAGAAAACCTGGACAAATAATAGAAGGGAGAGGTAACCTAAAATGCTGCTATAGGCTAGTGGTACCTGAGTCTTTGATAGTTAGCATGCTGTACAGTGAATTTCCTTTCATCCTCAGTGTAGCCATTTAAGCTGCAGAAGCAAATAGAACAGCAAATATTGCAGCAGGCCCTTCTTTTTCAGAGAGGGACATAGAATGAATAGTAAATGTACTTTGATCTAATATTACAAACTGACCAAAAAAAGTGTCAGTTATACAAATTCCTCACTGTAGGCTCTAAAAAGAGTGTTAATGAATAGGTGTGTATATAGATATACTGGAAAATGTCTGGGTTTTGGATGAAATTTGAGGATATTAATTCATGCGTCTTTCAGAAGGGATTTTGGTTGCATACTGATGTCTGAACCAAGTTATTTCTGTCCTGCTAGGTTTTTTTTGTGCTAGTACAGGCTGCTTCTTCATATAATGTGCCAATGCACAACTCTACATATAGGGATACTTGGTTCACAGACACGAAGATCTGTATCTAGTAAGACAGCAGAAGGACTGGTTATATTCCTTTGGTACACCTGGTAGGTATGGATAGAATTAATTAACATAGTTTTTGCTCAAAAGTGTGGCATGCCAGTCCATGACAGCAAAAAGTGTCTGTTCCTGATGACAGTCATTCACTTTCTGCTGGTTCAGAAGGCTTCCCTGAAGGAATTTTAATTGATCTGCACTTACCCAAAATAAATCAGAAACACTGCTGTATCCTAGAGATTAAAGTAAAAGAGAAGATATTGGAATACAGAGTATATGATTCTTAAGGCTTACTTTGAGATGAAACTTGGGAAATGGAGCTGCTGACCTGCATTTATATAAATGTTGAACTGAGTGGGAGCACATGGATGAAGTTAGACTCAAACCCATGAGACCAGCGAACTTGAGAAGCAGAACCTTGCTTTGTAGCCCTCTGCCCTGGCTGCTTTGGGACTGTGGACTGGGGAGAGGAAGGCTACTGCTGCTTTACAGTAAGACTTTGCTACCTCATTTGATTTTATTTTATTTTTTCAGTGGTGACGGTGTTTTGGAAAAATCAATCAAATTTATTAAGCATACAGTAAAGTTCAGAGAACCATACTTTTTACTTTGGTGTTCAAAAGGATGTAGCCTGTACTTCAAATGCAACTAAGACCAGACTCTCTGTGTACTTAATGCAGTAATTCTCGTTCTTGAGTGGTGAATTGATCAGTGTAAAATGGATATAAAATTTGTTGAATTAGCACTCACACAGGTGAATATACCAGGAGATAGGACTGGTCATCCTGGTTCAGACAAGTGGTTCACTTGGGCCATGATCTATCTCCAGTGGTGGCTGTGCCCCAAGGATACCTCCATCTTCCTCTTCACTTAGGAAACCTCCTTGCATAAACAGCGGCCTTAGGACGAAGTTTGCAGTTCTGTCACACAATTTGTGGAGAAGAAACTCCTGTTTGTCTTTTGAACCTGGCTTTTATTAGGCAGTCATTGAGTTCAAAGGGTAGGGAACATACAATGTCTGTGCAGTCTTTCCATCTTCAGACTTCTGTTGTTCTCTATCATACCCTTAAGTCAACTTTTTTTTTGGTGGCATACTGAATTCTTCTTCATATATGGCAACTGTTTTAAGCCTTTGGTCATGTATGTTTTCTTCTCTGAATCTTTGCTGATTCATTCTGTAGTTTTGTGTTCTGTGCTGGACAAGAGAGTGGAGCACGTTTTCAAGATAGGGATTTCTAGAGTAGCAAATGACATGTTATACTTTGTCCTTTATTCCTTTAACAATAATTTTTAACATTAAATTTATAGATTTGACTCTGATGGAGTGGGGAGTTCTAAGGTTTCATGAAGAAATTTCAGTGATAACTATCTATCAGAAAAACCCAGGTCTCATTTTCTGAGCAGTAAGATGTGGTGCAATAGAGAGCTGTTTTGTTGATTCAGGTTAGAATGTTTATCAATAATGGATAGCCAGGATGGTTTCTAGTGAGCTTGTGCTCAACAAATTGTGATTTCCTGCATGAACCCAGGTGAAAGTATCCACAGTGTTGTTGTGGTACAAAATAAATAATCAATAATGTGAAATAATCTTTTAACTTATACACATGCTTTTTCAAAGAAATAAAATCTTCTTATTATGAATCTCAGAGCTGAAGCAGGTGACTACTCTAGGAGTAGTGACTATTTCACATGTCTCATACAAAGAAAGAAAGATGTGAAATGTGTGGGATTTTTTCCTAGGTGTGCAGCACCTAAGTATGACACTGAAGAAGTGTGTTTTAAAGAGATGGTTGTAATACGTTGCTATACAACACAAAATGGATGCTTGTACTTACTGTGTTCCTTTCATTTTTTACCCCTAGGTAACTTCAAGTAAAAGTTAAGGACCTTTTGTCCTTATCTGCCGTAGACGTGACAGACAGTTTTGGAAGGGTGACCAGTTTGAGCAAAAAGGAGAAGACCATCCCTTCCCACAGCACAGCAAAGAGACAAAGTGACTCTGAAGAAATGTAAGTGATTTATAAATGAACTGTGGTTGTGTTTCTCTTGTGGATTTATACACCCTGTGGGAGGAATACATAACCCCATCACTGAAACATATTGGTCATAGATGTAAAAGAGGGTTTAGGAAAACAGTTTGTGCACCATACAGAAAATATATAACCTTTCGATGTTAGTGTGATGGTAAGCTGTGTTGCAATTATTTTTTTCCAAATGGCAATTATTAATGGGAAAGCAGTGCTATAAGAGTCAAAAACCATTTTTGGTTTTTTACCATTTTCTACTCATCTAGATATTGGTTAATTTAGACAGATAGAAACTAAGCAGCTGAATCTCAGTCATTCTAGATTCTGCTTAGCCTCAGGAGAGGAGCAGGCATCTCCAGAGGCCAGTCCAGCTCATTCTGAAAGCAATGCCTAAGGCATGCAGTATTACTCACTGACCAACTTGTGTTGACTGCTTAGCTGTAGCCTAAATGTTCAATGAACACTCTAACCTGGCACGTCTGTGTCAGATGCAGTGCCAGCTTTTTTTCTCCTCCCTGTATTGTCATTCTCCCTCATTCAGCATATGTATCTGTTCATAAATTTGGAGAATGGATCAGACTGAAAATAGCCAATTATTTGTTTGGTTTTGTTTTCAGTTGGGTTTATCCCAGCCTTCTTGCATGTGGCTGTGCAAGGGCTGTCCCTGGTACAAAGGGTGATGGGGGTGGGAATTAGCAGCCAGAAGCGTGGGGGAGCACATGATGGCAGCTGTGCTGGTTTCTGCAGCTTAAATTCCTTGGTGAGCAATAGTCTCAGACCTTATAGATATTTTTAGTTCTTTGCCATTTATAAGAGTTAAAAAATCTCTGTGAGGCACCCTTATTACCTAATGGAGAACTGCTGTTGTGCATTTCATACTGTGATAGTGCAGTCTTTTATGTCCTTCGTAAGTTAAAATTCAGATCTCCAAAACCAGTAAGTGGTCATATGGGGCTAGCAAGTAAGCATGTGTCATATTTTGATTTATAGAGCAGGCATGATACTGTATAATTCATATATACATACATAATTTCTGAATTCTGAAAATGCTAGCCTGGTTTTGTATAGCACCAAACATGATGTGTGGGTTGGGTGATATTGAATGGTTAGTGGTTAGACTAATTTAGGCACAAGATCTTGTCTCCTGAACAGTGAAATACTGAGAAGCATTTCATTCTCACAGTAAATACCTGATGGGAGGGTATAAAGAAGACAGAGCTAGACTTCTCTCATTGACACCTGGTGACAGGATGAGAGGCATTGGGTACAAGCTGCATACAGATTATTAAATTATATTTCTATTGAAACATAATATTAAAAACTTCCTTATCCTGAGGATGGTCAAACACTGGAGAGGCTTGCCTAAAGACGTTGTAGAATCCCCATCCATGGAGATACTCAAAACCCAATGGGACAAACAGCCTGCTGCATCTGACCCTTCTTGATCAGGGGTTTAGATTCAATGAAGTCCTTTCTATGATTTTATATCTAGGATATTTATAGGGATGCAAAATAAGAAATATTCTCCTATTTTACTTTATGACATTAATTTTTTAAAAATTTTTCCTATTTTGAAGTATTTAGTTTTTCAGTTAAGTATTTTACTTAAGTTTTGGCTAAAACGAGACATGGTAGAATTTGCAAGCTTTCTAAAATGTGTTAAATGATATTTGAAGACTTGTGATGATAACTATGAAAATCACATTGAAGCCTGTGAAATTATCTTTTAGCTTTGAATTAGCACCAGATTTCACGTGATGTGAAGAGTCACATGATGGGCATTTTAGATGTTTAAAAATAGCATCTTTTTCACTTGATCCATGACAAGAACGATACATTTTTAGTATCATTTTGTGCTTGGGGAAAAAAAAAGACATAACTAGGAACAAACCTTTGCAGGCGAGCTCCATTAATCCACAGCAGAAACAGCTGTCTTCCTGAAGCTTTTTTAGAGATCAATGAGACCTATAAAGTGACCGAAGAATTTCATTATAAGCTCAGTTTTCAGTTACTTGCAAATGGCCATTCTGGGACAGTCCATATTTCAAGAGGGTGCCAATGTAAACATGTAAAAACTGCGTGAATGTGCAGGGAGACTTCACAACACAGCCTTCTGTCTTCTATGAATGTGGGATTGAGGGTCTTCCTTGTGTTTTGAAATACTTGGGAGAAAGGGACTCTCTTCAAATGTCAGCTTTCTTGAATTTTTACTTTGATTAATTTGGCAGACATTTTCTCCCCATAGTTTTGCTATAGCCTGAGTGTCTTTGCAAAAGTTTTGTGAGATGGGTTTATCATTCCTGAAAATGGAAAAAAACAACCAATCTAAAAAAGGGTCTATGACCTCTTCTTTGCTTTTGAGCAAGGACTTAGAATTCGAAAGGGAAGCTTTAATGGGTTATAAGATGTGTCTTTTGCCTCTGAAAGTCTGTCCTTATTGCACGAATTATAAGCTTTTGAAAATTGCTGCTTACTCATACGCACAAGAGGCATATTACTTTGTCAGCATATTCTGAAAATATTCCCTGTATATTCTTAATCTTCTAGAAATGACTGAGTCTGTCCTGGCTTGGAGATCAAACGCTGTATGACATTTCAAATTTACAGATCCCCTGCTATTTTCACAAAAGAGTCTTGTTTTTTCAATTTTTCTGGGACAGTGTATTTTGATTCTTACACTTGTTGTTAATTCGGGTTTTCTGCATTTTATGCTTACTTTTCCCAAATGCTATTTGAGAAGGGTGTCAAGAGTGGGATTAATTTCCCATGATGTTAGCCATCTAAAAATATAGGTGCTATAAATCTGAGCTGGTCACCATAGGCTTCTTTAGTCAGTTAAGAGAGATGGAGACTTCCAGGGGAGGATTCCCATAGACTCTTTTTATTTCTGTCTTTAGAGGACATGATTCTTTCTTTAGAGATGCCAGTGTCTTGTCACTTGCAATAAAAGCAACCTAAGGTGATTGGCACAAATTTAGACTTTTCTATTAAACATTAAGACAGATAAATTCCATTTCACGTGGCATCATTTGAAACCTAAGAGGCAGAAATGTTATCACTAACATTGACAAAAACATCCTGCTTTCATGCTAGCAAACAAAATTATTTTAAAAATTATTTCTATATGGTTATGGTGATATGTAGAAGTTTATTAAAAGGACATTTCCCATATCTCTTAGATATTGTATGTAACCATTAAAACAATGCACTTCAAATGCCATTTTAATATTAACTATGAAGTAACAATAGATTTTTAATATTAATTATGAAGTAACAATAGATTTTGGGTGTTTTCTTATATTTGGGTTCTAGGTTAAGAAATGTGAATGTTTTAACTATGTCATTACTTAATTTCTAGTAAGGTCGTAAAAGGGATGTGTCATGAGATTCTGGCATTGTCTTTTAGCTTGCAACAGAAGTTTAAAAAAAAATCTGGTACTAATAGACAAAAGCACACTTTTAGTTAATTTAAGAGCAAGAATTTAGGTGGGTTTCCAATTTGAAACAGTTTGCTCTACTATCAACTAATATTGATAATGTATTCTATTAAATGAGATTTTGATAAAATTCTGTTTTCCATTTTTATTGGAGTATTTTAGGTTTCCTTAGTAATTTCAACTGTTGTCTATAATGGCAACCACAATGGCTAACCCAGGATAATAGCAAAACACCTTCTTCAGTCCCACTTTTCATGTATAAGGGCTGTATGTGGGGAGTACTTTCATGTCATGGAAGAGCTGAATGTGTCTAAAAGGCATTAAAAGTAATGTATGGTGGCTCTATTTGCTTTTTAGCTACAGTATAGCCATATGACACAGAAATTGTGATATAATTTATTATCAGATGTCTTTTTATGTCTAATTGCCATGTATTTGATTTATTACCTTGAGGAGCTAGACTTACCTAGACTTACTTCATACATGTTTTTAACATGTCTCTGTGATGAGACTATGGACAACAAATGAATATACTTCAAAGATGGTCTCAGTTATACTTGTCCTGTTGCTCAGAAATGCACAGGACTGATCTTGGTAAGCACTGTTTCTGTGCTTCCATTCGTGGTTGACTGATTAACCCTTCCTGGGGTGTAGAAATATTTTCTTCCAGTTATAATTTTGCTTTGAATATTACATTTCGTATTTGAGGTGTATCTTTCATTTCCATCCTTTCACTGTTATTTAAAGTGGTGCATTTAGTTCAGTATTGCACAGCAGTGTATGTGTTACAGTGGAAAGCTGCAGCAAATACTGACTCCTGGAATCTACATTTGGCTGAGGAGGCGATTTGTTTTTTTAAAAAAGTGCTTGCAAATTGGCCTAAAGAAAGTGCTTAGGGATTGAAGACTACCTCCAGTTAGTAATTTGTAGTTATTTTCCCTTCCTCTGTCTACTCCTTCTAATATTTGCACAAAATGACATTCACCAATGTTTGTATCCCAGTATCACTAAGTTGTGTGTTCTAAACAAGAATATTTCCCTTAGAAACACTGTTACATCAGTACTTGCTGGCCAGGATTCTCACTGGTAAATACACAAAGCTTCACCGGAGCTGGCAAGCTGCATCTTTTTGTAGTTGAAACAAGTTTTATGGGCTTTATTTTTTTCAAGCCTATGAGATTTTCTGTCTTTCTTTGGATTGGGTTTGTAATATTCCCATCCTTTTGCGACTTTAAGAATGTTTAGTTTTGAATGGAATTTGATGCATTATCACAAAAAACCCCTGAAAGACCCTAGTTCTGAGAAAATGAAAAGGGCAGTTCAGCCAAGGTGCCATTAAACAGAGGATGTTTGAGTACTGAAGAACTGTGCCTATTTTTTTTTTTTTTATGAACTATAAATTTCATGACACTTTGTCCTGACCCTGTTTGAGGGTTAAACTGAGGAGATCCAACAGGCTGAGAATTTCTGGGTTCGGTGAATGAATCTGAGTATAGAAACCTGAGGAGTATCTGTTCAAGAAACACATTAATGACTGCATCAAAGTTAACAGGACACGTATTTTCCACAGAATAGGCATCTAAGTCAGCAGGGGCTTTTTAATAAGAGAAAATTTCACATGGGCTCAACCCCATTCCATGTAGAAAGTGAATCAAGTTCCTATCACACTGTTAGGCTGACTCAAAATTTAAAAGGAACCTGAAGTTTCAAATAGGGAACAGGGAAAGATGTTTTGACTGTTGCAGACAAATTATTTTTAGGAAGTATAAATAAGTATTGATAGTTGCTGTAAAACTACCCATGTGCTATGCATCTTGTCTAAAGTTGCAAACAAACAAAAGACAGAAAAGGAAAGTTTTTGCCAGCATATCTTCATTTCTTTAGCCTATATAAGGTCTCTTCTCTAGAGGATTTTGAATTAGATTTCTGAATTGGTTGAGAGTGTCAATTGATAGTACCTTATGCCATTCTGACTGTCAATTGCATTCATTTTCTACTTTGTGAGAGGTAGAGTCGTATTACTTTGATTTGAGAGAGCTTTCCAGTGGTATAAGTGAGTGAAAGCCGGGTGATAGGCTGGATTAAGATGCCAGCTAAGCAGATGCCTTTCGATAAAATTTTGTTTTTATAGAGTCCAAGTGCATTTACAGTTCCCTGGCCTTCCAGTCCATGTTCAGGCACTGGAAGTAGTGTGAAACATACATTTTTAATAGAACAGATTATTCTTCATATAAGATCAGTAAATGTTTATAAAGAATTACTGTGTATTGGCAAACAGCTGCACTGTTATGCTTCAGAGGTAGAAGCATTTGGATGGTAATGAAGGGACTCTTGTACACAGCTAAAAAAGCATGGTGAGATCCTTTGGGGCATAACTCATAACGTGTAATAATATTAATAATACACTGCATTTCATCTGAGAATTTCAAAGAGCTTTATAGAAAACGTCAATGAATTAACTATCACCTTAACCCCCTGTGGAGCACTGCTAAGACTTGGGTGGATTGAATGCAGAAATATCGTCTCATTTTTGTGGTATGTTGGTTACTGTACCTTTGCTGCACACAGGTAATTCAGGAAGTGTCAGCATTTTCCATGTGGAGATCATAAGGCATAGAGAAACAGATTGACTTGGTCTGGGCAAACAGTAACTCCAGCATGAGCATTCCAGCACCAAAATCATCCCAAACAGCCTGCCTGTTTGCAATGATAGTTGGCTCAGGCTGCTGGATCTCTGCTGTTGTACAGCTTGAAGCACTGTGTAATATTACAGAAGATAACGCTGTGCAAACAGTGCAGTTGGAACCTGGCCATTTAGAGTAACAATTTCATGAGTTCTGATATGCTGATGCATGTATATGTCAGAAAAGCAGCATATTTTTATGTGTTAAAACCATCAGTTGGAGATACATTAGACAAAAACAACTTTTCAAGGGCAAGACAAAAACACTATAGTTGAAGAGTATAAGAGCAGAAACCATCTGCTGTGTAGTGTGTTTTGATGAAAACATACATGATGGAAACCAAAGCTAATTGAGCAGTTATTCCACTATGCAGTTTAGGGTTTTGAAAATGATCTGATTTAGAAAATTGTTTTGGAGAAACAATTTTAAAAGACACTTTGGGTTTTGCCCCTTCAGTGCAGCTGCCTGTTTCTGGCTGCCTTTGGTACATCCTTCCTAAGGACCATTCATGCACCTCTTTTTCCTCCTGTTGAAGAAGATACCAACAGCACAGCATCTTAAAAGTGTTCTTTCATATTTTGCCATTCTAGACCTCATATTTTGAGTTAGTGAAGTACAAAATTGCTTCTCTCCTTTCTCTTTAGCCACAAATGAAAACATGTAGGTTCTCAACTGACACAATTTTGGTGAAAATCATGTTTTTAAATAGAAACCAAGTACGGGTTATGCTAATAGAACCTCATTTGTAATTTAAACCGAAGCTGTTAACATTCAATAATGGGGCCATACATCAAGGAGTTTTCTGCAAAAACAGAAAAATACTAATTCTTCATCCTCAGATCTGCAAATCCAGACTGATGGGATTTCAGCCCTTCATCTTTTACTGACAGGCGGCAGCATCAGTGGAATGAAACTAAAATGTGATCCCCTTTCTCTCCACCTCCTTCCCCTAATTTCACTCTGACAGAGAAAGAATCAGAGTTTTAGCTGGTATCTTAGCCCAAGGGAAGAAATAGTCTGTCATTAGGTCTTTTAGGGAGAAAGAGCTCTTCAGTGGAGCAGTTAAATGGTATTTTCATTCTCAGGGTGCATCTTATACCTGTATTTTTGCAAGATACGATAAATGGTTTCTGAGACAGTTATTGAGAGCAGAATCAAGGTCGTCAGCCTTCCCCCAAGAGGTCATTATCTCTCAGTTCTTGTTTCTGATGAAAATGTTAAACATGGGGGCGATGGGCTCCAGATGAACTATCTGAAGCTGTGCACTCATATGAACAATCCCCAGCCATATGTTAGTAAAGGATGTACTTCTAATTTTTCACCTGCAAAAATCAGTGACTCTGATCAAGTTTTTTCTAGATAAATTTTAATTGATTTTGCAGTAATTTGATGCATGCATGTTGAAGTTTATCATTCTAAATCCCCTAATGTGCATACATTACTGTAAAGTCCTCTACAATTCATGATGAAATAGAAGCCTTCGGGTATTTTCAAGTTGAGACCTCCTGTGTCTTTGGAGAAATTCATTTTGAAGCCCTACAGCTAAATTACGAAGCTCTTCATTGTCTGCAAATGAGTTGTTCCTGTTCTGGAGTTGGCTTTTGAAGCTAAGTTCCTGCATATAGCTGGAAATACTCAGTTGTCTAAAGAGAGAAAAGATGTAAATCTGCTACAGCAAAATACATTTGCCATGGAAAACAAAAATAATGTGGCCTTATACCTAGAACAAGAATGATTACCTTCTGTATATATATTAAGAATATCTTAGCATTAATTGGCTTCTGCAGCATCTCTTAGTATTTTAGTTCAAATCAGGACTGCACTTGTGAAGTATCAGAATAGACTGATACTCCCATTGAACCTTTCTGATGATGAAGCCAAACAAGGGCAATGTTTGAGAAATGGGGCAAACCTATGCAGTAGTACAGAGAAAAGTATCTTGAAGCACATGGCATGTGCATGGAACAGCTCCAGCTGTTCTATTGTGCAAGGACATTTTTGTTTGGTTCTACTATTTCTTAATGCTGATGTTTTCTTAGCTATAAAAGACCACGAGGATCCTTGTCATAAATAAATCTGTAAAAAACCTCACCCTTTCATGTCTCTTGAGTAATGTAATACGTCCACTTTTTGTTCAGATAGTAGATTACAGTCTGTAATTGTGGATGTCTCTTCTGTAATTAAAACGTTTTCTTATTATCACATGTACTTCTATGACCAGTGGGATATTTTCATTCTGTATGTTTAAAACTGTGGTGAAGGAGATACTGTTTTTACCTAGTCTGTTTCTATTGAAACTATCATTAAAAGGGTGTTGTTACAAATTTTTGATCTCGCCTTCTTTATTCACATTTCTAAGTGAGACTTTGGACAGATATCTTAAAGAGAAGAACTAAAAGACCAGTGGAAGGCTGTAATTTTCAACTCCTGTTTCTATGGCTGTATGATAAAAAAAAAAAAACAATGTGAAGTTATACCTTGTTTGTCAGTAGTTAGGAAAAAAATGGAACTTCATATTGAAAGCCAAATTTGATAATCTTTTCATTGTAATCTTCTATAATTTTCTGTACTGTAATGTATTGTTATGTATGGGTGTGTATGTGTAATATATATATATATATATACACACACACATACACATACATGTGTGTGCACACAGCAAAGTGTATGTATATTGTGCTTTATTTAATATAGCACATAGTGAAGGCTATTGCTGCTAGCAGCAATTTTGAGGAAGTAGTTGATTAGTCAAGGCATCAGTTATACTACTCTCCTTGTTGCCTGAAAGGTGATGTGTTTAGTGTCACTGCTTTGTGCCTGGGTTTCTGATTTTGTGTGCATTTCTAGTGTTTTCCTATCCTAGTCAGTATTTGTCAAGGAGATTGCTACATGCTGGTGTCTGTAACTCTTCATTGGACATTTAAACATGATTTATGAGCTCTTGGCTATCAAAGTCTTTGCTTTTGGCCCATCAGCCAAGATTCTGTTCTCATGGCACTGCCTATGGTGTGACTTACCTGTTCCTGTGCTCTTTAAACTGAGCCAGTGGTTGCTTTGGTAGCATGCTTGGAATTACTAAGATGATGCTTCTGAAGCGCCCCAGGTGCCAAAGCTAAAAGTCCAAATCTGTGTTACTGTGTTTGTGGAAAGCCATCATATGTTTTCCTTGTAGCCTGCTGTTTAACAATGTAAACTTCCTCTCATTTTAGCATTATTTTTTAAGTGATTGTGCTTGTGCAAATAGGTGAAAAATCTGTACCTTTTTTGTGCTTGTGGATGGAACTGGGAAATGTGGGATGTAGGGAAAAGTAGGCAGTTACATATATGTAAAAGACACCAAGGAAAAGGAGAAGAAGAATTGGTAACAATTTAGGGAAACCAGTTTGAGATTAACTGAGTGACAGGAAGGCATGATTTTTTAAATACCCATAAACTATCAGTAGTGTTAGACCAGCCACTATAGGATGAGGTAATCAATATTTAACACCAACTGATTTCATTGGTAAGACAATAAAGGTAGAAAATAAATAAAAAAATTTGTAAAGTGGTCTTTATAGCGTTTTGCATAATGTTGTAGTTGCTCACCAGGCTCAGCATAAACATGGACTTTTCAAAATTCATAAGCCATTGCCTTATAGAACTGTATGGGCGGTCCCAAATAGATTTTCGATTTGTTAACGTTGAGCTGCATATTGCAAATATTTTGCTCATTGATGGATACAGCACTTTTATTGATCTGGTTTATGATTCATGTGAAAATAATTTTAAAAGAATTGCAGATGCATATATTTGGTAGCTTTGCTTGCCATGCAGAAGCCTGGCAAATGAGTTTTCAAGTATGATCTGAAGATGGTTATCTTTATTTACTTCCTGTGGACAAACAACCTGACTCTGACATACTGTTTACTACTTGTCATGTGAAATTCAAAATTTAAAAAATCAAGTATTTATAATTTTTCTCAATTACTTGTGAGCAATTGTGGGGCTAAATTTCACTTAATGCTCTGCTCACTCGTATAATCAGAAGTGAAATCCTTTGGAGTGGAACACAGGTGATTCCTTTCCTAGGCTATAGGAAACACTGAAAGCCTGAACTGGGAAATTCTGGAAAGAGAAGGACTTCAGCCTCTCAAGCTTGTGTGTTTGAGGTTGCTTTGCTCTGAAATGTTTTTCTACTCACTCTAGGTCTTTCTAAAGGGCTTATGGAGGAATGAAACAGCGTGACTTAAGTTCACCAAACAGCTGTTAAAAAGATAAATCAGGCTAGAGAATGAATGGGGAAGCAACATCATCCTGAAGAATTGAAGGCCTGAAGTGGTGTGTGGTTGTAACCTGTTAGCTGAGTACTTCTTAAATGTGGCTTGCATTCTGGCTCTATTCTTAGCACTTACTGCTGGGTTCCCACCCAGAGCTCATTTGTTGCTCTTGTTGGTGTTAATTTTGCAATTTCTTGATTGCTATCATGAGCTAATGGGGAAATGTTAAGAATCTGGTTTGAGTCATTGACAGACATGGTGTAAAGATGTGAACAAGACACTGCAAAGGCTTTGGTGTCTGGCTTGTGTTTCTATTACTTCTCTTTCAGTGAAGTTGAAGCTGGCTGGGTTTAGGACCAAGGGAGTCTTTTCCATTACTTGCTCTGACTTTCCCAGTGTTGGCAGGGTGCTTTGTATCTTTCTTGCAAAGGCTTTCCATCAGATGGAAGTATTGTGTCAAGGGAAGCATGTGAATAGTACTTGAATAGTTACATGATTTGTGGACAAAACCAGGCAGAATTGTGCCTGAAGAAACAAAAATATTTCTAAAAATTAGACACAACGTTGGTTTAAAGGTTGTGTCCTTTGAAAGGATTTGAAGCAGTTTAGGTGCTTATGTTGCTCAAGGGACTTTGAGTACTGTGAGGTTTAAGGAAGGCTAAGTATTCCAGGAAGTTTAAGAGCTTATGGCATCGTAAATATTTAAGATGATTTAAAAGGTTATGTCCTCTCTAGTATTTGAGTTGGATTAAGTGCTTATATTGCCTTAAGGACTTTTTCCCTTTTTTCCCTAAAAGGAACCTGGGAACTTAAATGTGAAAAACTCCTGTAGATGCAATATTTGGCTTTTTTGAATTTTTGTTTTCATTTGAAAAATGCAAAATTTTAGGTTTCAACAGCAGCATTAACTTCACCACACTACATATGCATAAAAGATGGACAGACTAATGAAGCATTTCTAGGAAACCTCTGGATATGAAATCCAGACGCAGTGGTTTTTAATTCTTTGACAGCCTATGCATTGGGAAATGTTTTTTTCTTGTGCTTGTTTTGCACGATCAGGTAAAGATCAAATAGATGATCAGGATAGAATCAGATTATGGAAATACAAAGAAGCAATTTCACCTTAGAAGGTAAAGAGCATCTATAATTTAATATGCAAGAAAATAGGAAGCCATTTAGTTTCACTTTGTGCTGCTGGTATTTTACTTCAGTGAAAAGGAATAGCAAATATTATAAGTCTAGGTCTCAGTGGCTTTTTTTAAAAAAAAAATGGATCAATTTGTGTATTTATTCTTGTCCTTTGAGATGCCTTGACTAAATTCTTCACTAGTGTATTTGCCCAACATATTTTTAAAATTTTCTGTTATTTTACATTCCTGAAAAATGTATTTTCTAATTTTTATTTTATTAACTAGATATATACACTTTTCATTGCATAAAAAGCAAGTAGTCGCCATTCATTCAATGTATTCTATGCTGCCTCAATTAAATGGGCATCAGTCCATCATTCCAGCCATTTTTCTCATGGGCCTGTAATACACCAGTGATTTTCCTTGGATATTTCAGCACAATTTCAGTAGCTGTATCTACTCTTGCAGGCTGTCCTGGCACAGCATGCAGCACCAGCCATCTGGGAGCCAAGTCTGGTTGCTTCATGGGGAATACATAAGGTACCACCTGGAGTTCTGTATCCAGCTCTGGGGTCCTGAACACAGGAAAGACATGGACCTGTCCAGAACAAGGGCACAAAAATGATCAGAGAAATGTGCTGTAAGGAAAGGCTGAGGAAGCTGGGATTGTTCAGCCTGGAGAAGGAAGGTTCTGAAGAGGCCTCATTATGGTCTTTCAGTTCATAAAAGGGGCCTGCAATAAAGATGGGGACAGACTTTTTGCCAGGTCCTGTAGTAACAGGAGTAGAAGGTGAGGGTAACCTGAAGCCCTCATGTCTGGGCATTCAGCTGCATGGGTGGGATGAGTGAGATGTCCATGTGTTCCAAGAATAAGTTCACAGATAATATCCCAGCAAGTTAAAATACCCTGTACTAAGAAATTTGTGGTAGTGCTTGCTCACTCTGTCCTAGCAGATACGACCAAGGATCACCAACAGCTGGTGGTACGATGTGTTCAGAGGGTGGGGTGGTCAGAAGTAAGTAGCTGCCACCTTTCAGGCTAAGTCAGTGCTCTCTGTTATGTCTCACTTAATTGAGTTGAAAGGAGAAAGGCAGTTATGAAGAGAATGGAATATATTTCAAAACTTAGGTCTGAGCACAGTGCATGGAATGAGCTATTGTTGCTCTGTGATGCCACACAGTCAAATGATTGTGTATTTTAAAATGGGTTTGATGTAATTGTGAGTTCAGCTACTTCAGAATTAACTCACGGTTCCTAATAGCTCCTCAAAATGGTTAAAATATATTTTCATGTGTGTACATCTTTAAATTTACTTCCTGCTACTTTTTGGTGTATCCCACAGAGGAAAGACAAGTGTTTTTCTGTCTTTCTCAAACTTAGCATCACCTGAAAATTTTAGAAGTACAGTTTCTATATGAATGACATTTCACTATCCAAGTTGTAAAAGAAAACACACAGTGCACCAGACCGGAATGAACCCCTACTGAGCCCCATTCACACTATCCTTCTTTTATTCCTAGTCTCTATATCAAAATTTTGAACACATTTTGTATTAGCCTTTAAATAGCTTAATTTTGTCTTTGTTTCCTTTGCTTCTTTTTATGAGTCATCCCCTTTTTATATGTCATCCACTGCTTCTTTCCCATTAAAAAACTATTTTTTCTACTGAAGGAGAAATTTAATTGGCTTGCCAAATTTTGGTCATGACAAAACTATATTGACATATATTTATTTTCTTGTTGTAAAGAAAAAAATAAAGTCTTGTTGGTCTTGGTTTTCTCAAAAATATTTCAGAAACTCAAACTAATTGAAAAATTTATTATTTCTTCCTTCCTGTTTTTTCAGCTTTTTCTAACAGGGACCATATTTTTCTTTCTTCATTTTTCTGGAGCTCCATCCATTCTCCAAGGTTCTGTAAAGTTGCTAGTGCCAGTGAGGGAATTTCAATTACTTCAATTAATTTCCACATTGACTTTGTTTGCTCTTATGCAGTAAATTCAGTTCCTTGATGGAACTCTGATCTCACTTGAACGCTTTCTTCTTCCCTGCTGGTTACCTTTTCCAGATCCTGGCCAGCAATTCATTTATCCAAGTCCTTTTCTGTAATCTTCATTGACTTTATTCTCCTAGTCCCCCTTTTCCTTCCCATCTGTAGAAATGGGAATTCTCTCATGTTACGGTTTCTTTCAGCCAAGGTGCCCTCAATTCTTCCATTTCCAGTGAGTTGAAGTACAATCTAAAACATTTTTTGCTTTGGGTGTTTTCCTCAATTTCTGTACTAAAAATGGTTGCTCACATATTTTTATAGCCTGTATCTTGCTGTCTCCTTTCCAAAAAGATGACCAGATAGTTAAGGTTGGTGTTGCTGCCAAGTTCTGCTGATACTTGCTTGCACTACTTGGTCACAAACCTCCCTATAATTTTTCATTATTTTTGTCTTGAGAGGAGAAAACTCAGTATGCTATTCAACAGATAAAGGACTGAGCTAGATGTACAAGCAACCAAATGTCAGCAGATATGTGAATTTATCTTTTTAGACTGCATTGGTAAACAGACTGAATTTCAGCTTATGTTTCTTCTGGCCGCATCTAAAAGAAAAAACCTTTTTGAAAATTAGAGATGGTGCCAGAAACAATTATGAAAGTGATTTTAGAGCTTGAAAATTGCCTTGCAGTGAAATATTTAAGATCAGTCTGTTTACCTTATCAAAAAGATGTTTGAGAAATTACTTAATTACAGCATACCTTCACAGACAGAAAATATCTTGTGCTCCAGAGAGCTCTTTAATCTAGTACAGAAAAAGAAAGTGTGTCATGAAACAATTGTTTTAGCTGAAACAGAATTTATTCTTTAATCAGCTTTAAGTGTTTGGGTTCAATAATAAGGTAACTGTCAGAAATTTTATAGTGTGTGATATTATAGGAAGTCAGACCATCTAATGGTCCTTTCTGACCTTAAACTCTCTCTAATTCATGAATCTTCTGAACTTCAGCAACTCTTCAAAACACACGGCCCTCTGCTTGGCAGCCTCAACAGCCACAGAAAAGAAATGCACTTGGACTGGGAGGGGCTTGGAGGGTAAGATTAAAGAAAAGCCAGGGAGTAGGGGAAATTCCTTTTGAAATAACTATGGTTTGTTATTGGGGGATCTGAAGGCATTTTCTAAATTTGTGACTGGTTTCTGTTTTCTTATTCTAGATGGAGGGCCCCTTCCAGAAAGTTACTCTTGGTAGTTCATATAATCTTTGATTTTACAGTTAACTGCCCCCTAGATGAGATTTGTTGCTCATTTGGCTGGCGTCTAGTGGACTTTGCTGGCTTTTTTGTTTGGGAAAAATTCAGAAAGATGATACAAGACTTGATATCTGGAATGTAGAGACCATTAGTGAATTCTTTTATCATAGCATAGGTCATAGGAAAAGTTTGGAGTTCTCTTTTTATGGTTATTGTCTTTTGCAATATTAAAATGTTGATTCACTTGAATCAGAACTGTAGCTACTACCCTTTATCCAGTGCAGTAGCAGAGTTATAGGCTACCCATTGGGTTACTTTTATTTATTTGCAGGAGCAGACGCCCAACGGGGCATTCCTCCTGGAATTTGAAGAAGGAGAATATTCTTGTTAGGAGATTACAGACACTTGTATCACAAATGTTCTAAATGAGAAACCATCAAAAGCATAGTGCCAGCACCCCCCACCCAAGGATTAACATTTTGGCTTTGAAACTTGCCTTAGGCTAAATTTTGACGTTAAACTTCTAAACTCAAGGGCAGACTTTTTTTTTTTTTTCCAGATTTCTTTTAAGCAGTCGTGTTTTGGGAAGTGGAAAAGGGAGACAGCATTACACTGATGCTTCAACGTGGATCAACAAGATTGAAATTTTTGTGTCAAGAGAGGAATGATTGGTATTACTTTCTATTAAGTTTGGGGAAACAGTCATGAGGAACAGATTATCCCATGTTTGCTTCCCAAATACCTGATTCTTCCCACATAAGCAATATATGAAAGCACCTTTAGGTGTAAAAACAGTTTCTGCCATTGTGGCATCTGGATATTTAGAGTGATTTCAGCAGTGAGATACATTTAAGAAATCTAGAAACAATCTTGTTACATCCTGAAAATAAGGCATCAATGATCTCTTGCAAATCACTACTAAAGTGCTTTTCTTCACAACAAATGTTTTCATCGTGCCAATTTTAAGATTATTTTCAACAGCCCTTTCTACAGATTTTTCTCTTGTAAATCCTGACGTCTGCTTGCCTTATTGGTAAAAGAATAGTAAAACTCTGAGATGTGCCACTTCATTTGTTTGAAAAAAGCTTAAAAATATCAAAGGTCAAGTAATGATTTTTTTTTTTTTTTTAGGTTTTTAATTTTTAACAGATGTTAGACGCTCATATCAAAATAGTATGTTTTTCATTGAATCATAGAACAGTTTTGAGCTGGAAGGGATCTACAGGAATTACTGAAACTCAGCTCCGGGCCCTGCTCAGGACATCCATAAGAGTCACACCATGTGCCCAAGAGCATTGCCCAAACACTTATTGAACTCTGTCAGGCTGGTGCTGTGACCACTTCCCTGGGAAGCTGTTCCAGAGCCCAAAGCCTCTTTGGGTGAAGGACCGAACTCCAGATATCGAACCTAAATATCCCCTGACACAGCTTCATGACATTTTGTTTATTTTGTAGTGCTTGCAAGCGGTTGCTGTGATGCCAGACTTTTTTTAAACTTTGCTTTGCAGCTTTTAGAAAGAGCAACTCTGTGCCTTGCATCAACTGCCCAGCTCTTGTGCCTCCCTCAGGACAGTCTTCTCACTCAGGCTGCAATGAATGTACTTTATGTTTTGTTGCTTTTTACATGGAATGCTTTTAAAACCCCATGAACATGCTTATTATTGTGCTTTTTCCTGTCCTGATGGAAAGATCAACAAAGAGAAACAGTGCCTTGCCCCCTTTAATTCAAAATTCATTGCAGTTTCCCCATTACAAGTTTTGCTTGCATTGGCTTGGTTTACCACGATCTGGAAGGCCACATCCTTCTTAATGCAATTATGTTCATCACTGGCAGTTCTGTGGTCTGTTCTATAGTGTTTGTGTAAGTCATGTTAACACTGAAGCTTGACCAAGATTCATTACCACAAAGATAATTTTAAAAAAAACCACCAAATATAATCATTCTATTTTTGAAATAGCAGACGTGTCTGCGTTTGATGGAAACGTGCGAGCAGCATCCAATGGTTCCAATCTGAGATATTCTGTGATTCTGAGGTGTCGCTAGGTGTTACTGGTACTGCAGCAATATTCTTGGCCTCATTCTGAAATGAAAGGAAGGTGTCACCATTTTGGATACCCCTTTTATAGCATCTGGAATCAGCAGCAGCAGGTCCCACAGTGCATGGACAAGCTCCTTGGTGGCTCAGTCAGTGATTACAGCACAGCACGTTCTGCTGCTGAGGAGATGTGTCTTGCAGCTGCAGAGTGAGCATCTGTCCTGTCACCTGCAGGAATGCAGAGAGGGGGGCTGCTGGCTGTCACTGGTTTGTGTCTTGATTCTGCATAGATGCAGCAACCAGCAGGAGATGCTAGACACAAGTTTTGATTCTAATTCTTGGCCCTCACTAAATCCAAAGAAGCTGTAAGTCTTTTAAATGCCTTCATCTGGTCCATTCTGTTCGCATGGTCAAGGTAAAAAGTCGAACTCCTTTTTATTTTTTTATTATTTTGTTTTGGTTTTGGTTCATTTTTGCTGTGCTGAGCATTGGCTCATTTTGGATCGGTCAAGGATTGTGTTTGGATTTGGCATTCATGTGGACTGCTTCACAGCTTGAATCTGGCTGTTTGCAGGTCCTTTCTCCTGCTATGAAACAGGATATTGTGGCTAACTTAATGTGTGGGTGTGGGCAATGGATCTTGGACAAGACCTAGGAGTTTAGGTGTGCTTTGGGATTTAGTTGGTGTGTAGACAGTTCTCCACCTCAAGTCTGAATTGTAATAAAGTTTACTCTGGAACTAAAAAGCTTGCTTTCTAAAGCAAGGCCCAACTGTAATCCAAACAAAAATGACTGTTTTGAATTTTGGCGTCTTCATGGTTGTATAACATTTATTTCAGATGTGGAAACTTTTATTTAAAAGCAGTTGGTTATACCTCAATGTCGTATTTAGCTTAAGAATCTCAGATATGGCTGAAGTCAGTAGTAAAAATCCTATTACAGAGTAAATCTGTACTCAGTGAGTAAGGTTCATCTGCCTTTGGTTCAACAAGTTGAATACAACTGTGTTCAAAACCTAGGTGTTTCTTACTGAAACTACAGATGCATGCAAGATTATCTGGATTGCTGTGCTTGTTTTTATCAAATTAACTTTTAGTATGTGGATGTTTGTATGAACTCTAGGTACAGTGTAGGTTAAGAAAAAAACAGGAAAGTGAAATATGAATTTTCAAGCTTCTTTCTCTCAGTGTGGTTTGCTGCTTCTGAGTTGTGGTTTGTTTGTACTATGTTTTGGTGGATTCTTTTTTTCCTTTCAAAAAGGCTAAAGGATGAAAAACTATGCTTGGGAGGACTCATTCCACTTACTCCTTCTTTTCTTTCCATAGAAATATAATTGTAATTTCACCAAAGAAAGAATGCCACTGCTTGGGATTTGACTGGTTCATTTGTATCAGTTGTTTCCAAAAAGTGATAAATGCAATTTATAACTTCTGAGGGGAAATAGTCCTGTAAATTTTCTTTTTCTACAGATGTTTTCAAAGCTGTGAAAAAAATGGTGCAACACTTCCATAACATTAAATTTGAGAAATAATTGCACTTGGCAGTTTTTGTTTGCAGCAATGCACGAAAGGCTGAAGGGTTTTGTACAGTTCAAAGAGCACATTCCACAGTTCTAGCAGTTGTTGGCTGCCTGCAGGGATCATTTGAATTTTCAAGGAAAAAAAGCATCAGTGTAATGCCCAGACCATTTGGTTATATACTCTCAACCTTCTCTTTTTAAATTTCACCTGTACAAAAAGTTCCTGGAAATAAGCCACATACCAATGTGACACACCTTAATGTCAGTTAAAAGATCTTATATCAAATTTCATGGCTTCTTGTTCTTTCTTATTAATACTTACTAATGTAGAGATTAATATGAGAAATAAAGAGTGAGGAATAGCGCTATTCAAGCACGTGGGGATGGCGAGAGGAAAAAGCAGCAAAGGGAAATCCCTTTACACATTTGGATCCTGTAGTTATTTGGAAGCTTATTGCATTAGCCAAATTGTAAATTGTGCAAGACACTCCATGTTACTTTGCTGTAGAAGAACCCTGGTTACAAAGGTAAACCCTCTTGTCTGCTGTGCCAAACATAGAAAACTTGCCAGCTTCTACATCACATTGCAGCTCTGTCACTTTCCAGAAATGTGTTGACTGTCACTGTGTGTCTGTCTAAAGCTTTTGCTTATCTAACAGGAGGTGATGTGAATATTTTTACGCTATGTGCCCTAATAGGATTTTTTTGTGAAATATTCCATGATCTTTCTCAGATTTTTTTTGCTATTGCTAGGGATTTAATAGTTTAGTCTGTAGATTATTGCATAGCTCCAAAACTCCAAAGTCCTTCTGTTTTCTGTCATGTACAGAGACAACTTTGAAGCTAAGGAGCCTTGGTCTGAAGCATAGATCGTTTTTGTCCCATCATTTGTGCTGGTTGCATGGTTTGTATTGCTGAAATCCCTCAGTCCTCCCCCTTTACAAAGCATAGTGCCTTGAGCTGAAATCCATGACCTGGTGGGAACTTGGTGGTGAATCTCCTCAGGCTTGGGGCCCTCCTGTCAAATTTGCCTTACCTGAAACTGCATAGCACTTCAAGATCACTTCATTGGTGCCACTTCAGTTAGTTTTTTAGTAGTTAAAATCCTTAAAATACTCATTTTAGCTTTAAGAAATTAAGCTATATCTTGTCTGTAACGCTGTTACTTGCACAGTATTGCATTATGATAGCCATTATAGGCAATTCTTGCTGGAATGGTATCATGGCATTTGTTATTAAGAAGTGATGTAAAATAAAATTAAAGACAACTGTTATTTCTGTCCCCTTTGAATAGCAGTATCACAGTTGTTGATTTAGTTGTTTTCTTATATAATTAATATATCATGTTTTCTTCTGCATTAATAGATTGTACTGAAAATCAGTGGGCAAATTTCATGGAAAGTTACTATGCTGAAAACTTCTGATTCTTTCCTACAATATGACAGTGAATTTTTTTTTTAATTATTATTATTATGTGATATTGCATGTAATTTCTTGGTAAGAATGGCTCTGTTTTAATGTCAAGCATAGATCTTACCCTAAAGAATTAGGAATAATCTTGTAATGAAGTGGAAAGAACAAAAAGGCAAAAGGGACTTGTTCATATTAACATCCCTGTAATATGTAAATTGTTGGATTCACAAACAGAGGTGACCACTGAAGTTTTGAGAAGTTGTTACACCATGAGGGTGTAGCCTCCATCTGCCCTGTGAAATGTGGTTGGGTGTCAAGGCTCCAGCTCCTAGAATAACACCTATCCAGTGTAGAAACCTTTATTCCAGACAGCTGGGACCTTAAGAGCACTGTAGGGCGCTGTCACCACATGGAAATAACTACACAAATCCCAGAAATCTGTCCTCAGCTTTGCAGAAGTGAAAATACGTCTGTGAAATCAAGAAGTGGGCTGAAATCAGTAGAGCAAGAATGACTTCATAATGTTCTTCTGAATGAGAGGTAGTTTACATAGTGAAAAGAAATCACATTTACAGAAGAAAAGTGAAGTAGTTGGTTATCTCTAAAGAGAGAAATGGCCGGTATTTCATTACTAAGAAATCCCTTAGTCTTACTAATATGGCTGTTTTAATCAATACTTTCTTTTTCAAAAGTATGGTTTTGTGAATATCTCTGAACACCAAGTAATCAAAATGAATAAAATGAGAATGATTTAAAAAATAGAGGGTGTGATCAATATTCCATCTTCTAAACTCAAGTTCCTTTTTGAGAAAAAAGAAGTGGCAGGTCCTTAACAGGATGTTTTTTGAAGTGAGGATGTGTAGCTGCCACAGGTGCTCAGTCAGGTAGGATTTTGCATGAAACCAGCATCGGAACAGGACTCCTTGCACAAATGTTATGAGCAGGGGGTTTCCCTTGTCAAAGCTGTTTGAGGTCATGCAATGTAAATACTACTGGAACTTGGGATAAGAAGGAAGGACAGTAAGGGATTCCCTTGGCGCTAATTGTTTTTTCTTATGTAAATACCAATTCCTGGCCTCTCTTATGCTTTGCTTTTGTCTTAAGGCAAATAAATAGATAAATACTAATAAAAATAATAAAATGTATAATATGTATTTTCTTCAGATAATTTTAACAGCCCTTTCCTTTCAATTTTTAGGCATCTCTAGGTTGTTGTCTTCAACTCCTCATTGCTCATTTGTTTTCTCGTTTTTTGTTCACTATACCCGAGAAGCAAACTGTTCTAGGTTCTCTCCTCCTTCATCCTTCTCTTACTTTTATCTGGCTCCAGCTGGAAACACAAGCATGACTCTGCTCTCTCCTCCCCTGGGCTGGGGTTTCTCATTTCTCCAGCCTGCTTCTGGCAATTTGCATTAGCTCCTGTAGGATGCAGTCTTTACATTTAGAAAATAAATTTGTTTTGCTTTCTGTACCTTAAGTACACAAAAACCTTAGAAATATGTAATGTGAAAAAAATTATAAGGCTGTCTGTGTGGGCTTGCTGAAGACAGTCACACTGCCACCATCCCAGATTTATGTGGTGCCTCTGAATCTTGAAACTGTCCCATTATGAATATTTGCTTGCTTTCTAATCTCATGTTTCGACTTTCTCACATTTTCCCTCAACATCTCATTCCTCCTCAGTCCATTTTGTGCACAGCCTGCATTCACAGAAGCTGTCTTGGGCTGTACCTACTGAAGCACTTACTCTTTATTTCTTCCCTTTTCATCTAAATTCCGAATTTCTGAGGATTCAGCTATTCTGAGTTTCCTTCTTACAGAGTTATCACAGATATTTTGCTGCATTCCTTTTTCTCAGCTGCAGTTAGGATGTTTTAAAAATAAGACTCCAAACCACGTGTTTCTATTAATACTCATCTTGGGCACCCTCTCTAAATTTTTTCCTATTTTGTTTTGTGAAATTTGACACTGTTCCAGAGCATTTTACAGCATTTTATTGTGTTCAGCATCTCTTTGATGCATCTGTCATTGCTTTTAATTAATGTAAAAATTTTCATTTAAGGGTTTCTCTAAAGTCCTCCAGTAAATGCTGTATATAGAAGTTGTAAATTGTTAGAAAACGTACTGCAAACCATAAGAAAAAGCCTTTCTGACTTACTTGTTTTCTAAAGTGACAGATATTGCAATGTTGTGATATTGCACACTAGTAAAATATGTTTGGATTCATATATACAGAAAATATATTCAATGAGAACACTTCAGAAATTTAAAACCAGAATTATATATAGACGTAACTGTAAGGCTACTTGGTAAGATACAATATGCTCATAACAATGACCTAGATAGATGTATATGAAAAACTAATTTCCTATCCTGTATCAGTTTTAAGTGCACAGTCCAGAAGAATGGTTTGGTGTGTATATCAATGCTTTTTTAAGCTTATTTGCTGTTTTAGTTGACAAAAGCATGCTGAATTAAATTCCTAAAAAACTTTTTGCTTGTTGCACTGCCTTTGCATGCTGGGTCCCTGATCCAGGGCAATCCATCCTAAATATATTATATAAAGTGACGCTGGTCTTAAAAATAGAGTCACTTCTTCAGAAAGAATCCTGTCAGGAATACAGTTCTCATATTGTTTCACTGGAAGCACATCACTTCCTGGGTTTGTTTTATTTTGGGGTCCAAGTAGTGGAGCATGAGAGATCAGCTATGTGAAGAATGAGAATTAATTTCTCTATAGCTGATGAAGTCATTCATGTGCCATAGTTGAATTAATCTCCCCAGTCACCTGAAATGAAAAACACTTGTTCATTAGGCTTGTAGCAAAATCTCGCAGGACATTGCAGCCCAGAATTACTGTATGTGTGCAAACAACATTCTACACCAGGCTGTTGATTCCCGTGTGGGACATCTCTCTTTTCTCATGGGTTCATGTCATTAAATTGCACATTTTACAGTACTTTTCTTTCTATCAGGGCCAAAGTTTTAAGCTCGTATTTGCTGTTCATGGACAAGTTGTTTACCAAACTGAAAGTTGTGCTGTTAGCTGTTGGGAATGTCCCGGTTTGCAAAGTCTTCTGTGCAAGGAGTGGTAAATGGGGCTGTAAGTCTTAGAATAAAAAACATTCAGAGGAGTCTCTGGTGGGTCAGATGTTAATAGGTGTGATTTTCAGCTTGAGGATTTTTATTGTGGTTGTTATTTTGGTTTTTTAAAAATTCTTTTTAATTGGTAATGTGGAATGATTTCCTTATTCTCATTTTCATAACAATGGAAAAAAATGTCCGAGGCAATGTTTACAAATTCAAAATAAATCTTTAAGTAATAAGAGGGAAAGGAGCAAAACAGGAAATTACTGCACCGAATAAACAAATCTAAGCCTTTTTTTAGTAGTAATTTTTTTGAAAGTGTCATTAATTCTTACAGATTAAAAAGATTGGAAAAATATGGCTGAGGAAATCCAGTGTGTTTTATGTAAATAATTACTGTGCTTATCCAGCCTTTCAGACTGCATTAGTTCCGTAAAACAAGGACAACTCATTGATCTTCAGATTTGAAAAGGAAATTTTATAATTAGTGGAAGAGGTTATATTACCTGCCTGGTTTACAGAGTCCTATGGAATGCATAAACAAAAAGTTGCATTAATGATCAGTTTTCAGCGCAGTAGGCAAGGAACAATGGGTGGTGCAAAATGGCAACACCTGCTGAGAGGGAGCTTGGGCTGCTTCTGTGCATTAAAATTTTTCCTACCGAGTAATGACACGTAGGTGTTTTTTTGTTCTGTTCACAAAAAATGTTTGTTCAATATGTATTGTAATGTCCAAAAGTAAAAAAAAAAGAAAATAAAAAAAAAAAAAAAAAGAAGAAAAGATTGTGGATGTTTTGGAGAATATTCCCACAAGCATTAGAACACATTTAAATAAAGTGATGTTGTACCTTCAGTTTGAGTAGCTTTTGTGGTCTGGTTACTTCATCTCATGAAAAACATTGCAGGAACAGAAAAGGTCCAGCAAAGGCCACTGAAAATGATTGGAGGTATGGAAATTATTTCATATGGGTTGAGATTAAAAAGATTAGTATTGTGTGCAGATAAAAATGAGGTAAGTGGTGTATGAAACGTTCAATATTATAGAGGTAAATGGTATACGAAATGAGGAATAGTATAGAGAGATAAAGGTTGAAAATATATTTTTTTTTCCCTAAGAAATCAGGGAGTGGAAGATAGTAGAATAAACAATAAATAAAACAGGGATGGAATAAAATCAGTACCTTTAAATGCAAGCTGTGTATGGCAAAACTTTTTCTGGCTTTGGGATATTACTTGTATTGACCAAAAACTGAGTTTCATGAAGTAAATATTGAAACGAATAGCTATTAATCCCCTAATTTAGATGATAGAAATAATAATAATAATA
>JAHLSL010000009.1:20890658-21005547 GCA_025920805.1 Petroica traversi
TAATAATAATAATAATAATAATAATAATAATAATAATAATAATAATAATATCTGAATGTATCTAATATATAATGTTCAAAAGACAGTGCTACTCCTAAACTCTTTGTGTTTCCTATATTCCAAGTTAAATTTATTCAATTTTTTCTGTATCCTGTCATTTTTTTACTGACAAAAAATATTTTCATTGTAGCAAGAGTACATTTATCAGAAGTTTTTAACGAGGTGATAACATTAATAATAAATTAATTGTGTTTTGTGAAGTCCAGTCAATCTGTTGGTTGCTCTAGTTTTGTCTTTAACTGCTTGCAATGCACTGCTTTTGGCTGCAAAATAAGCAGCTGTAAGCTTTTATTAACCCTTCAGAAACTATTAATGATCTTCGTAATGATGTTAAAACCCTATATAGACAGGCAAATTATTTGAATTTTAATGCAATTACTGATAAAAATAAAAGGACTTTTTATTTTAAATAGGAATGCATTTTATTCTCAGCTTTGCACATGATGCATAAACACCTGCTTAGGAAATACTTTGCGTTGCATAGCTTTGTACTTATTTTCATGTAATTAAAATTACTAAATCCAGAAAACTGTTGAATGATACTGTATGTAATAGAAACAGACTTTTAAAATTTCACTGAATCTTGTGTATTTATTTTGTGGTGAGGAAAAAAACCCAAAAGTTTTCTAACTTTCTGTCTTCTTAAAATTAATTTCTAACTTCTTTCCATTTTTTTGATTCATTTATTCAGGTATTTTTCTTCTAGTAGTTGCTATTCCTTTCTCGTAACTGAATGTCTTTTCTTTATACTGGCTTCTTAAATCCTTTTGCATTGCCTTTTGCCATTCTTTCTTTAATCTTTTTCCTTCTGTTTAATTTTTAAATCCTTTGCCCTTTATCTTTTTTCTGTCTTTTTAGCTGCTCTCCTCTCCTTTCCTCTCCTCTCCTTTGATTCTCTTTTAAACATTACTGCTTCTTAACATTGTGTTCTTTCATTGATTTTTCTTTCTTTTTGTTTTTTTTTGTCCTTTTAAAATTTTTCTAAAGTTGTTCTTTGGTATGCCATCACACAAGGAAAATGGATACAAATGCTAGTGGGACGAGAAACAAATAAACACAGAAAGCAGGAATGTTCAAGGAAAAGATTAAATATATTTCTATTTACTGAAAAGAAAAACCCTATTTACTTTTTAGTGGGCACTGAAACATTTTCACCTGAGTGTTTTTTCCCTGATACCACATCCTGTGTTTCAAACCAAAAGCAATTATCATTCCAGTATTTCATGGTACTGTGCTGCTAGATTTTTTTTTTTTACTTTCTTCATCCTGACAGATGCCTTTCTTGCATCTTGCATAGAAGTCTCCACAAACTCTGTCTTGTGCTTAACAATGCATCTTTGAATCTGGAATTTTTGAATGCATTATTTAGTAAACAGCAGATCTCTCTGTAGTCTTTTGTGGACTTTTAAAAAATTAGGGAAAATAAACATTAAAGAAAATAAAGATTTAAAAGTTGAATACAAGCATTCATTTCAATCAAGTTATAAGACTAATGCTGACATACTTCAGAGTAACCAGTAAATAAGTAATTAAGTTATTTACTCTGTGGTTATTTAGTAGTTTCTTAATAACTTACGCATTTTTAAGAAGGAGACTTTTCATTTGATGTACATAACAATAGGCTTCCCCAGGTCTGTTGCAATTTTTTTATGTTTAATTAATGTTTCATTTTTAATTTACTCTGAATTACCTATAACATGACTGGAGAATGAAACCTGTATGCAGTAACATTATAAGAATCTGGGGAAATTAAATACTGCAGAATATACTACATTGCAGTTTAAATATATTTTTGCAATGTATAATAATGCTATAAATAATAATTTATAAATAATACTCCAGTGCAAGTTTTAGTATAGATTAATACATGAAGGTGGTGGTGTCAGGATTATATAATTTTCTAAATAAAATTGTTGCGTTGAACAGGAGAAATTTGCCAAAGATAAGGTTTAACTACTGTCTCTCTTTCTCCAGTGTCCTAAATTTGTGTACCTATGAGCCACTCTGTAGATCTGTGAGTACTTGGGCAGTGGAAATGAATTTAAATATTGGCGTAAAAGAAATTTGGATTTCGCCAGAACTTTGTAAAAGCCACTGAAAACAAGAAACCAGCTCTGTGTCACAGAAAGGTCTATGCAAGTGCATTTGGGGGTTTTCTCTATCTTTAACCAATATTGCCAATCAGAAAGTAAAGTATTCCAAAAAGAAGATTGTTAGTTTCAAATAAAGAACCCTGTCAAAACGGAAGTGTTTTTGGAAATGCTAAACTTTCAGTACTCTTGCAGGGCATCATCAACTGACAGTGGGCTGTGTTTCTGGCACTTGCAAAGGCACCAGAACTGCAGGTGTGTTGTGGTGGTGTCTGTGTGCACTGGGTTCTGCCTCAGCCACCACAGAGAGCCACAGTGAATGCCTCTGGCAGTGCTGGCCTTGGACACAGGGTGATCATCCAGCCTAAATGGCATTTGACTCAAATTCACTGGCAGGTGCATTCAGGCAAGGGTGACTGATTTTGATGTGGAAGTATTTATATCCCTGAGATTGTGTCATCCTAGCTCATTTTAAAATATTGCATGAAATAATGAAGAAGCAGAGATGGCAAAGGTCTGCCCATCAAAGTTCTTGAGATTTTTTGAGGACTTTTGGGTGTTGTTGTTGTCTGGGTTGTGACTGCTACAATAATTTTTCCAGTGGTTGAGAACACTACAGAGTCTGCAAAGATGTTGTGGCAGAAACTGCAGTTGTTGCTGCTTCTTCAATGGAAAATAATGAAAACTTCTTTTAGAGGACCAGAGTGTTTCTTGCTGACTTTTTACCCAGAAATTTTTATGTGGAGAATGTTCAACCCATCTAAAATAATTCGAGAAAGAATGAAAATATTTTATATAATATGTCACTAAGCAACAAAGCACGGTTTTGTTTTGCCTTAACTCTGTTATTGCTAATATTTTTAAGGAAACAGGAATAGTGGTGACTGTAAGAAGAAGGTTTTCATCAGCAAAATTTCAGTTGCAAATGATTTAAAAAGGAGTCAGTACTGCGTGGTGGTGCATACTAACTAGCAGATTGAGATATCTCCATCACCAACATTCAGATACTTGAGAAAGATTTTATCCAGGCAGGAGAGAAGAGCCAGCCATTCCCCAGCACTAACTGTGTGAGCACACAGTGTCTGCCCTGAGCTCTGTGCAAATGGGGGCTGCACCTCTTTGGAGCACTGCTTCCACCAGCCTGACACTCAATAGTCAGTGCTGCTTATTTTATATTAGTAGCCTGATTACCAGAAGAAAATAACCACAAAAACTTCATTGCACAAAAGAGAAAGTCATCAAAATGCCCAGCATGTAACTATTTTGATTTCTTTTGAGCTGTGCGTCAGAAGTTTTCTTGAAGGTGGTTTTCCTGTGGAGTATTTTAGCCTAGTGAAGAAAACCTTTCTTAAGTGTTAAAAGGGTTTCAATAGCAGATGAGAATGAGGACTGAATGGTCACATTTAAACCAATGCTGGCCTTTTGTGTCAATGGATAGAGGAAAAAATGGTTCCTCTCAGGTCTGGAGTCAGGTATGGAGGGAGAGGAAAGGAGTGTTCTCTGCTCTGTGTTAGGAAATGCCCCTGTTTATTATACATCTTTCTCTAGTACTGTCTGTGCTTGAGTAAAAAGTACACTGCTTGCTGAATCAAAATATGTCTGGAAGCCTGTAGCCCACATATGAAACTGGACACTACATTTTATATTCTAAGACATTGAGGGAGACTGTTGTTTTTTTTTATAAATTTGCACTATAAACATGCCATTTATGATGGAAGATCTTAGGTTTTGGGGACTTTTTTCCATTTTTCCATAGAGGCGTAGAACTTGCACTTCATTTCACAGGCTCCATATAAACAATACTGCATAAAGTGCCAATTGGTTTGCTGCTGCAAATATTTTAGTGAATTTTCATGTACTGACATTTTTTAAGTTGTTTGTTAGTGCTGATTATTGGTGAGAGAATGTTTCCTGTCTCTAGCCAGCTGATACATCTTTTCCTGAAGTGAGTTGTTTCTCAGTTGAGAAATAGTCTCTTCGAATTTAATGAGTTTATTCTTGTTTCCAGACCTGGTGGTTGATGCAAAATCCTTTCACAGATTTCAAGTACAACAGGTTTTTTTTTTCCCCTCCAAGCAGCACTGTAGCACTAACTCTTAGAGAATTTAATTTCCCATTCTGAAACTATTTTTAATTGAAAGAAAACCAAGGGATGACTGAAAAAACTGTAGGTTCATTGGTGATTTGAGTTCTTTCAGTGGAGTCTTATATATGTAAATGCAGGTATACATGTTAGTGAGCATGTAGCATGTAACTTTAATACCTGCAATGTTTCTCACTGGGCTCTAAGGTATTCTGAGAAAGCAAAGACTCAAGAATGATGCTGTGTTAGGCAAA
This sequence comes from Petroica traversi, assembly GCA_025920805.1. Taxonomy (NCBI): domain Eukaryota; kingdom Metazoa; phylum Chordata; class Aves; order Passeriformes; family Petroicidae; genus Petroica; species Petroica traversi. The sequence continues at coordinate 20,895,146 of JAHLSL010000009.1, forward strand.
AGGAAAAAAAATCACAGAATTTTGGGACATGCTTGTCTTTGGGACAAAGGCCAGACTTTGTATGGATCCCTTGTAGTTTTCTTCTGTTCTGCAGGACAAACTTGCTCAGAATTCTGCATGAAAACTAGTTTTTAGAATGTGTTTCTTTGATCAGATTCTGAAATATAAATTGGTACAAATGATCACACGCTACTTTTAAACACAGAAATTGAGATTTTGGCTAGGCACTGACAGCATTAATTCAGGACTCACAGACCCCCATGACAGAACTAAGTGACAGGGTGAATATTTTACTTTGGTAGTATGCTCTAATGTTAATTTATTAATATTCTTTTACGGCATTTGATTTTTTCTCACACTCTTCAATATGGTAAACATATGTAATTCACTTCTCTGCACGACTAGCATTTTTATCTTGTAGCATAAAATCCTGTCATTGCTTTTTCGAAATCACTTAGAAAATATTAAGTAATCATGAGGGTTTTTGCTAATTGCATGGGCTTTAATTTGTCACATTAAGTGTTCTAATTATTTCTTCGTGAGCTTATCAGCAAACTCCTAAATAGGACCTCAGTGCAAATTAGGCCCTTGGGCCAGGTTATTTATTTTGACCCGAACTTCAATTGAATATTATGATTAAAAATAAGTGAAGAATAAATACACTTCAGTAATCGTCTTTAAAACTGGGAAAATTAAAATCTAAGCAAAATGTAAGAGGAACTATCACATATTTTTTATTCTAATGGGAGTTCTGCTGCATCTTCTTGAAGCTATGAATGCTACAGCTATACAGTAATTTGAATATTGAAAATAGTCCTTCTCAAGCACTTTTGAGAAGTATGTGTTAAGTATGGCACATGAAACGATTTGAAATTGACTGATCTTACTTCAAATCTATACTGAAGGACTGAGAACAGGTAGTCTCAGTTCAAACTTGTCTAAAGTTTCATTTGTTCAGTAAAAGTATTGTAGAGGTGAAGAAGAATTAAAATCAGTTATAAAATACTTGTGTTCAGAGTGTGGCTTGGCAGGTCTTTCTCTCTTCAGCATACCTGCATGAACTTGAATTACCCAGCATCCCACTTGTTATTCATACCAAAAATAATCTCTATAAAATATATTACTTTGCATCAGAGATTGCTCAGATAGGGAGTGCTTCCAATTTTTAATACTTTCAGTATGCTGTAAATATGACAAAAAACAAGTTATAACCAATAGAAAATGGATTTAGTAATGATCAGCAAGCTTGCCAGCAAGACAGACATAAGACAGCATCCTGTTAGTGCCACCTCACTACAGCCTTGAATTGAAGGAGTGAAACAGGGATGTGTACATGAAAGAATGCTATGCTTAGCATTAGTAAAGACTAATCCACTGAAGAAATACAAGGAATAATTATCTGGATAGAAGCTCCTTAGAAAAAGGTTTTAGGATTGTAGGTGCTCCCAACCAAAGATGAGAAACTGATGTGATACAATTCTAAAAAGTGTAAACACTGGAAAATTAAGTGTGGTATAGAAAATGTGTGAAACTTTCTTTCAACACTGCTCAGTTTTAATGTATTCAGTTCTGGGCACTTCAGAAAAGATGGGGATAAACTAAAGAGTTGGTATAAAAGCAATGGCAATTATAGAAAGTTTAGAAAAATTGATAGCTTAAAGACGAGGAGAATAAGAGAGGCAAGATAAATCTCTAAATGCATTAGAAAGCTGCTGCAGTGGTGTTCACCTTACTCCGGGTGGCTAAAAGCAGAAATGGTGGATCTAAATTACAGTAGAATAGATTAAGGTTAGACATTGGGTATAATTTATAGTGGAAGGATAGCAAAACATTGGAATAAATTCTCTGGTAAGACTGTGAGCCCTTCCTAACTGCAAGCCTTTAAGAACTCCCTGGCAGAGGCTGCTGATTCCATTCTGGAGCAGTGAACTGTGGGACTTTCTGCAGTCCCTTCTGGCCCTGTGGTGCTCTGCTAATAATCATGAAATGTTCTTTCCCACCTTGGGGGAGGTCCACTGGTCAGCCTCTGTGTGGCATGGTGTCTTAAACCTTTCAGTACTGTCAGCCTGGCTCCTCAAATAGAAGTTCTTCCATAAGAAGTAACAACAATGATACAAAGACTTCAGCAACCTACTGTGAATCTCAGTGTACTGAGCACTTTAATAAACCAAGTCCTATCTAGGGAGGTAACTGCTGGGATAACTTCTATGTTTTAGTGCATGATGAATCAATCACATTGTGCAAGAACTTGATTCATGAGACAAGACTAAAACAGGAATTACCCTGAAGTGGTCTGGGAGGGTGTTAAACATTGAGGAGCCTACCTGTACACTGTGAGGTGGCAGAAAAGCCAGCTTTTCCTATCACTTGGTTCCAAAAGCAGATGAGATAAAAAGAAGCTTTGGGAGACATTCATAAAGGCTTAAGGAATCCCCACCAGCAATATTACCTGTACTATCCTCTGGTAGTGGTAGTGAATCTGGAGTCAGTAATGCAGTTGAGCAGCATTTGGGACAGCTCCAAACTCCAACGTGCAGATTCTGCTTTAAGCAAATTGCATCATAAAGCAAAAACGGAAGGAGCAGAAGCAATCTTTGATTCTTATTTTTTTTTTGATGCTGGTGATTAATGCAGCATTTGAGCCTAGGGAAGAATCACCACCACCAGTGTTACAGCTGTTGTCTTCTTCCTGCTGGCCATGGCTCAGCTGCTTGTGCACAATGGAGTTGTACTTGGATTGTGTTTAATGGTTCTTCATCTACATTTGTGTGTACTGCTTCACTGTAGCATGGAAAAACTGCTCAATGGCTTGACTTATGTTCGGTTCTAGTCTCTGACATGTCATGTTGTTAGTTTTGTGCAATTTAATTGTATTTTAATACCGTCATGGTCACTTTGAGATAATCCTCCTCTTACCTATGACTTCTTCCATGCCTTTTTCAGTGTATCTGGTTTCTCTCTTTCATAATTCATCCCAGGATTTTCCAAGACTGTTTCCTTGGACTTTTTTCCTTTTCAGATTTATGCTATTCCCAGGTGAGTTAGCCACTTGCACTGACTTCGTTGTCATAGTTATACTGATGACTTGTAAATCTTTCTTTCCACCAATGTTATTGCTCCTTCCATCTAGTCTCATGTCCCAGGCTGGATCTCTAACATGATGTCTTTTAACTATCTTATCATTCCTAAACAGAACTCTATCCACTTCTCTCCTTTTCTATCACAAATGACAAGAACATTATCCTTCTTGTCACTCAGATTCACTGACTCAGGGTTATTTTTTACTCTTACTTTCCTCATGCTTCATGCATTCTGACCAAGACCAGATCCTACGTGTTTTGATTTTTAATATTGTTCAGATCCATTTTTTTTCCTTTGATCTTTCTGTTAAATTTCTGTTTAGACCTTCTTGCCTCTGTCTTAAGTTTCACAATTTTGTTTTTTCTCTTTTTTTTTTGGTTGTTTGTGAAGCAAATGTTGCTTTCATTAAAGCAAACTGTAATGGCAGAATCCCTTCTTTTAGTCTGCCTGTGTTTTCATATCCCTTCCTTTTTTATATTCTCAAGGCCTCTTGACTCAAATTTAAGATACTGACTTAAGCTTTACATGTATTCTTTCTAAATGTGCTGAGCAGCCCAGCAATAGATTGAGAGGGGGTGGAAAACGTCAGTGGAACGAAATGTAGTATAAGTGCTACATAGATTATTTTTGAGAAAGTTTGTTTGTTAGGTCCAAAATATTAGGAAATTTATTGCTGAACTTTGTCTTTTGTGGGTGTTTTTTTGTATAATCAAGTATTATGTCATGCCTGTTCATTCCACTTGCACTTCTACAATCTGCTTCCAGACTTGTCTACATATTTGAAGACAGTTTCTCTCACAGCTATATTTTGTTTTCTACAGCTATGTACCCGTGAGAGAACCTCATGAGCTCATCAAAAAAGCTTGTGCTGCATTTGCTTATACATCCTTTTTCTAAACCCACTTCTGCCTTCTTGCATACATCAATCCAGAATTTCCACATGCAGAATTTGCTACCATTCTTTGTTTTTCTGTAGTAGTTCTGTAGTGGTTTGTCATTATATAATACATTTATTTAGGCATAAACTATCCTTTAAAGCATCTGAAAAGCATCCTACAATAGTGAGGCTGAAGTCCACAGAACTGAAATAAATTCATTTTTCAAGCTAGTAGTTGCCTTTTCTGCATTCTGAGTCCTCGTTCTTCCATTCTAGCTTCCATTAAGGCATGAATTTTTCTGTTGAAAGGTAAAATATACAGCCTGCCTGTGAGGCCACTATTAATTCCACACTATCTCTCTTTTATAGTGCAGCTGGCACCCTACCCTCAGGAGAGCAAGCTCATCACTTCTACCACATGCTTGTTCTCTACCAGTTCAGGCAGCAGGAATCCTGAGTTAGCTATCAAATATTGGTCTTGCCCGTGGCAGCGCAGAGCATTCGACAATGCCTCTGGGCCAGCTGAAAATAATTTCTAGCACAGTTGGAGTGAAACTACAGAGGTGTAACAAAGGCGAGTCCTGAGGACGGTGATATTCAGTATTCTCTCCAGCAATAAACAAAGATTTGCAAAATCAGTAAAATAACATAAAAATAGTCTAGATTTAATGCAGCTTTTAAAAATATCACATCCTGTCCTGAGTGTGAGAAGTAGCAAAACTACCTGTGGTCATAGATGAAATTATATTTCTGACTTTTCAGACACATTATATGCTTCCAACACCAAATTCTCAACTCCGCTTATTTTTATTTTAGTAATATTTTTCATACATTTGTAATGTTCTTATCATAGGACTTTTATATTCTTCATTTGCTTACTGCAAATATGCAGGACTTCCAGTCCGGTGCTAAGTTAAAAGACAAAATAATTAGCCATTACCAGGTAGTTTGAGGCATCTCTTTTAAGGCTGAAGCTTCCTAGTAATTATAGATTATTCTGTTATTTGTATGATGATACTTTGCATTTGCTGTAACCTTCTGGAAGATGCTGCAGAAAAGGCACACTCAGGAGATTTCTTTGCCCTTAAAACACATAATGCTGTCTAAGTGCAGAGGGTCTACCTATGCTTATATCTGCCTTTACTGCACTTTCCTATCCTTAGGTTAGATAGAAGTACTGAAATGGTTCCTTTACCTTCAGGTAAAGGTAATTCAGAATAATTCTGAATATTTTCAAAACATGGGCTTTTTAACTTTGTAGAGTTTTGTTCAGCTGAGTATTTGTCATAGGCAATTCTCCTTCTCCAAATTTTTTAACTGACTATAACTTGCTCTCTGCTTTTGAAGAATTTTGAAGAGTGGGAAAGCTGCTTCTCTGCTGCCATGCAACACTTTCAACTTCCCTGTCATCCTATTACCATAATAATTGGTACTGTTTTCTGTATATTGTCTAGAGAATTATTCCACAAAAAGGGAGAATCTGTCTCTCAGATTCTTAGGTCCCCAGCTGATGGGTAACTGAATCATGCTGATTGTATAGAATCCAGCAGTGACAGACAATGGCACTACGTTTTTTATAAGATTATAATATAGGGTTTTGTGGTACAGAAGACTTTTGGGACTGTGCTTGAGTTGAAGATCTCTCTCCTTTCTTAAAACTTCCATATTCTCCCTGAGGTCCAGAATCTTTCCAGACAAGACTTCTGCCCCTCACTTTGTTGGATTGTGTTTCTCAGCACAGAGAAGACCTAACCCTTGCAGTTCATGGCTGTCCTGTGCTGCTCCATCATTTTTCTGGGGAGACAGAAACATCTGCAGGGTTTGTGGGTGTTGGGACCCCAGTTTTTTCCCTTTTGAACTGTCTGGAGCAGGGAGGTCCTGCAGGCATGGGCTGAAGTGGAAAGGAGAGGACCAAGGGCAGGAGGCAGAACAGCAAAAGGACACAGTATCTTGGTGCTGGATTGGGCAGGGCCACTGAAGGCAGTGCAGAGCAGTGCTTGGGACAGTTACAGGACAGTGTCAGGCTGGTTTTGCCCTTTGGTGTTGTGTAATGTGTAAGCAGGTATTCTAAATAAATGCATTTGGATACATTTAGGGTGAAGATACTTCTCTGTATGAGTATACATCGCCTATTGCTAACATCTGTCTGGTACAAATGGAAATACAATCTGCTTATTTCATGGAGGTTGTCACGTGTTCGTGAACTGAGAAGAGCTTTTGGACATTTGCTGATTCTAAATTTGACTGTGGTCAGAGGTTAAATGTTGAGAATTCTATCATGTGTTCGCCCATCTGGTTCTCAGTTATTTTTGTGACAAGGCAATATGTGCTAATAACATATTATTATTGTTTGATAATAGTTTTAACGTATTTTGTCAAAATGGCTATTAAATGTATTTTTCTGTATCTGGAAAGTGTGCTTCCCTCACATGAAGAGCTGTCTTTCTCTAAAAATGACAGATGAGGTAAATTTTATAAAGCAACCCCCTCCTGACTGTATGCGTGTTTTGTTTCGGTGGCATGCAGAATGCCTTTTGAAGCTCAAGAAATGTTCTTCCTCATCTATGGAGCTTAAAACCGACCAGCTGGGTGCTCTTGGATTTCAGTACTGGCAGTTCTTCCTTTTTTTGCCTTAGTCATTTGGTGGCTGTGCTGCTGTGCTCTTGCAACATTCTTCAAAAGAATAAACTTCCTCTGAAGAATTAAGAAGCTGAGTGTCCCAGGCCTCCATTTTATATACATGTAAATATATTGGAAAGAACTGAAGTTACTTAAGTTTTAAACACTAAGAATATGCAATTTTGTCACCTTACACTCTCAATCATGTCAATAAAGATTTCATAGATGTTTATCTTATCTGATTTTTTTTTATAATTTCTGGAATTTTTCAGTCTTATTTTTAGAAAGTATCACTTTTTCCTAGCTTGTTCTTTTTTTTTTTTTTTTAAATATTATTTTGGATGAATTTATATTTTTGTATTAGTTTTTTGCCTGCACACTAGCAAAATAATTCCTGCAATCTCTACTTGTTAGTCTCTTATGCTGACTTTGTCCAGAAACATGAAATGTGCCCTTAGTCATTATTGTTGTAAGAAGCATACTAATTAAAAAAAGAATTCCAGCCAAGATTCTGGAAATAGTGAAATAGTAAATAGATTTGGATGTTTATATTAAAAGAAAAATTTGAAATTCCCTACTCAAAAAATATTGATACAATAAAATATCAGCTGGCATCTTTAGAAGATTTTGTCATAAAATATGTTGTTACAAGCATGCTCAGCAATGAGAAAACCTCTTGGGTTGTTTTTGTAACAAAGAAGAATATATGAGGAGCTAAGTAAAACAGCTGTGATACAGACTCACAGTGAGATTGCAGGATTAATAACTGTAGACTGAAGTTCAGTCCCTTCTGAAATTGTGTGTGTAAGAGACAATTGTTTGTGTGCTTGAAACTGGAAGGCTTTATTTATTTATTTCACTTTCTTTTCTTTTCTGCTTTTCATACAGAAAATAAAAAAAGACCCTTTGGACTTGAAGCAAAGACCCCAAGCAGCATTCTGATTTGCCTCACTCAAAGTCCCTACTGTATTTATTTTCCTGAAGCTTTTTTCTTTCCTTTCTTTTTTTTTAATAAACACTTATAAGACTATATTGCTTGAAGTTGCTATCCAACCCAAATACCTGAAAAATGCTTACCTGCCTTGAGTACCTATGTTCCCTTGCTCCTCTGTTCATTTCTTCCCTGCTTTTTTTTTATTGTGGTGTTATACTTTCCCTTCCTACTTTCTTTTCTATATTTCTAGAAATACATTGTCTTGAAGGATCTGATCAACTTTGTTTATTATGCAATTATTTGGAGAATGAGTATGAGACAGTGGCTGACTTGTGTGCCAGTTTCCATGAGGAATTCTGAGACTCTTGCCTGGAACAATAAGATGCCATCAGGAAGTCACACTCCGAAAGAGTCATGAAATAACTCATCTAGGACTCCTGTCAGTCTTGAAATTGTGTGAATTGGCTACTGATACCTAAAAAAAGTAGATTGAACCTTTGTGTGGCTAAAAAGGAGATCAGATTAAAGGCGGTGATAAGTGGAGTGTGAGACAGTCTCTGTCTGCCATACAGGTGTAGTTAAAGGTGAATATATGGGCAGATGAGTTAGCACCTTCTGGGGTTGAAGGTTTATGGAGACACAGCTTTAAAATGTAGGTTAACAGGGGAATTGTTACAGGGCCAGGCAAAATTTAATTCTGAAAAAGGCATCGGGCAGGGAGAAACTGTTCAGCACAGGAACACTTAAGATTGCTTTTCCACAAATATTGTCTGATTAGCTACAAGCAGCTAAGACCAAACATCACACCAGTGTTTTGAGGTGAGTGTATAATTAGATGTGGATGCAGGCCCACAGTGTAGATGGTTTTATCAGATTTTTTTTTCCACAGCATTTTTTTGTGGAAATCATAGAATTATAAAGTGGCTTGTAACTGTATCATCTGTAATATTAGGGAATAATTACCACTGCCTGTATTATTCTATTTTTCAGTCTTCAAATATGACCTCCTAGTAATACCTCAGAACAAGTATCCCCAAAAAAGTCTGTTTAGTCTTTATTTTTAATTTTTTTCTTTTTAAAAATGCTTTTAATTATTAGTTTTTTTCTCTATATATTGATACACTTGAAAATACTTCTACTCTCTCAGTCTTTCTCTTTAGCTCTGTTTTCCCCATCAAAAAAGCCATACTGACTTTTCCATCCTCACTTTTCTTTATTCTGTTTGAAGAGAAACTGTCATTTGGATGAGAAATTATCTGTACCATCAGTCAGTTTTCAGTTGTCTGCTTTTCTGTCTTCAGTAACCTCAACTGCCTTTTTGTTAATTTTTTTAAAATTCCTGCAGTATATTTTTTTGCCATATTTCCAAAGATCTCTGATTTGATCAGTCTTCAAGATCCCTTAAGATAATGATACATAATTTGCCAGAGAACCTGTATTCCTTTACTCCTAAGAAGAGCAGCTCTATTGACAATAGGCCTACTACCCACTACCCCCATTTGTATTTTGTGGGCTACCTCTTTGAATGTCTTGTTTTTGTGTAAAGCTTCAAAAGTAAATTTAATACTTGAAATTCCAGTAGAAGTTTCACAGGTTATTGCGATATCTTTTCTATAGCCATTTGCAGCTATATTTGTTCTCTATATAGTAATTCTGAATTAAATATCTTGGATTTAAAGAAAATCCCAATACAAGATACTTAAGCACACCTGTACGGTGTGTATTAAAAACTTATTTAAAAATCTCCATACTATTAGGAGACTATCAAACAAATTGTCATCCTGACATAAAGTTTTATGTCAGTGCATGCGGTGTGCCACGATGAAGTTGCCCTGACAGAGTGATCAGAAGTGATTAAAGTGATTAAGTCAGGCAGACATTTCTGAAAAGTTGTGGAAAGCTGTAAATATTTTGTTTTTTTCTTTACCAGATATTATTTGAAAAGCTGACGTCTGCATTTTTAAGGCGTTTGGTTAGAGTCTGATGGTGTGTCATGTCCTGATTAATTGAGCCAGCTTTGTTGGGATATGTTGCAGATATGCAAAGATTAAGACTAGAGATTTCACCCAAAATTTTACAGGAGGCAGTTTCAGTCAGATACTCTTTTAAGCTAAGCTTATGAAGGATTTCTGCTTACCCAAACACATTTTGTTTTGTACCAGATACGAGTTTTTAATGCAAATGGAAAACACATTGTAACTGGTTTGATGCTAAATACTGGAACATCTGTTTAATTAGCTGAGTTATCAGATGTGTGTGGGAGAGCTGTATTTTTAACATTTCTGCTTTTATGGGGGTATTTGACAGGAAGGACATACACTAATAGAGATGCTGGAATATTGCAACAGCATTTCAGTGCAGGACTGCTAAATAAAATCAGCAATCAGACTAGGAAGCCAGGTGTTTGTAACCACTGGGCATACTGTGCAGAAACACAGGCAGTGTAAATTCTAATTTTTCTTCTGCCCTGCCTTTGCGACTTGTTGGAAAGTCTTGTAAAAGTGGCATTGATAGAGTCTTCACTAGAATAAAATTTTGCTGTGCTTTACCATGTGCAGTTCTGGGATATATCTATGAACAGCATTGCTGATGATGCGCTGTGATGGCCTAGCAGAGAGGAAAGCAGAAGTTCATACTATCTGAGGTAATAAGCAGATGGTTTTCTGTGCTGGAAGCAGTAAACACATTGCTTGTTATGTGAAGATCATTTTCTGTGGTTTTGGATTTATTTTTTTTTAAATGAAGATGCCACAGGACAGAAAAGTAAAGATCAAAAGTCTCATATTAGCAGAGATGTGAAGGAAGTATTTTATTGCCTTCACAACTTTTTAAAAGAAAACACAACTTCAGTAGTTTTCATTACCAGGTGTCTGTTTACTAGGAAAAATAGTGTGTTTCATAGCCTTATTCTGGATGTCTACACCAGCAGTCTGGTATACTTAAAATCTCTTAATAGTCCCTGGAGAGAGATGGGATCCTTCAGCAAACATTTCAGACAACTCTAGGGTTCTGTGGTCAATCTCTTCAATGTTTCTCTATAGAAACATCTTTTTCTTTCCCTTCTCTGACTGTTTAGAGGTTTCTGTTTCTTAATGTCATCTGGAGATATAAATTGGTTTGAAATGGTTCTAGACAGTTGCAGGGGCCTAAAGATGAGAGTGCAGGGATTCAACACAAGATTACTAGAGCTGCTAGCCAATTCTAGGTAGATATAATTTTAAGCTGGATTGATGATCCTGGTTCTTGCTGATCAATATTCGTGATTATACCCAGTTCTCCGAATATCTTGAAAAGATTTGGAAAACAGCTTTCATACTGTAATTTCAGTGTTATTTTAGCTATGCTGGGACTATTGCTGGAGAATTAAGACTTGGCATTTTTTGTACACTTGGCCAACAAAATGTTTTATTTACCCTTTTGAGGCAGGAATTTTCCATAATATTTTTAGAAATTCTCACTGGCTGTACTTGGAAGACAGCAGGAAACAATGTGTAGAACTAAACCTCTATCCCCCATGCCCCAGGACATAGAGACCTTATTGCAGGATTTTTGTCCAATACTGGGTCTTAAATATAAGTATTTCAGATGTGTCACCCTATAATTTCTATTTAAATTTTGTATTGCCTCCAAAAAAAGATAGCTCATATGTCCATAAATATCTGTCTGAGTGGTACCTTGGCAGTGTTGAGATTGTTACTGAGAAAACAGGCTTCCTGTACTGAGAGCCTAAAAAATTTTCCAAGTTTTGGTGGCAGGTTAGCTTTTTTTTTTTTCCCCCATCATAATTAATGTTCTTAGCATGTAAATGGGCACCAAATCTAATACCCTGCTGAGACTGAACCCTTGTGTATTTAGACCTTTGATAGTACTTGTGCTGCTTATTACATTTTACAAAGTAAGGACCAAAGGAAGTATAATGTAATTACCACTATTTGAATAGCACTAGCAAGTAATGGCATGATTCTGGCATCTGACTTTTCAGTGTAATTTACATAAGTTTTGAATTGATATCAAAATTTTGGCATATTGATAAATACCATTAGTGTTTATGAACTGTGAATTTGTAATTATTGTAAATGGTAGACTTTAGTTCAGCTGTCTTTACTGAAATATGTAGAATGTTAAATAACATTAAGTGAGCACCAGAATTATTTTAAAAAAGCTTTAAAATGATAACTGATTTTTTTTTTCATTTCATGTCAGTAAGGGATCTTGGTGTAAGGTCCAGCATAATTCTCTGAGCAGTGCTGTTTTCCAGGTCATGGCACCAACTACCTTGCTTCCAACACCTTTCTGTATTTTTTATTTCACTACAGTGCTCCAGTATGGTTTATTGCCCTTTTCCTAACTGCTCTCTATATTGTGCAGACTGTATCTCCGTATTTATCCAATTTCCCTTCTATTTTCATATCCAGCATGCTCATACTGTACAATAAGGAGATAATTGAACTCATGTTGCACCACGTTTTATGTGCAGCTTTTTCTAAATGCTTTGTATGCCTCTTCTGTTGAGATAAGTCTCAATTTTCTCCCTCCCTAATGACTACATTGAGGATTTGCTAAGAGTGCAGTGACAATGCACGTGAAAGAGCTCTCAGTATCTGACTGATGACACTTCAGCAGCTAATTGCTCACATAATTTTACTTCATGAAATGGTTCATACACCTGTTTTGCTTGGTATGTAACTTTGGAAATCTGCACGGTGAGTGAAGCCTTGCCAAAATGTATGAGATATAATCCAAACCCCACAAATATAATTGGAATTTCTAAGGATCTGCTCTGAATTATTAGTTTTTCTCACACTGAAAGCTCTACCAATAGCAGATATTACTGACAGAATGTGTTTGTGAAACTTCTTAAGTTTTTACATTACATTTTTTTCCTTTGTCATTCTGAAAGGTAGTTTTTGCTTTCAGTGAAAATGACAGACAGAATTGCTTTCTAAAAAAAATCATCTGATTATTGTGAAATCCTGTGGAATTAAGGAATATGTCAAGTTCAGTCTTTGAAAGGAACCTAAGAGCCACTGGAGTAAGTTTCTTCATGAGAGAAGAAATGAATGGTCAAGGCCAAAAATAGTCACTCTAGGCACTTTTGCAGCCTGTGCAGAGTAATAGTCCCAGAAGTAAAACACATCACAGAAAAAGACAAAAAGGGAACCTTAAAATTGGTGTAATTAAAGTTGCTGCTTGAAGCTGCAGTGATTTGGAAAACCTGAGTTTTGACGCCTGTACTAATGATGTATCAAAATGCCTAAACAAATGTGAATGAAACATACAGTGAAACAAAATGTTTTTTGAGCAAAGCAACTCTAAAGAATCAACCAATTTCTGTATCAATGTATCATGTAACCTCCAGAAATTTGTCTGGCTTCTCCCTGAGTGTTGTATTAGTTCCTTCATGTCAGTCCACTCCTTCTGACACCACAGTAGCTTGCAGATTTTGAAGTTTTTCATTTTAGTCTTGAGGTAGCAGCAGAGCAGAAGGTGCCCTCTAAGAGGTGGTGTGGACAAATAGAGACAATGTTAATGGTAGCAACTTGAAACTTGTCATTCTTTCCAAAACATTGCAAATTTAAACTCTTTCAAAAACCAAAAGGAATTTGTTCTGGCACAAAATCTTGAAGGGGAAAAACTGAAGTTTTGGACGTGTCCAACCAATATGCCTTACAGTAGTGCCATTTTGAGTGCCAAATTGTTAAGGAGTTCTCCTGTGTCCAGATGAGGAGTCTGTTTTGTAATGGACTGGGGGAAATGTGTTCATATTACAGTATTTATCGGAGCTGCTATGAGACTGTAGCAGAGATTTAAGTGAGCTAAGATAGATGAGGTGTATTTGTGTCTCTCTCCTCCCCTGTCACTTCCCTTCTTCCTCTCTAGGCTTTCTCCCCCCTGCTTCTTCCTTCCCTCTCTTTTTTTTTTGCCAGCAGAGAAAGACCATATCAGGGTAAGAATATCAGAAGTCCTTTTGACATTTCTAGTCTAATCTAATAGATTTTTTTGCAACATCCCAAGAAAAGTTCCTGAATTCCACCCAGTACTTAAGTATCTCAGTACTCTCTGTAGTGAAAAACAAAGGCTGCTGTCTTGCCACTGAGTTCACTACAAGAATTAGTGGGTCTTTTCCTTGCTTAGGTGCTCCAGTTGTAATTCCTGCTAGGAAAATAAGCAGTGCTTTCCTTGTGCAATATTTCCTTTAAGAGACCTATGACTATATAGAGCAGGTTTTTTTTCACAGATGTAATTCCTTATTTTGTGTTGCCTTCTCATTGAGGACTCAGAGTAAGTAAGAGTTTCAATATCTTTAGTAAACCATGCAATATACTTCAGTAATGCAGATTTTTCCTTTTCAAAATGGAATGGAGCACAATTAATGACAAATAAAGGATATGTGGATATGAAACTTGTTGTGAAACATTCTATCATTTGTCCTTATTTTATTGTATTACACTATCTGTCCTTTCCGTATATGTGCTAACCTTCTGAAAAAAATTGTGTGGTTTTGTATATTGGCCTCAGAACTTAGTATGAAAGGGTTCTCTTGAGCCATTAAGGTCAATGTTTGCTACCATAATTCTGATTTTGTATTTTTCTTTGCAAATCCTTTAAAAAATTATATAAAATCATAGCTGGATTTTATTTACATAGCCCTGTTTTTATTGCTAGTTCTCATGAACCAGTGAGGAAGAAGTACATCCTGATTTCACTGATTTCTCTGAAGTCAAGAACAGTCATAATTGGAAGTACATTGCTGTTTTTAGATTGATAAATGTTGTTTTCCATCAAAGTATGTTAAATTGTATGCTAGATTCCTTTCAAATATGGATTTGGGAAATTCTGATGTGGTTGCCAGTTTTTCATGTAAAGGCATTGGTTTTCCAGTAGCTTGTCTTCTGGTCTTCATATGAGGCATACTTTTTTTTTTTTTTTTTTCATAAGGCTTAATGTTACTCCTTAATGTCTTTGAGATTGTATGGGTAAAACTAAGAAGGATTTATCCAACAGTTATGTTCAGCTTAATCTGATCAGTTTAAAAGTAAGTATGCCTGCTTTTTGAGAAGTCTCATTTTTATAGAGTTAAAACTGAATATAACACATTACTTTTTAAATGTTCTTACTGATCCTATTATTCTTTCTATGCATTTTACAAATAGGATGTGATGTTTTGAGTATGCTTCAGGCTTCAGTAGTTTGTATAACGTTCTATTTTCTGCATCAAAAGCATGTCAAGGTGATCTCTGTGGGTGGTTAATATTTTCTGAGTTTATTCTTCAACCATGAAAATATGCAAAACCGAAGAGCTTGGTGGTATGTCATATATTTGGGTATAAAATATAGATATATATTTCAATTTTATCATCATTAAAAATAACAGAAAAAGCCCACAAGTGTAGTAGCAAATACTGTTTGTTCATGGATGAATGCAGCATTTGTCACTCCTCACTTGTGTTTTTGGCTATGCCCATGAGCAGTTCTTTCAATAACTTAAATTGTCGGGTAATAATGTAGTATAAATTGAATATTTTAAAATATAATGCTCAAAATCATAGGAAATAATATAATATGGGGGAACTGCAAAAATTACAGAATGTTTGCATTTTAGCAAAAATACTCGTGATTTGTTTGACAAGCTTTAGTTGTTCTTTTCTGTATTTTCAAATATAAGTACTTTTAAAAATTGTAGAAAACAACAGTAACAACTCTAAAAGAAATGCGTAAATATTATAACAGTATTTCAATAGGGAAGGATTATTTTAAGTCTGATTATTAAAGAACTGAAGCAGGCAAAAGTTGAATGTAAGTACTGCTCACTGTGCTTTTAGTAGTGTTACAGGAGTAAGAAGAAGAATTGAAAGGGAAAATGTCAAATATATCCATATAAATAAAATGCATTTGATTTATAAGAAAGGGATCTTGAAAAAGCTACTGAGGATTTCAATTAAATACATTTATTTCCAAGAAATAATGATGTGCATTCTAATTGCTGGCTGATAGCATGTTTTATCATTGCTTGTGTCTTTCTTCTGGTTTTGTTTCCTTTAGCCTCTGTCTCTGGGAAATTGTGCTTCTCTGTCTCTGGGAAATTGTGTTTCTGCTGTTTGTATAGTATAGCATGTAGGAAAAGTGGGTCTTTAGTTTTAAAAGGGAACTCTCTCAGATATGCCTTGCTAAGGTTAATTTCTCTGATACAGTGTAATGTTCCAAAATGTATCTGCTGCAGAGGTCTTTTCATATTTCCCTCACCATTCCTGGCAGTTTGATTTATCTCATTAAAAGGCTTCAGAAAAGACACTTGGAGCACCTCCAAACTCAGGCTCTTGGTTGTTGATCAGAAATTTGTTCTTTTCTAGCCTGAGCAATGTTTAGAATCTGTGATTCACTTTAGTGCACACCTCAGGGCATTGCAAAGAATACCATTCTAATGTTCTCCAGCAAGAAGCAAAGTAAAGCAAGATCTTTACCTTGCCAAAAGAGTTATTTTGGCTCTAAAATAAGTGCAGATACATCAAAACTGGGGACTATATCTATGTTCAGGTTTCTGGTGCTTATCTCTAAGAACATAGCCTTTTAAAGGACACTGTTCTCAGAACCAGAAAAAGGAAACTGAGGACTATGTCCAGTGTGTTACCAGTGGTTTTTTTGGGAGGGATCATTCTCTGCACAACCCTTTCACTTCTCAAGGGAGCAGGACAACTACATCTTGTATCTTAAAACAGGTTTATATTCATTGCTCTTTTCTCATTCCTTCCTCACACCGTAGGTAGAATGGGAAATTTGCTGTAATCCTACCTACCCAGCAGTTCTACTGATACAGCTCTGGGAAGAGTTGGGTGAGGTGTTTGTAGTGTTATGTTGCTAATCCTGTAAGAACAATAGTAGTCCTGGTTCCTTACACATTTTCACCTTTCTTAGAGTCATAGCTCTTACCACTACTCTTTGGTCTGCAGTGAGGAAAAGTTGTAATAATTATATAGTGAATGCTACAGGAGTCCTCAAAACAAATATCCTTGAGTAAAACAGCAAAAGGTGTTGGTGTTACAGAAAATGTTGTAGTCAGGCTGTGTTCTTCAGTGAAGCCAGGTGATCTGTGCCTGGTGGGATCACTTGGCTCACCATGTTTCGAATGGATAGTTGATCTTTCTCTGTTCTCTGTAACTGAAGTTCATAAATATATTTTTAAAAAGAAGCAAAGTTTTGCTTTCATTAGGAATTTAATCATACCATCAAATTTGACTTACTTCATGCATCTGGTGTGCTGGTGTTGTCATGATATTTTAGGCATGATGACGATTTTAATAGTTACAGTTTCATTTCTGTGAGAAGATCGGAGATATCTGTTAATGAGAGGAGCCCCATCCTGCCCTCTCTGATAATGATGGATCTCTACTGCCCCCCCCAACCCTATCTACATGTCCTGGAGGCAAAGGTTTCATTGAAGGACTCATCCTGAGTTCCTGGTTATTGTTATGCACTGCCCAGAAGGCACTTGTAGATTTACTGTAGAACACTCTGGTGGAAAATATGTATTCTAAAATTCTAATAACACTAAATCAGTTGCTTCTCTTAGTGTTACAGCAACTGTATTATTTCTTCTAATTTACAGAAAGTTGGTTTGTTACATCACCTCCATATATATCTTTCAGTTGCCTCTTGTTCAGAAAGTATACACGTGGTTCCATAATGCATCTGATGATGATGGGTATTTCAGTGAACAGCAAAATATTTCTGTCAGGAACAGCATGATGGCAGCTGCAGATTTTTGTCAGAGTATTATTTGATTGCTTTGCTAATTGCAGAATTGTAATGGCAGTTAGAAGTGGAAAAATGTTATGAGTCATAACAGCAAAATTTGTCTCAGAAATTCCTGTGTGCAAACATTTCTGACTTGTGTCAAGGTTTGTAAAATTTGTGTGCATAAACAATTTGGATGCATAAATGTATTTTAGAATTCGATAAGTGGGATATGAGCTAAAGTTGTAGATCTGTAAATGGCAATGAGTAGTCCATTAGCTGTGTTTGCCATCCAAGGTTTTTTATACTGTTTGCAGCTGGTGGGTATTCCCATTCCATCTAAGCAGTGATGATTAAGTAGGGTGGAGAAATATGAAAACAGCAGAAAATATCTATTCCACTTGGATTAATTTTTTTTAAGGAAAGGTATTTAAAAATTGTTTATACCTGACGTCTATGAAAATTTTGGAATTGATAACTTAGCTGTTAAATGAAACAGCAGTACTACACTTTCACTTTCACCTCAATTAGTCAAGCAACTCCAGTCATTTGTTGCTTTGTTATTTTCTTCACATATAACGTAGAGGTGTAGAACACTAAACTTAAACTTATGTTGAGAATTAATGGTTAATACCAACCAAAATCCTTAAATTTTACATTTCAGCAATTGAAAGAGAAGAAGCAGAATTGGCCATTGGAATTTGGTCAGAGTTTATTGACTTCAGCAATGAAAGAGATTAAAAATATCTTGTGAATATATATATATACGTTTCACTGTGTTGGTGAACTCTGTTTCAATACTTGTCTGGCCCATAAGAAAATAAGGTTGGAATTATTAGAGAAATTTGTGTGCTTGCTTTGCAATTAGTATTAATTACTATTAGCATACATTTTATATTAATTTGTTGAGCTAAAGTTTTAATAAATCATGTGGAGAGTTTTGCAGCAGGAAAGTGGTTTATAAATTAATGCTAAAAGTAAGTGGATGAGATGCAAAAAGAGCAAGAGTAAGTATGGAATTCTTTGGCTAAACATTAGAAGAGCTTCCAAATGTAAGGATTTACTTGAACAGATTTATGTTTCTATAATTGCCCACTAGTGATACAAAAATAATGTCAAACCTGCTGAAGGTAGCCCAGTAGCTTTATACTTGACAGGGTGGTCTTTATTATGTGTCCTGCAAATCTGAGATAACCTGAGAGGTCATCTCTAAGATATGACACAGGAGACCTGCACCCTTCTGAAGTGACAGCTGGGGACCAGATGGGATTACCTTGGACACTCTGTGGGCAACTCAGTAGAGCCTGACATGGTTGAGGAGTTACCAAGAGGAGAGATATTTTTTATTCTTTGCAGTATAAGACTCGTACAAAGTACTTTGAATAAATGAGGGGCCAGATGTTGTTTGTTTGTCTCAGGCAAAGAGTTTTATTACAATCAGTAGAGTCAATAGAATGCTGAGTCAGAGAAGCTGAAAGGATCCCAGTTTAATATTTATTTCTCCTTATAACATATCTACTGAAAAGTGTGCAGTAAAGGTGGAGTTATAGATATGACAGCATTGAATGAATTCCAGCTGTGGAATCCATAAATAAAGGAATTTCAAAAGTGCTCAGTTCTGGTTTTAAATCTGTTCTGCTGAAATCAATGGGAATTTTGCTATTGAAGGGCAGCCTAGTTATATCAGTCCTGAGCTACCCTGAAAATTTTTTCTGTGTAGTCACATTTATGAAAGGACCTCTTACAGTACAGTGTTTAATGGTAACATCACATGAAATTAAATTTATTTTTTGTATTTCACTGAAAACTTTCAATTGCTTTAAATCAAGGACAGTTTAAATTTCCCACAGGCAATACACAACACAAGGCCTTTCTGAGACTGCTGGCAGGCAGTTTTCAAAAGGGTCCTTTTTGTATTACAGTTCAGGGCAGCAGGATCATTTTTAAATAAATGCTTCTTGACATCAGTAATCCATGACTTTAATCTCTTTTACTTTACCTTTGACACCAACATATTGGTGCTTGTTTTCACACACATTTTTACAATTCCACTGTTTATTCTTCCATTATTCCCATTAATTTTTTTGTCATATTCTCCTTCATCTGTCTTTCATTAATTTTTCCTCTCTTCTGCTTTCATTACTCAACTCTTCAGCTCCTTGTGTTTATCCTGTTAATCTATGCACAAGACTCAGGAAAAGGGGCAGGTGGAAAAGCTACTGCTGAGTAACATCTGAAGTTCATCTGCTGTGGTGTGACAGATCATCTGAGGCCACTAAATATCAGCTTACCTAATCTTCTTCATTTACTGAATTTGTACATTTTTCCTTGTGTTTATGATGTCACGTGCACCCAGAGCTGTCCCAATGTATTTAAAATTTACAGCCCACAACACCCAGGAGTGACACACTTTTCTGCCAGTTCTTTTACTTGTTCTTTTCTTCTTTTCCCCTTCCACCAGCACATATCCTGGATTCCACAGCTTGCTCTTGTTGTCCTCTTGCTTTTGGCCCTTGACTTCTGTTACCATTTATCATGTTTTCATTTCAGTTTGAACAGACATACTTCCCATTTCTTCAGTTAAATTTGCTTGTGAAACAGGAAAAGCCTGTTTCTTCTAATTAAAGGGCTGTTGCATGTATCGATTGCTGTTTGTTGCAATGGGATCAAGGTAAAGTGTAATGTAGTATTTTTTGGAGAAAAGTTTCGGCGATCATGGCAATATTTGTGTGCCTTACAGAAACAAGCCATGAGCTGTAATTTCTGACCTGTTTGAGTTAGAAGTGTTAAAAACCATTTTTTCTTGGGATGCTGCTATGTACATTGCAGTAATGTAGAAAAGACTTTTGAAGCATATTTTGTCATGGACCATGTATATCCCCGTTAAGAATTTTACATCAAATTGCTACTTTCTTAATTTCACAGTTTTAGGGCTATCTGTTTCCAGAATAAATGCAGTAAGTTTTCTTGATGTTGTAGTACATGAATGTCCTTCAAAATGTTAGCAAAATGTCCAGTGCTGTGGTTCTGTGAGGTAGGTAGGTCGGTGTTGGGGGCTGGCTATGGCCAGCTGCTTGCTTGCTTCCCTCCTCAACAGGACAGGAGGGAGAAAATTGGATGACAAAAAGCTCATGGGTTATGATGAATACATCGGAGTTTGCTTACCAGTTACTGTTATACAGGCAAAACAGGTCTGACCTGGGAAAAATTGATCCAGTTTATTTCTAATTAAAATATATTTGGGTAGTGAGAAATAATGAAAGCATCGCTTTCTTCAGGCAGCACCAGTTCACCTCCCTGCTCACAGACCTTCACTGGTGTTCTCAAGCTGTCTCTAACACTTTCCACCCACCAATCCACCTCTGCCTGTGGTGGTTTTGCTCTTTCCTAAACCTCTTCTCTCTGAGGCACCATGCTGTGGTGGGTGTCTTGGAGTGGCTGGAACCAGCCATGTCTCTGACAGAAATTTCCACAGGTTACTATGAAGTCAATTGTGATAAATTAAAATTTGTTGGCTCTGCATTAACCAAAGGAATTGATGTTCCTGGCAAAAGTAATCACGTGGTGCCTTTTTGAAGTAAAGTTCTTATCTGCCAGGATTCTCTTATCCTATGCATGTTAATCATCCCTCTTTAAAATAAAATGTATGTTAATATTTTGGAAAGCAAAACTACTTAGTTTAGCTTATCAATATTTTGCTGTATTTATTTTATATTGAGTTTGTGTGCCTGAAGGTATTTGTAAGCGGGTCATTTTTTTTCATGTGAAATTGATGGGTTGAAGAAAGTCACAAGATAAGCATAAAAATAGAAAATGTACAAGAAAATTTACTGCTCTTAAAATATAAAAGCTATCTACATTCCCATTATGTTTTGATTTGTATGTGTCAGATAGATGTTTTATGTTTCATGAGCAACGTATACATCATACAGTGCAGGAGGTTGTTGTGAGAATTTTCTCATTTATTATGAAAGCTAATGCAGAACTGAGAACTAGTATAAATGCCTAAATTAACCTGAATCCTTAATTTTTTATAAATTGGTGGGGTTTTTCAGTCTGTTAAAGGGGTTGAAGTAATTCATAGGCCCTTCATGGAATTTCAGAATGGTTTAGGTTGGAAGGGACCTTGAAGATCCCCTAGTTCTATGGACAGGGACATCTTCCACTAGACCAAGTTGCTTCAAGTACCATCAAACCTGGCTTTGAATATTTCCAGGGACAGGGCAAATGCAGAATCTGTGGGCAACCGGATCCAGTGTCTCACCTCTCTTGCAGTAAAGAATTTTTTCCATAGATGTAGTGTAAATCTACCTCGTTTCAGTTTAAAGCCATTTTCTCTTGACCTGTCACTACATACTCTTGTAAAAAGTCTCTTTTCAGCTTTACTTCTTTATGAACAAACACACTTTATTATCTTAGGGAAACAAAATACTTGATCCCTCTTTCTTTGGATTTTACAATTTGGTTTAAATCACTAGGGTAAGATGTTTAGCTCCTTTAAAGTATTGCCAGAAAGGTAGTTAAAACTAATTGTAGAAGATACTACCTTTGTATTTACTGTGGGATCACCTACAGAGTCTTACTGAGTGTGAAGAGGTGTACTGAAGTTCTGCAGGTATGTGAGGCAGTTTTCAAAAGTTGCAGGCAACATTTGGATCCTGCATACAATGTATTTTCAAAAACTGAAACAAATTTTCATAGAATTGTAGAATTATATATATAAAAGAGATCTTTAATATTGCCCAGTCCAGCTACCATCCAGCATTACCACTGTAACTCCTTAACCACTAAACCACATTACCCAGTAGCAGATCCAAATGTCTCTCCAGGTGGATGAGTCAAGCACCCCCCCTGGGCAGCTTATTCCAATGCCTGACCATCCCAACAGCTGCCTGAAAGGAGGCTGTGGCAAAGTAGGGCTCAGCCTCTTTTCCCAGGCAGCCAGCAACAGGACAAGAGGAAACTGCCTCAGGCTGCACCAAGGGAGTTTCGGGTTAGACTTCATGGAGAAGTTTTTCATGGAAAGGATGCCCAAGATTTGTAATGAGCTGTGTAGGGAAGTGATGGAGTCACCATCCCTGGAGTACCAAGACCTCCTTCTTTTTTTATTTTTTATTTTTTTTGTCCTATGCTCTTTAGTTTCTCTTAGAGACTTCGGGTAAGAGGCCTTATAAAACGATTTCTGGAAATACATGACTTACAAGTGGATCTCACTTGTCCATGTTCTCACTGACTTCTCAAATGAACTGACATCATCCAAAGCATATCTTCCATTTTCATCCTGGAATGTTGACTCCTAAACATGTCATTTCTATTGACATACAGATAAATTTTATCGTAGCCTGTAGGAAGTTGCCTGGTGTGCACTCCATGTGTACTGATCTGTAGCTTTCTGGACCTACTCTAGATTTTTTAGGACTGATTGTATGTTTTCCACCGTCCTTTGATTTTTGGGCAATTTGAAGCAGGCATTTCTGTATTGTAGGTTCAGGTGTTTCAAACTCAAGTCCCTTTAGAGTTGTAGATGGGATACACTCCAGTCTAATAGTCTGTTGGAGCTCAATTTCTCCTTTTTTCTCATGTTCTCTAATGGCACTTCAGTTTTAGACAGATCCTCTCATGTATTTCTCTGTGGAGGCTGTTTGGCCTAGGAACTTCTCCAGTCCCCCCTGGCGTGGATAAAACCCCAGTTTTTTGGTGGCCAGCCTCAGCAGAAGCCCCTAGGTGGCTGTCTGTGGCAGGCTCCTCACTAAGCCTAGTTCTGACCCCAGGCTTGGCCTGTCCCCACTGAGGTGTCTGGTGTTCTGTGGGCTAGGGCTGCCCCCAGCTACCCCTTGGGCTGCTGTTCTCCCTGGCCAAGGGCAGCCAGGTCCTGCTCTGCCACGGAGAGCACCATAACTTCTGGCCTCCAGCCCATAGGGACCTGCTGGTCTCTGCAGGTCTCTGGCCTTGGACTGTATTTTATGTTTAAGTCTCCCAAAGATTACAATCCTTTCTGTTTTCCTCACTTGGACACAACTTGTAGCTTTTACAAGGCTGCCTTTTTCTTTCTAATAGCCTCCTTCATCCCATTTGTTCATGACAGCTCCCTTCTCTGGATTTTCTGTCTTTTTTGATGGGTTGTATGCATTTCTTCTGAGCTTGCAAAAAGTGTCTTTAATCAGTCACTGTGCCATCTGTAAAAATGTGACTTTTGTAGCCGATTCTTTTTTTCTTCCTTGTAACAAGCTTACTCATTTTTATTCAGTGACCCTCTTTGAAATGGTGGTAGAGTTTTTTTGGCTTTTGTTGCCCCTTCAAGGGCATAGATTCCAATCTACATCAAAGCAGTTATTGACTGTGGCTAGAAATTTACTTTGAGTCATACTGTGATACGTCATGTGCTTGTACAAAACAGACAGAAATGTCCAACAGCCCTAATATTTATCTGCCATACTTATAGGGACATTTTTCAGTGTTATGAAGGAGCTCCATTTCTTAGGTGTCTTTAGGGGTTGGTCCAGAGCATGGGTTATATTTATATCCTAGGTCTTTCTTGGCCATTGCTGAAAGGGAGTCTTTGGGTTCTGTAACATGAATGGACTGTTAACTGCCAGATGGGTCTTGTAACCATGAGCAGTCACTCTCTAATGAGAATGAAAAGAAAGAAAAAAAAAAAAAGGAATCCTTGAGCTTTTCCAGTAATCTGAAGTGGTCCATATCAAAATACAGCATAGCTGAAGACTTGCTGTATGTGTTGAGAGGACAGACCTGTGGGTAAGTATTTTCACTCTGCAGACTGATGTAGCTCTGAATAAGAAATGAAGAAGGGATGATGGAGATATGTGATCAGTATCCTCTAGAAAGACCTATCACTCAGGTCACCAGGCAGGGTCTCTGAGAAGAAATCAAGGACATAATTCTGTTCTTCTTTGCAAAAGACACAATTAATGAAGTCACGTCAAATTTTGGGTTTAGGACAGGGACATCTGCAAGGGTCCAGTCATCTTATGAACATTTAGTTTGCAGCAATTATCTGTAGCTAACTGTGGTGGTCATAACAGGATTGAACCAACCTCCTAAGCAATGTAAGCAGTTCTTGAGGTGCCCAAACTGAGGATGTGTTAGGACTATGGAAGCCCCAAGGAAGCTCTGTGCTGATGAGAGTGTTACCTGCTGTTCAGCCAAAGAAGAAAACACATACTTTGAGATGCTCCAAACAATTAGTGGCACAGTTTCCTATCTTTATTTTTATGGTGACATTTTTGAGACTGAGGTTGCCCAGGTAGATTATCTTGAAACCTTTTTTTGTTTGCCTGTATTGTGTTTTTTTGGGGTTTTTTTTCCTCTTCCTTTTTTTTTTTTCATCATTAGTTTGGCATATTTATTATAGCTTTTTTTGGTGTGCTTTCTTTTGGTCTTTAGGAGCTCAAGGAGTGTGTGTGTCCTAGGTTTTCTCTTCTGTGTTGTTTGTGGGTGTGGACTTCACACTGTTTGGTGTTTCTCCCTGAAAGTTGTGTGACTCCTTAATTTTCTATATTTTGTTGTTTTTTGGTTTTTTTTTTTGAATTTTCAATATATTAATTAAGACAAGATGATTCTTGTGGGTGGGAAAGAAACAGGAGGAGCTAGAGTTCCACATGCAGATCCAAAATGATGGTATAATTGTAGTAAATTGCCAATTGGCAGAACATGGAAAGTTGGGATTTAGTGCTGGATGGAAGCTCTACAAAAGACTCAGGCAGAAAAATGGGTGGGAGGGTTGCCCTTTATGTGTAGGAACAGTTTTAATGCATGGGACTCTGTGTGAAGGTTTTCATTCAATATAAGGGAAAAGATTTTCAGCAGAAGGATAATTTTGCAACAGAAATGGTTGCCTAGGGAAACCAGGTTGTGGAATCACCTTTTTTGAAAGTTTTGGAGATGTATCTGTCTAATGCACTAAGTGATCCAGTCTGAATTCAGATGCTTTATGCAGTTGCTGCTTGTCAACCACTCTGTGAGTGGGAGAATCTGGGATATG
The DNA here is from genome assembly GCA_025920805.1 of Petroica traversi. Classification (NCBI taxonomy): domain Eukaryota; kingdom Metazoa; phylum Chordata; class Aves; order Passeriformes; family Petroicidae; genus Petroica; species Petroica traversi. The sequence continues at coordinate 20,920,391 of JAHLSL010000009.1, forward strand.
GTGCATCATGGCAGAAGGGTCAGGTGCATTTTAACTTTAAGTGTTATTAGGTTATAAATACTTGTGTGTCATTACAGGAACAAACTAGTTGTGTTAGACAACTCAGGATGGTCACCACATATATGCACTTAAAAGATACTACTTTCTAAAGTTGTTCGGCATTCTCATCTGATAGTATTTCCAAATCCCTTCTAACCACATCACAAGAGAGAAAGGGAGAAACACATCATCATTCTGGAAGTAATTCACAAGACTCCAATGCTATTGTGTTAGTGGTATTGTAGAATAAACTATTTAGGAATAGTTAATTGCTTTCATTTTTGTTTATATCCTTCTCCCCTAATTAGTGTAGACTGTTGCAGTTTATTATAATAAGAAAATTCAACAAGTGGTAAGTGGTTTTTCTCTTGAGTTGTCTTACAATAAATTATGTTTTCAGAAGAAAGACAGACATGCCTGAGGATAAAATAAGGTATCTGTGCACACTGGATAAATTGTTCAGAAATCTCTATAAATATGATATTGGTATCGTGCATACTTATAAGATTAGTGTCAACACAGGTTATCTATCATGTAGGGGCAAGTCAAGCAAGTTAGACCTGCCTCAGGGATGGTTTAGTCTGTATATCCAACTATTCAGACAATGTTGCTGTGCATATTTTGGAAGAAAAGACTGAGGGATGATTTTTCCATCACTTCAGGCTTCCCTTTTATTGGTACTGTCTCCATTTTCTCCAGTGTGCTTTGACAGGTACAGGTAATCAGTGTCCTGTTAATCTTTAGGATAAGTAAGACCTAAATGGAAGAACATCCCCCCGCCCAGTCCCCCTTCCCAAGAGGAGTTAAATGTAACCTGGGCATCAGTTAAACAGTGGATGGAACATACTGGGAGTGGATGATGCATTTTTTCTGTCACTGGGCAATTTTCAGGGCATTTAGTATTAATTTTTTAATGATTTTTTTGTAAATTTTAATCCTTGGCTTACTTCTTTGCACAGTTACATGTTTTATGGATTAATGGAGTATGGGTGTTTTGCATAGTAAATTTTGTGATGTAAAAACTCAAGAATAATTTTTGTGGCATAGAATATAATGCGAACCTTTATAAGTTCATAGCATTGAAAAATTTGGAAAATCTGTAGTTGGGGAAACTTGACAGCTCAAGAACCATTCAGGAATTAATTATTTTCACTGTGCCACATGAAAAATATATGCTTCTCCCACCACCACAGAACTTCTACTTGGACCCACTGATAATGTAATCCAGCCTTCATTTGTTTAAGTAGTAATATAAAATGGTATGTGAAAATCAACTGATGAGATCACCGTAGTATGAAGATCTTTCCAGAGGCACTTTTAACTTTGGACTGAATTTTGCATGTTCCTGTTAATTATAATGGCATTCAGTAGTGCTCTGGTTATGAGCTTCTGAGTGTTTTCCAATCATAGAAATGTGAATTCCTGGAATCAGGAAGAAAAAGGGTATCTCTTTACTATTTGCAGTTCTGCAATTTATGTAATATTCTTTAAAAATCCTATTTTTGTAGTGTCAATTAATGTCTTGAAGTAGTTTAAATATAATTAAAAATACATAGTCTGACTATTAAGTACATTTGCCCTTTTCCATACTTTAAGGAGATATACACTATAGATTGTATGTAAGTGATATATTTTCAAATAAAATTCAGGATATCCCATTGACATAGTGCAATTTAGGATTTGCTCAGAACTCCTATTATGAATTAAGAGGGGTTTTTTTAATTTATATGATAGAAAGTTGGAAGCTACAGATACCAGTGAATGTTTCTGTCTTCAAAATACTAGTCAGTCTCTTTAGCAAGTCATTTTTGCTTTAGTGAAACCAGTATTGTCTTTGGCTCAATCTATGTGATTCAAAATGAGCATACCTAATTAATAACTTATATAGATAGCCGTCAATCAGGTTCTAAAACTTTCTAGCATGCTTTACTGAGTAGTGCTTTATTAGCATATTTTATACAAATACTCACTTCAAGCAGTAATGCAGTTTGAACCATTTTTTACTGTAGAAAAAATCTGAACAAGCCTGGTCTTACCTGGAATAGAGACACATCATGGCAACTTGATCTGTCAAATACTAGAGCTGCTTAAGTGCTGTAGTGCACTTTGGTGGAATTATTTACATTTAAAAAAATACCAGTAAGCCAGAATAACAAATAAAACCACATAGTCTCAAATCAAAATGCTGTCTTAAGGCAGTGCACAAACTTATAACTGGTAAACTTATCCTAATGATTGGCGATGTAAATGTGGAATAGGCTAAGAGGTGATTGCAGCAAGTAAATGAATGAGTTAAAGAAATAGCTTGCAGCACATGGGCATTGTATTTATTTAAGTCAAGTTTCTAAGGAAAGTCTTCATCCAGGAATGAATTTGGCTTCCATTTTGAGTTAAATATTCTAGGGATTTCTGACACAACTATTACAATTACCATTCTGTCAGGATGCTTTTAAGGCTTTGGTTAACAAGGTCTGTGAATTATTTAATTTTTAAGGTTCAGATGGAATTGTTAGATATTGAAGAATGGGAAACATATCTCTGTAAGCACTGTCAGTAGGGGATAGGTAAACAATTAAAGATGTACCTGCTGGGGCCCAAGGGGTGGAATCTGCAAGCTCAGGTGGAGGGAAGCTACAGAAATGTTGGTGTTAAATCAGAATAATTGGAATGGTTCAGATCCAGGTTTTAGGACGCTAACAAAAAAAAAAAAAAATCAATGTTTATCACAGAAGTAATAATATTTTTTAAGAATCAGCTGCCTTCTTCAGGTAAACCACACTGAAATGTAGCATAAATGAGATATAAGTCAATAGGTAAGATTCTAAAGATGAAAATTTGTGCCGTTAAGTAGGCAGGTAGGTAAGACCTGCTATCTGTCTGTGACATATCTGGCACACCTTCTTTGTGCCATCCTCACCACTTTAAATATTTCTCATTGATTTCTGAAGAAGTATAGAAATCCAGAAACAGACGAAAGATAAAATTACAATCATAAAGATTAATGATTGTGGTTGTTTTCATATTAAGATTAATTTCCAAAAAATGCTGTAATGAAAAATTTCATCTAAAAATACTTTGTCTAAAAAAAATGAGTAATTTTTTTTAATATAGATTTTATATATAATAACTGTGATTGTCCTGGCTTTATTTCTAAGGTGAAGCAATATATGTTGTTTAATGTACTCCAAGCTAAGAAAACTGATGATTTGAAAGTGTTTTGGTGTAATGGAGTATAGGAAAAAAGAGAAACACAGAATATTCACATTTCAGGCTTACATATTTTCCGTCAACAGATGTAGTGTTGAAGAATAACTGTAATGTGTATTTCTGTCTAGCATTCAGGTGTGCAAGAAACTTCAAAGACTTAGAGGCATAGCTATTTAAAGGCAAAGCTGCAACCTTTTAATGGGAAATAGGACAGTGAGATGAATGCTTTTTGCTCAGTTGGTTGGACATTTACATTGTGGATCCAGGGTGACCACATGACCATCAAGCAAAGTTTCATTGACACATATTTTCCGACAACTTTTGAGAACTGCCACCCACCTTCACCTCCTCTTATTTGCCTTAGGTTCCTTACCTGTTTTTAACATTTTTTCTTCTCTTTTTTGCTTTGTATTAAGCTCATAAGATACCCTTCTCATTTCCCAGTGCTGTCCTACTGTGCAGGGGTTTCATGTAGTGTTTATTCCTCCAGCCTGTCATTCTTTGCTCTCCCTTCTTCACTTGCTCTACTACAGAGGCTGCCAGGTAGCTTTCAGTTTTCTAGGAACTTCGACCTTCCCAGCAGGTTTTGTTACACTCTACAAACAAAGGAAGAAGTTAGAACTGCAGCTCTTTTAAATGTCCAAACATCTTGTAACAAAGTGTGTATTAATAATGCCAGTTGGAACACAGATTTTTTTTCTTAAACTGTAGGAAAGCAGTCTTTTCTTTATAAAATTCTACATTCATTTTCCTCTTCAGTCTGCTGCTGTCTGACCTTGTCAGCAAGAGAGAATTGCCAAGAGGCACCATTGAGAGCCTGGTAGGATCTACTTCAGAGATAGCAGAGTTTCAGGCATTAAGTCTGTGTCTATATTAGTAAATTAAACAATGCCTGGAAATATTTCCAGGTCTCTGCCACAGTTAAGGTCTTTGCAGACTAACATTGTTCCAGAAAATTCCCGGACATTTATTTGACCCCCTCCATTAGACAATTTTTACACAGCCCCTCTGTTTTGGAGAATATGTGACTATGCTACATAGATGTAGGATTATCTCTGCCAGTTGATTTCAGGAAAGAAATGTGCTAAGGCATAGGTATAATCTAAATATTCTACAGACCTGCGTGGTTTTTATTTCTTCTGCATTGTCCAACCTTCTCTCTTCGTTGCAGTCTTCCAGTCTCAGCTTCAAAGTTGGTTTGTTTTTTTTTTTTTTCCTTTTTGCTTGTCCTTTTGTCCTTCCTAACATACATATAGTTTTAAATTTTATTGGCATGCTGGCTCCCAGCTTCTGTCCCTTCCTTCAGATGACCCTGTGATCTTACTGGTAGTGATATTGTGTGCAGTTCTCTGAAACAAACTACTTCAGGGAAGCCTTCCTTTTGTTTGCCCTTGGGTACTATAATAATAAAAATAGAATAAAAATACAAGACTAGAATTTGAGTGATGCCTTAGCTGTCACTCTACTGCAAGGAAGAAACTTGGAGAACAATTATATGTCTTTGTGGACTTCATTTAAGCTTACTACTTGCAAAGATAACGGATTAGAGGGAGTGGTAAGGCCAGATTCTGTGTTGGTTTTGTTAAATGATTCTAAATAGCTGTAAAATTTTCTCTTTGTTTTGTCAGGATGGTGGAACTGGAATTGATCTTGGACATCACCTCAGTTCAAGGTTGAAGTTAAAAGGTCTTTTTGAGGCTTAGAAGAAGCAGGTAAGTACAGGTCAATCATCACAAATCAAAGAGGTTTTTTGGGGGTTTTTTTGCTACTTTCTTTTGTTCTGGAATTGCTGCTCTTGCTTACCAGTCCAAATTCAAATAGCTGGTCTCTGCTCTCCCTGATTCACTGAGATGTATGACTGGTTATGTTACGACTAGATAGCAGAGAATATCTGATTCATTTAGGATTTCCCTACGTGCTTTTTCAGCTTCTGCCGTGAAAATAAGTGAAACCCTGGTTCTCTCACCAAGGTCTCTGGAGCTTTGGAGTTAACTTACACTGGATGATTTCGTAGCTGTATTAGGAGTATGATAATTAAGCTAATTTGTTTTGAAAATTGTTTTAGACTATATTTCTTGTAAAAAAAAAAAGAAGAGGCAAATATACTATAATAAATAGTGAAGAATCCCTGAGTTTGGTTATTCCTAGTTTCTTGAAACTGGGATGACCTTTATTCCTCTGGTAACCAGGAATTCCATGATGTCAGGGACCATGAGTTCCGAGCTTGTTTCAGCTGCTTTGTGTGTTAACAGGCTGTACCTGCCTGGGACACCCCACTGCCACTGGGGCCGTGGCATTGCCTGCACTGAATGCCTTGCTTTGCTCCAGACCTTCAGAGCTGTCCTCAGCGAGTCATGTACATGTGCCTGTCAGGTCCTTTTAACTAAGACAGATCTGGAAAAGGAGATCCTGAAGTAATTAGTGTAATATGAGAGTTTGGCACGGAGTCACATTTATTTTAGATTTTTCATAGTTGCTATTGCAACAAAAAATTGACCTGTTGAGTGTTGTAGTTGTTAAGATTTTACATTTCCCACACAGGTATAAATTTTTTTGAGAATATTTCCAGAGCTTTTCAAATTAAAAATTTGTAGGCAATATTTAAACATATGAATTGCAAAATATGGTCAATTGGACCTGATACTAAATTTTTAAGATGCAAATTTCAACAGGGTACAGCAAACTTACCATAACAGGAACCAGGCCAAATTTCTTCTATGTACACCAGTAAGTAGAAACAAATATGTAAATACAAATATGTTTTACTGAAATAAATACGTATTGTTACCCTATATGCCATGTGTAGTAACTGCTAAGATACTCTGGTGTACCTGTATACTCCATAATATTGGTAGGTCAATCTTAATGTATTGTTGCCTCTGGAAGGAAAGAAAAAGAGGCTGTTCCACAGGAGTTAATGATGATGACAGTAATCAGTTCTGAAACTATGTTTATAACAAGTTTTTTAAAGTTTTACCCTCTGGGAGGAAGCACAGCCCTTTTTAAGCTTGTTCAAAGTAGTGTGAAAGAAAACTGTTCTGGTATGTGCTTCACTGTGACTATCTTCACTGGGTAATAAGAAAGGAAAATTCCTTTATTCCAATATAACTTCACCTTTTTCCAAGGAGTTAAGGCACTGGCTGAAAGGCTACAGTATGAATACGGTGAAGCCAGGAAAAGAAGAAAGGTCAGGTGTAGGAGTGTTGTAAGTTAAATGATACACAGCACTGTACAGGGAAACTAGATATTACTGGTATCATGTGCAAACCTTTATATGAATATATGTTAGTATGTAGTAGTATATTTATTTGCAAAACTGTTTTTTCTTTCATTCTTCAGTAGAAAAAACAATAAGAAATATCAAATCCTTTGCTTTCCATGTAGTAATGGAAATGTGGCTGGACTTGTGTCATGTATTTTTACATGTCTGAATGGTGTAACTTATATGTAGTTATGTTAGACAGCTTTTTGATAGTGACAGTATTTTGGAAAACTGATGGAAACTGGAGTGTGATAGGAACTGTAGTAATTGAAATCTGTCGAGTCAGCAGTATTTTAATTTTTAAAGGATTTTTTTTTTAGTTTACTAAGTTCTGACAAATAATGTCTAAAATGCAATATAACTGACTTTTGCATCTATAATATTTTGGCAGTATAATTTTATTGAATTCCTGAATGTCTGAAACTTAAAGCATATGAAAGAAATTAACTGCTATTCTGCTTCCTCCATTATTTTCTTCCATAACTTTAAGTTAAATATATTCTATAAAAATGCTTTCTGTAAAGGAAGCCAACATCTTTTTGGCCTTTTGAGCATTGGTCTCTATTTCTTGCAGTATGTGAAAGTGGAGAAGGAGTGTTTTTGCAGTCAATGAGGAAGCAGTAGTAAATTCTGAATGCTAGTTTTTCTGTATGGTATTTAGAATTACTAGGTTCTTTTATGGCAGGATATGGTGTGTTTGCACTGATTGAAAACTGAGGTTCAGTCATAAATGTAGTGATAGATATGCATATGCATTTATTAATACATTTTTAATCAACAGAGAGAAAACAGTTGTTTGGTTTTTGTCCTCTCAACAGAACACTTAACTTTTTAGGAGTAAGTTTTAGAAAAACTGAGACAGAGCAGGGAAACCTGAAAACAAGACAAAAGTCTATATTGGAGAAATGTGAAAGCAGAGAAAAAATGATCTGTTTTCTGACTGATGATTTAAATGGAAGTCAGAAAATGTATGTATGATACATTTACTGATACATTTACATCTATGTTTTCTGAGTTAGTTAAGCTTTTACAAAAAGGCTAAATCAATTCTGGTATTAATGATTATTAAATTGGTCTAGCTCTTCTGTCTTGTTAGTTTGGAGAAGAGGAGGCACGGTGCTCATTCCTGTTTCTTCCTGGTGCTACAGGGAACAAAAACTTGACCCATCACAACTCATGTGATACATACATTTTGCATACTATTAAATATTCTATATGTATACGTTTATTTTGTAGAGGGCAAACATAATTATACTCTTAGATTAGTACAGAAGAGTATCTCATATGGACACCTTGCATCTGAACTGAAATTCTCTCAGGAGTTTTGGAAGGATGCATTGCTGGTGTTGATGACCAACGTGTGGAAGATATTATGTTTTCCACTAGCTGCACAGGGGATTGGCATTAACTTTGTCCACAAGTCCAACCCTTTCACATGTCTGGTCAGAAGGCAAAGGAATTTTAACTCCTGAGTTTTAATTTCTGTAAGTGAAGGAAAGGAGGATATACAGTGTAATGCTGAAAGAAGAAGATGGTATCTGGTTTGCAAGAAGTAATTTGATGGGGTCTGATGGGCTTTGCCTTCAATAGGGTTTCTAAAAGGAAGAGTCTGGAACATAAACAGTACTTTATACTTTAATGGGATTGTATTAGAAGAGAAGCACTATTTATTGTAGAATTTTGAATTATCTTCCCAGGGTTATTATGAATAGCTGTAAATTGCTGATTTGGGGGAACCTGAAGTCAACTTTTGTCAAAAAGTAGTGTACATTGATAGAACTGAATTTGTGACCTGGAAATATGAGGCAGTAAATTTTTGCTGTGATTATACAAACCATGGATTTAAACTGGCCAGCTTTTCAATTCAGCTAAACATTAAGTACAGTCAAAATGGTCTGATTTGCTGGGAAGAGCACTGTTGCAATAATCTGCTTTTTACAGCCCATATTAAATATGAACTTGCATCAGTTACTACAAAGTTTGTGCTTTGGGAGGTGTTTTCATGACATCTCGGAGTGATGCTCCACATTTGTTGGAATTAGCCATTAACGATACTGTCTTCAGAACTGAGTTATTGCTTAAATACACTGATTGTTTTGTGCTTTCTCACACAGAAATTTTTAGGGAAAAGGTAGTTGAAAGCTGATGGCTTTTTTCAGTTGTATGAAATGAGGAGAAAATGGTGTGCATCTTAATAATTTTATGATTCTTTTTCCTACGTGACGTGAATGAGAGAGGTGAGAACTCTTAATTTTTAACCGAACTGAATTCAGGTTTCTAAACGTGGCCTGCTTGAGAACAGAGGACCATTACTGTAGTTGTCATGTAAAATGAAGTTGGAGCCTGAATCTCCTTTTTAGCTGTCAGCTTTATTAAGGAGCTACTGGTGTGTTGAGCTAGGCACACACATTATATAAGCGGCGCATGGTGGTGTCTGGGGGGAATTTTCTCTCTCTCCACTGCTGCTTTATTAGGTCTTGCTGCTCATTCTCTGCTGCCCTGGCTCACTGCAGCTTTCTGGCTGCAGCTCCCAGCATTGCAGCTCTAATGTAGATTGACGCCTTTGCCAGAGGACTGATTGAAACTTGTGTCTCATAGTTGCTAATGCTCACTCAACCATTTTATTGAAGATAAAGTAAATAAAATAGATTGCCATATGAGAATTCTCTGAAATCAAATGGAATAATTTGACAGGTTTAAGCCCATGAAAAAGCCAGAGCATTGAAACAGATGGGAATACTTTTTATGCACAATATACCAGGAAAACGTTTCTACTGGCTTGCTGTTACACTGTTAATGGCTTTTACCAAAATTATAATTGTTGAAAATATAATTTCCGTTGGTGTCTAGATTGTTGCTTCTCTCAAACAGAGGGATTATTTTTAATATAAAAGTAATGGATATGCTGATTTTATTTTCTTATTGCTTCAGATTCTTTAAGAGGCTGGTGATAGATAACCAGTCTCTTAAAATTTATTTTAAAAAAATGTTACTAAGGGTGAGTTTAATATTTAAGAAAATACAAAATAAATTACTTTAATAGGTTTTTAATAATCATTAAGTGATATAATTTTGAATATTGCAGGTAAAATTGCTAAAAAAAGCCCTAACATTTCTAAAAGTATAGAGATACAGTACCCAAAAACAATGAACTGCTAAAGTTATTGTGACAAACTGCTGCTCAGAGAAATGGTCAACAAGTCCAAATATTATTCTCAATGTTTTTATTTTATTAAGAATTTCTGTAGATAAGCATTGTAGTATGTCTGTGCTTTTTTAGAAGTAAGAGAATACATAATAATTTGTGACTAAAAATACAATAGATGACATATTATTCTATTTTTTTTATCTGGATAAAAATTATTATTGGTCTTTTTAATCACACCGGTGGATTCCTTACTAGTTGGACCACTTCTTCAAGAAAGCAAGGCACACCTGTATTTTAGATTTATGTAATAAATTGTGTCAGACTCAGAGTTAATAAAGGAAATAAATACAAAAGAAGTTTAAAAATACCAACAAAGTTGGCAGATGAAACCTTGGCTTAACACTTGAAAACAGTCATTTAAACTTCCAATACTAATGTTTCTCTTTTCTCTATGTTTAAAAAAAATCTGCTTTTTTTTTTGGGGTGGAGAGGAATAGGATGTTATGTATCAATTTTATTTCATTTTTTAAAGCTAAGAAATTCATTGTGCTATTTATACTTTTGGGTGGGATGCTAGTGGAACTTCAAGAATATGGGGTAAGAAATAAATTATGAACAGGCTCTTTGAAAATGACCTGCAGGAGTGAGTGGAGAGAGTAGAAAAACAGAGTAAGGATGGATTTCCAGGTTAAATGTTAGCCAGAATACACAGCTAGTTATGCTGATACATGCAGTCAAAATCACATTTTCAATAAGATTGTGAATAAACTAAGTAACATGAATGACATTCTTCTTTTTTCCCCGTCTTGTATGTATTTTTAAGAGTGAAAATTACTCTATTGTGCTTACAAGGCAGAGCACTGGCCCCAGGATTTTTTTTCTTATGTTGCTGTGCTGATGACTGTATGTGGCCAAACTCTTAATGCTCTCAAAGCAATTCCAGACTTAACATTTCAGCATTTACACTGTGGTACTCTTTCTGTTTATTCAGTAGGGTAAAAGGGTCATCAACAGTTTTGTCTTTCTTTGGGACAGAATAGAAGAAGATACAATTCTGCCAAAAGTCCCTGTTTTAACCCTTTCATTTTCCACAGCTGAAGTTCTTGATAAATCTTGTCATTTGGAAGAAACAGAGAAAACAGAGTTGATTTTAATTATATGCATATAATTTGGGTTGTTTGGGTTTTTTTCTGTGCTAGGAGGTCCAAGACAAAGAATTCCTGCAGATTTCTGTGTTACATACCCTTTTCTCTCTCTCATAGGTTTTTCTATTTAAATTGTAAAGCCATTATGCCATTAGCACAGTCTTTGAGAAAAAATGCTGAGGCCCGTGAGCGCTCCAACACAGATTGATTTAGACAGAATAAAAGCTGGTTTTATCAAGAGAAAAGAAAGCCTCAACTGTAGTTTACTTGGGATTTCTCTAAAATTTAAGAAAATCAAATGTGGTTTCCCATATTGCTCAGAACAACTTACTTGTACTTTTTTCCTCAGCATGCTCTCTTATTTGACTGTATCTGAAGTAATTCTGAGACGGATTTTCATGTTACTATTTTTTGTGTTTTTCAGCAACACAGAAAAAAAAATTATCTCTATTTTTGACATATTTTTGAAGTTACCTTATCCAGAAATCACTCTATGATAAATGTGATGAGCAGGGCATTTTAAGTCCTTATTTAAAAAATAAATGAATGTAGGCAATAAAGAAAGCAATTCGCTACAAGTAACTACATATGGAACAAATAGCATCACATCTAATTCCTGAAAATAAATGGGATCTTGAAAATGGAATAGATGTTTATTTGATTGCCTTGAGAGTTAGCCTCCCTAAAAAGATGATTTTAAATGAGTTTTGTGTTTGTAAGTGGTGCTTGTTAACTGTCTTGGGGAGTGAGTTCTTCTTTTCTCTGGAAAATGCATTATAGGATCTAGGAAAGAAAGAGGTAATGATTTTTTATTTTTTTTTATTAATGTGGCTGCTGTCACCTAGGGACTGGACAGAGAGCACTGTCCCTCAGGAACAAGGCCTCAGAGTTTTGAATGAAGCTTGTAAAACAGCTATTTAGTGTTAATTGTCATCAGTCACAGCCTGTAGAAGACAGGATTTTACTGGTGATTTGGTGGGGAAAACTGTGCTTAACTACACCAGTTTTATTTTTCATAAATTCAGATGTTCACAATTTAACTTTTAAAGAAACTTTTAATTTTTTTTTCTGAGCTTGAGTTGTCTGGGGAAGCAAAACAGCTTATTCATGTGGTGCTTCTGGTCCTACATCTAAACATCACTATATAGATTTGAGTATCTATATATAAATTAATTTAATTATGACAGATCCGCTGAAGGTTTTGAAAAAAAAAAAGCCTACCAGGCATGTAATCCAATGCTGCAAAGTTTAAACTGCTTGGTATAGTTTGCATGATAAATGTGACTTCTCAGGAATAAGGTGTGGGACATGGTACCTCAGTATGTAAAATACAGAAATTTAATTATAGAATCTATATACTTTGGTTAAGTATGGTTTTTTAGGTACTAGCACTAATGGGAAATGGACTGTAGTTTTAACTCAATATTTCTCTACTTGGGGGAGAAACTAAATTAAATATTGTTTTAGATGTGTTGAGATACATATAGATATATAGTATGTGTCTGGAACTGAATTTGCAGCCTAATATCTGACTGTGTTATTTGGGTGAAGCTGTTTACTAAACACTTCAAATTAGAGTAGATGGATAGTGTGCTATGACAAAGACATGTGACCTCAGGTCTTAAATGTTTTGCAGCTAATTTGAAACTAATACTTATTATCTGCGAGCTACCATCAAGTTTGTGAGTATTTAGTTTTCTTCTTTTCAAGATGAAAATTTTCTCACATGGCCATTTGTCATTTATTCTTGTTTAGTTTTCTCTTTGCTCTAAGATACATTTTCATGATGTACTGCAAATCCAGTTATCTTTTTCCATCACTTAATAAAGAATTAGAACTATATAATATAAAAAATTTCTACTCAGCCCAGTCAAAGACTTTTAGCTTTAGGTAGATGTATTTTTTCTCAAATTTGATTGTTGCTACTTTTCGAAAAAAAAGATAAATTCAAGGGTTTGTAAGTTTTGCATCATCATTCCTCACCTTCTTCTTAAATGGAATTCTACTTCTAAGATTCTTCTTTCTTCTTAAAGATGTAAAAACAAGCAAAAAAAAACCAACCAACCAAACAAAAAACCCCCAAACAAACTAAAAAAAAAGCAAAAACCCCAACCCAACAAAACAAACTCCTATACTGAAGTTTTGCCTCAGGCCAGTTTTCTCTCTGCTAGTTAAGTGGACTAAAGGAATGACAGCATTATTATTTATTTTATTCTTTAAAATAAGGCTGAAATGTGAAACTGAATTAATGAATGAATGGAAAAATATTTAAAGTTTTCTTTCATGACATAATAGTTTTACATTTGCTTTTTTGAGCAGTAGTATTATAAAGAATGTGGAAAATAAGCATTTCCATTTGTAAATTTTTCATCTTCACTGTTGAAGTATTAGACTCACCATTATTGATAATTTTAAACTAAAGCACATAGTTATTTAATGAACAGGTTCTTCAGTTCTAGGTATCTTTTCCCTCTCAAAAATTCATTATAGCCCCTCCACCAGAACTTGTGTGTGCATTCTTTCTTGTTTCTCTTCCTCAACATGTCAAAAAGGAAACTAAATTAATGTGGAAAGGATGGCCAGATGATGCCATGGAAAATCCATAAGAGTTTAAACCATGCTCCTTGGCTCTGCATGGAAGTTACTCACATGGTCATTTTGTATGGTCATTTTGTCAGCTCTTGAGTGGCATCAGGCAGCTCTGGCATGGGGAAGGGAACAAACAGTAGGGAAAGGCAGGAGAGGGAAGGAGCAGCCTTTGCTGCAGCTGTTTGCTAAGTGAGCAAATGTTAGAGCCCTTGAGCCTCCACAGAACATCTTTTCCCAGGTCAGTGCTTAATTCACATGGGTAATATTCCCCTAAAATTTGATCTGAGCACCTGTTTATTTGTTTTTCTAAGGGAAGTTGTTCTATTGTGCAAGTCCCACAGTTATCCTAGAAGTATAGTGGAATACTCCAGTTCTTTACAGTAAAGTGACATCTTCCCCCTGATTTTTTGCATGTTGAGCTTTTAGAAATATTAGTATTTGCTATTTCTCTGTCTCTAGAAAATTTTCTGAATACTACTCATTTGGACATTATTAGAAATGGGGATCTGAAGAAGTATAATCATTTACATTATTTTATTTTTGTAATTCTGAAATTCTTTTTCAGTAAAGGAGTTTTAAATCTATTTGATTTATTGGGCCTGAAAAAGCGTAGTATTGGAAGGATTGAATGCGTTTGATAAGACAGTGTTTTTAAGTTATTGTGTTATGAACTTGAACACCCTGTCCAATACTTAAAAGATTCCAGTAGATAGAGCATGGGATTTAATTACCTCTTTTTCATTTTGCGAACTTGGCCTCTGTTCCCAGCCTTGAGACAAAGAAAGACAAAGTACTGAGAGCAACTGGCACTGATATCATGCAGGTATCATCTCCCACATCTCTCTCAGTCCCATAGTAGCAGCCATTCTGCTGCATGGATGTGGGACTTTACAGAAAACTCTGTCCTTTGGTGGCCAAATTCATCTGCTGCATTACTTCTTTAGATGCCCTGTGAAAATTCTCTCTCCTCCTTTCAGCTTCTGCCCCAGAGACCCCTCTGTTCCAGATGAGCTCTTGCTGTGCAGAAGCACCTGGAGCAACACTGGAATACTGGCCTCGGTAGACTGAGGTTGGTTTCTGAGAGTGGCTACCTTGTGAGTCAGAACACATACATATGGGGTGTGTTTAGTTATTTCACATATTGATTGTCTGTTATTTCACATATTGATTGTGTGTTTGTGCAGTTTGGGAGAGTTGACTGGATCTGTCCCAGTTTGTTTTTGAGAAGGATGTTGAATGTTTTCTTAAGTTATTAAAGATTTCTTCATTTTCTAGGCAAGTAATTAAAGGAAAATCCTAGGGCATTCCTTAATATTTGGGATTTGGGCCATCAGTTTGGGCCATGAATGCTTGTGAAAGCTTGCATGAGATAGAGGGATTTTTTCTGTCTGGCAATAAAGGTCTTGATTTATGGTAGCCCATAAGGCTATGCTGAAGATGTGTGTGAATAGATACTGTCTTTTCTAGAAACCATGTTTGACAGAGGCATTAGATATTGAGGCAAGTGATTTTCACTCATTAATCTGTAGTAAAAAACATCTTTGCTGTGGATCTTTTGATTGCCTCTCCAACTTAAAAATTTATGGGCAAAATACAAAATTTTTCATGAAATTAAAGTTGTAGGTGTCTTCTTCATTAAATATTTTGGATTTATATCTAGGGTCAGACATTTAAATTACTACCATATAATAATAGATAAGATGTCCAAATTAATGTGTAAGTTGACAAACAGTGTCTTCAAACAGTTGAAACTACTTGCTATCTAAAAAATGTCAGTTTCCTATAACTTTACAGGCAGTTATCAAGGACATTTTTTAATTTATTAGTGCTTTGGTATATCTTAGATTTGCTCTGTGTGCAGTTCATTTCCCTTAATCTAAAAACTGCTAGTTATTTGCACTGTACTGGTGAGTGGCTACTTCCCTGCAAGATTAAAAATTAAGATTATAATAGGACCATGGGATGAAAGAAATATTTCTCTTATGTATTCAAACTGCCTAATAGGAATGAAAAGTATGTTCAATAATTTGGTTTTGCCGTGTAATACAGTAGTTACTGTTAAATATAACTTCCGTGTTGCAAGGATTAAAAAAATTAAAAACAACAAAAAAATAGTTTTGATCTCATTTGACCTTTCTGACGTTCAGTCAGTTAGAAGGTTTGTAAGATGTTTAATTACCAAATGGTATGATCATTATTCATCTCATCATTTGATATATAACGTCAAGTGAATTGCCTCCCTGGAGTGCACTGTGTTTCACAGATCAATAGATTTAGTAAGAGCTTGAAGGAGAGCTTTACACATTCATAGAAAAGAAGGAAAAGTATATCCTCCTTGTAAAATGGCTTATGTAGTTATTCTCTGAGCTTTACAGACTTATTGTTTTATTTACGTCTCAGGAATACAAAATCCTGTAACATAAAGGCATTTATTAAAATATTTTAAACCTCTTTATTAAAAAAAACCCAAACTGCTATCCTACTTATGTAAGCTTTAAAAGTCAGTCCTGAACAGCTTCATTTATTTATTTAAAAAATTGTACTTATTAAAACATATTTTTTGCTTTGGCACACCAGCACATGGTATGATGAAAGGCTGTCTAAATACGATACACACTATTGCTTACACTATTCACAATTTGGGTTTCTGCATTTTTAAATAGGTATGGTTAGTCTAAACTGTTGAGGGTTGTTGTTTTATGTTTGTGGGGTTTTGAGGGTTTTTTTTGCATTTGTTGTGTCAAGGATATTTATGCACACTTCCAGAGAAAAGGATAAAGCTTGTTCCTAATTGACTAATTTAATATCTCTGAATTAAAAAAAATATTATGATCATTTATAATTAATTGTATAAAGGATAATTACATATAGGATGCTTCATGTTTACTTAGGCTTTTCTGAATATATTATATTTACTCTTTTCCAATATAGATGAGTAATCTTTGAGCATGTCTGTCTGATTTCTTACCATTTCAAATGTCTGAAAGACTTCTACAAGCACTCAAGCACTGATATTTGTTACTGTTTTTCTTCTCTAAGTTTTACATGCTTGATTTGCTCTTTTCACTTACCAGCTTTCTGCTTAAAAAGTAAAAAAAAAACAAAACTATATTTCTTCTTTAACTTTTATTAACAAAGGTAAGCTTTTTGCTTAAATTTATGCCATGTTGTTTGTCCTTGCATCAGTCAGGCACTGAGGAAACTGCATTTCAGCTAAGCAAATCTTCCCTGCTGTGGGACAGAAGCAACATTTACTTGAAAATTCTGCTCCCTTATTCATCTGTCACTTATAACCCATCATCTACTCAAAGATTAATTTGAATTGTGAACAATATCTAAGCTTCCTTAATCCCTTGCTCTTGTCCTTTTTCTTGAGCTGCTGTACTGTGACGGAAAGGCCATAATTCTGAAGCTTCTTATTCCTCAGGCCTACCTAAAGTAACTCCCATTGGGAGCCAATTGATGTTTTAGCAAGGAAATTCTTACCTGTTTCTGAGAACAACCTGGAAAAATTGTCAGGAGGCCTTCACACTCTTAGATGTTCACGCTGTGGAATTCTTGTAAATGTAAAATCTAATTTGTCTGGGCTCTTTGCACCAGCATTGTTCAAGGTCAGGTGAAATTATGTGAAATACAAAGCAGCATTTCTGGAATTTCATTCCTTTCTCTATATGCACAACATTTTTCACCAGATTAGCAAATCAAGTAATAAAAAATGCATTAACAATCAAGGTAAATTGTGATATATACTTAGTATCTTTTAGAATGGTACGTATCAATAGTCATCTCTTCCAGGGCATTCTTGTTCAACCAGAATTCATTTGTTGCTGTTTGCATTTATTTGCCCATATATATTTACTGTTATGAGTAAATAGTTTAATATGATATGAACTTGAAGTGTGAAGTCCATTTTGGATGAAAAATAATAGAAGTATTTAATTTTGGAATAATTTCTGTCATAGTTTGGTAGGTACTTTAGATGTTAGGGAAAAGAGCTCATTACTGACAAAGCACAGCAACACTCTTGAATGCTGTGCTCAGTTTAAGAGGATGTGCTGGTCTGGGAATGCATCCAGAGGGCAACAAAACTGGTGAACAAGTTGGAGTGGCCAAGGACTTTGACCTCATCGCTCTGTGCAGCTTCCTGAGGAAGAGAAGATGGAGCAGCTGATCACTTCTCCCTGGGATCCAGCAATAGGACTTGTGGGAATACTTCAATATTCAATACTGGGGTATCTGACTGGACATTTGGAAACATTTCTTTGTGGAGAGGTTGGTCAAATACTGAAGCAGTCACTAAAGTGGTGGTGCATGTCCCAGGCCTGTCAGTGTTTACACTGTCCTTAATAACATTTTAACTTCTGGGCTGCCCTGAGCTGGTCGGGCAGCTGGATTAGTGGAGCATTGTAGGTTCCTTTCCAACTAAAAATAGTCTATGCTATGCTCTGCTATCCTACAGAATCATAGGATCACTAAGGTTGGAGAAGACCCAGTCTGTGCTATGCTATTCTAGACAGCTGTGGTAGCAGCCACAAATAACTTGTTTTCATAGTGTTTTTATGAAGAGTTTGCAGAAGTATCAGTAGGGAAATTGAATTTTTTCTTTCTGGGCAGTGTTACTGAAAGCTTCTGCAGTGAAACATATCTGCTGACAAGGTTCATAAAGCATCACTTTTTGTCCTGACATGCCATAGGGACAGGAAAGCAAAAACAAGAGGAAAAGGCAGGTGCACTTGTGTTCTGGGTCCGTCCTGTCCCCCTCTAGATACTGGAACTCAAAAGGCCTCCTAGACTGTTCAGAGGGACATGAATATTGTGTTTTGTAATATCCCCTTTGGACCTGTTATGAACTAAAAGAATCAATAAGGAATGCATTAATTAAGATCAATGTTTGGAGGATATAGTATCCAGAAACATTTGCCAACTATAAATGTAAGTTTATTCTGTATGTTGCCATTTTGAACTAAAAAACAGACTTATGGAAACAACATCTAGAAAATAATCTGGGGTGTTGCACATTGATGTGCATTTTTTTTGTATCTGTTTGAAGCAACAAGTAGTGGAGTTTGCAATATTAGATTTGCATTATTGGGGTTGAGGACAAGAAAAGTCTCTTATAAAAAGAATTTAGAGCCCCATTCCTTCACAATTTAAGGAGAAAAGAATCTTGAAAGCCCTAAAATTCCTTCAGAAATAAAGCTCAGGACAAATAGAGGAAAATCATCATGATTTTTATCCAGAAAATAAAAACTCCCATAAAAAGTGAGTTAACAGAGCCATCTTCATAAAAAAAAAAGGTAGTTGTACAATTTGAAAACTCACGAAGTAAAAAGTCTTGGTTTTTTTTCCCACCATAACATTCATATACATTCATTGACAGCCATAATTAATGTGCACTACAATGATAGACATAAGTAAAGCTTGCAGCAACTTAACCTTGCAATTAAGTCTGATCAGTTTTTGCTTTCATGGAGATCCATTGATGTCCAAATAGTATTCAAGCTGAATAGCTTGTTTTGCTCTTTGGTTCAAAACTGCTTTTGGAAACTCCATAGCCATGAATCTGTGCCTTTCCCTCTAAAATTCACTTTGTCACAATTGGAAAACAATTGTTTTAAAAACACGTGGTGTACAGGCATGGTGAAAATGTTACAAGTTTTTCACTCCTTTTTCCACAAGTATTTGTATGCTGGTATTTAAGAGGAAATTTAGTACAGAAATTTTAAGAAAATTGATTTCATTTTTATCATCCATTAAAGTTCAAAGCATTTGTTTATTCAACTTAACTGGAATTGTAGTGTGATAGCAGGATGGGACTAACCCAAGGGTAAGATTTCACATGGGTCTTCATAACATTCTTCCTTTCAAAAATCAAACCATCAAACAAAAAGCAGCATCCTCCCTCAAAAGATAACTCCAAAACAACCCACAAATAAACAATCCCCTCCTCCCACCCCTGCCCACCTAACCTAAAAAAAAACCAACAACCCAGCAAACCCAAATTGAAACACCTGAAAAAACCCAAGGGGACCGTGGTGCTGAGTCAGCTGTCAGCTTCTTGTGTACAGAAATCCCTCGCTTGTCCAAGTGCAACAGAAAGCAGAAGAGACTGCCATATTATCAAAATCTTCTTGTTTTCTAATTCGTCAGTTTATTGTTTTGTTCTTGGTTTTTTTGGGGGGGGTTTTTTGGTTGTTTTTTGTTTTGGTTTTTTTGCCTCCCTTCTTCCTCACCCAACCTTTTTAATCAACCAAATTGAGCAAACAAGCAAAACAAGCTCAAACATTCTGGCAATTTAAATAAATTGTACATGATGGATAAATTACAGAAATACTCAGATTACAGATTTTGTGATCCATGTCAAAAAGAATTTCCACCTGGAATTTTCCAGTTATTTGTATTTAATGCACTAATCTGAGGTTCCAAATCTGGGGCTACGCACTAATTCAGTGTTCCTCTCCATTTCTTTGAAAGGATGTGTTTGGGGGTTGCAGAATATTTTGCTTGTCATACATAGTGTTTAATCAGTTCTTGTTATTAGTACCTTAGAACCTGATTTATTAAAATACCATTGTAAGGTGCAGTGTCCCTTCAGGTAAGAGATTTGTGTGTCACTCTCTTGTAACTGTTCAATATAAAATGTTCATTTTGTGTCTTGGAACAAGTAGTTCTATGCCAAAATGCCAATAATTTTTATTTGGAAAGACATAAAATGGAGAAGATACTGTAAACAGTCACATCTTGGAGACACCTTCCTGTAAATGAAATAATTTTTTTAATAAGAGTTAGGTAGGTGTGTGAATAAATATAAAAAAAAGTAACTAAAATATTAATGTCAAAAAATAAAAATACTTTTCCAAAAGTTATTAACTTTTTATTGGACTTGAGTATATGATAATTCTGTTAGGGTCTGGTTTCTCTATTTATCTTTAAATTATCTTGTTTCACTATTAAGGCAAGGTTTTTTCTTGACTTTCTTTCAATTCTGTGCTTAATACTCAATGTTGAAATTATTTTGTGGGCACTTGGGTGTCGTTCAACAGCAGCCATTCCCCCCTGAATCTGGAATTCCTGCAGAGTCTTTGTGTGTGGGACTGAGGAGGTACAGAGACAGTTGATAATTGCATATTTATTTTGGTTCTCAGGCAGGTTCTGCAGCCTCCGCTGAGTTTGTCAGAGCTGCACCTAAATCTCAGCCTAGGTATTTTAAAGGGACATGAAAAGATAAGCTTGAGTTAATGCAACTCTCCTCCTGTTTTGAGGAAGACTCTCTTCTCTCTCACTTTCTGCCCTAGTAGAAGTGTGGCAGAATTGCCTGCAGAATAGATGCAGCTAGTCTAATGTTTGATACTTCATAACTTATATTAATTGAGGCTGGTTTTGTTAAATTGGTATGGAATCACAGAGTCATAGAACTTTCTGGAGCAGAAGGGACATTAAAGATCATCCAGTTCAAACCTCACTTCTGTGGGCAGGGACACCTTCCTCTAGACCAGGTGGCTTCAAACCCCCATCCCGCCTGGCCCTGAACACTTCCAGTGTTGGGAAAAGGTTTACATTTTATTGCTGTCCAAATTTTTCAGGATTTTTTACTGTAAATCAGCCAGATTAATGTTGGATTTCTAGGATAGACTGAGTAATCGATATTTGATGTGATAACATGTTCGGTTAGTTTTGATTAATAAGTAGGTAAAATAGTGTTGCAAGAAAAATGGACGAAAGTTTATTGACTCTATTTGTGTATGGAATGATGATTCCAGTGATGGTAATTGGGCTAAGTCATAATTATTGACAAATAAAAGTTAAAAATAATGTTTTATGCTGCTAGGTGGTGATGCTGAGACAGTTGATATAATCTCCCAACTGTCTTGATCTTTCTGTGTTGGTTCTGATTCCAAGGAACAGGGGAAAAAAGTAAGAGTGAGGGGAAAATGTACATGGAAATTAATAATTCTGAAGTATAGAGAGAATCATATGCATAGACAGCAGAGAAAGGTGAATAACTAATAGCTCTCTAATGGAAAAGATGTTGTTCAGGATAGGGACACAGTACAAGAGAGGTTCAGGAACCACAGAAGACAGGATGGAACTCGTTAATGGTGTCAGAATGGAGGGAAGAAAGACAATAGGCTGGAAGAGCTCTGATGAATTGTGTGTAATATTTGTCTTCTGTCATTTGTGAATTAAATCAGGAAGCCGTCTTACAAAGTCCTGTGAAGACCGTAAGTAAAAACCTATGCTGAACTTGGTGTTCTGTCACATTGATAGTGATGTTGATGGTTAGACTGCCTCCATTCCTTTCCATTTTATTTGAAATATATAGATAAATATATGTAGTATTAAAGTGTAACAGTTGAATAACAGCATGCAATGATGTCACAAATTACTAAATTCTTCTGTGGCTTTATTACGTATTATTCCTATTAATAACATCTGTAATAATATAACACAGATAGAACAAATACAAGGCAGCTATGGATTAGTGAGCTGTAGTGGCATTGAGGAGCTTCTTGGGAGGCCATAAAGCATGAAGTTCCTATCTGCCTCAGGCAGATGTTGTGTATTTATCTCAGTCTTTCAGCAATTTCCTTTTTTTCTTACCTGCTTTTTTCCTTTTGATTCTGTTTCTGGAAATCTCCATTGTGAGTGTAAAACCATGACTCTTGTTCAGTTGCTTTAGAACTAAATTAGAAAAGCTGTACACCCTTTCTGTGATGCCATTGAGGATTGTGTAAATTTGTGTGTATTTGTAACTTTATATACAGAGAAACCCATTCATTAACCAAATAAAGTGGATATGAATTTCATGTCTAGTACAACAGTATAAAAGGGAAAGTTAGGATAGATAATTTACTAACACAACCAAATGAATGAAGAGTGCTGGTCACCCTTGCAAGCCTGATGCTTAGGATACTTTTACCAGTAATGCTTTGTAAGATATTTCAGTGTGGCAGCTCCTCCATGGCAGTGGTGGCCCAATCTTGATTTATTACTAAATAATAAAATGAATGAAACAAAATTCTATTCTATTCTATTCTATTCTATTCTATTCTATTCTATTCTATTCTATTCTATTCTATTCTATTCTATTCTATTCTATTCTATTCTATTCATTATATTATATTAGTTGTCCTGTAACAAAAGCATGTCCTTCTTTGAAAGCAGCCTTTCTTCCAGTGAATAAATAAAAGGTGAGATAAGTGCACTGAAGTATTCAAAACATGACTGAATTACTAAAAGGGGAGTCAACCACACCTAAGCTGATGGCCACATGCTCATAACACTTGGAAGTATTGTGCTGTATTAATCCTTGATAAAATGCCTTCTGAAGTATTGCAGTTAAATTAATTTGGTCTATTGTGTTCTGTTGCTGAACCAATACCAGCCTATAGTTCGAAATCAAAGAAGCAAGCTCTTCGTTATGTTAAGACCTATTTAAGTTTTTCAAGCAGAATTAACCAAAAATTGCTAACAACAGCTAATTATGGTGTATTAAAATATGGTACTCCCTTTTTCTTTAAGTATGCTATGTAAGAATTCTGATTGTTTAATCTTATTTTTAGTATTTGGTGTAGTCCTGGGCATATTTTTATCTGCTCTCCTTTTTTGTGTTAGGACAGTGTATCAGCTTGATAATTCTAAACATGAACACTGTATTCCTGTGTTTTCCTGGCTTGGCCTTCCCTGCAAAAAGTGCCCTGCTGTGGCATTGTCTATTCCTAGGCTAACATAGTCTAGATTTTCTATTTTTATAGTACTTTCGTAAGGAAACAGAAGTTTTTTAGGTTGATGCAGTCATACTATCTGTCAGTCCCCCACAGTAATTCTTGATAATTCTTGAAGCTGTTGAACACTTCATAAGAATTTGATGGAGAAGTAGAGGCCTCAAAGCCACTAATAGGCATGAAAACAAATGGACTAGTTAACAAAAATATGCAAAATATGCTGAGGAAAAAGGCTGCAGCATTAAGCATGTCCATACTGTTATTCATAAAGTTGTTATTTTGCTTCCACCCAAAATAATTTATTCAGTCATTCATTCCATGTCCAGTTGCTGTTATGGGCATAGAGCTACTTGCCACATGTTACTTGAGAGTTTTCTTTGAAAGATGCTTCATGTGCAATTTGGTAGAAATCCCTGCTCCATCAAATACAGTTTAGTTTGTGTTTTATAAAGAATGACTGCTGTCTTTTTTTTTAATCTGACATTTAATCATTAAAATGTGAGGGTTTTTTGTTTTGGTTTGGGTTTTTTTTTTCACTTAGAAGTAATGAAAACTAGGAGGAAGATAATTGTGGACTATTTCTTCTCTGAATTTTGACTTACATTGGCCAAAGGAGTAAAATATCTGTGAAAGTAGGTTACATCATGATACTTCATTGAAGACAACATGCAACAGAGAATTTGCATGAATTTTTAAGGAAGATTTGTATTTATTTATGTCTAACTATCATAACAATAGGTGTGTAGGAGTCCCTAAGAAGAAAAAAAATTGCAATGAATGGAAATTTATTCATATTTTTTTATCATTTTATGGTGAAAAGTTACTTTGGACAGAAATAAATTTCTTTGAAATGGCATTCTGCTTCCCTAGAAAGTTCCTCCTGTTTCTAAAGTGTGCATACCTTGGCCATATCTCTTTCAATTTCAGCAACAAAGGGAACACAGGACAGAGACAGCAGTGTCTGCACTAAGTAACACTAAATAAAAGTATTGAAAAAACCTGTTAATTTTCAAAACTTAGTCTATCCAATGCAATGATGAAACGTAGGTCCTGGGGAAACAAATACTGTGGTACATAATAACAAAGAGTGGAGGAAAGGTCATGCAGAGGAGGTTGAAATAATGCCACGCAAACAGCTTTACTTCAGGCATGTTCTATTTTTTAAATCCTTTGCTTTTGCAACTTCAGCATTCTTTTAATGTGGAAGATGAAACAAAAACTTGCTTTTTAAAAAGTAATCATAATAGCAATTCCTTTACACAGATTTACTGACCTGGTATTTATCACAATGTTGTGAAATTTAGGTCTGCTCCTCAGACTTCACTGCTCCATCCATCTAGTTGCAGCATTTTGCTCTTGTTCATTGTGGCACATGAAGAACTAGAAGAAAATGAGACAAACATTGCAGGTAGACCTAATAATTGCTTGCTATGAATTATTTAATATATTTAAATATAATATATGTATGCATTACATGTCATTCAAAAAGACCCCTAAGCACTTTATCTATGTTTAAAAGAAAATTATTTTTTTAGACTCGCTTAAATGCACCCTCTGCTGGGGTAAAACACAACAGCTGTGAAGTGCAATGTGATCTGTAAGCACAAGTGCTCAGGAATGCTGTTTTATGGTTCATCTGAAACACTGTGAGCAGCCAAAATCCGTGTTCCTCTTAAGGCAAAATTGGGAATTGATTTATTGTTGATATGGAGGAAAATATCACCTGTATCATCCTTAGCCTGTGCGAGTTTTTCTGTCTTAAAACCTGATGCTACTTGTTTGCCACAGGCTGAAGAGATACATTTTCTGGTAGTTTAATTTGTCTTTCACAATTTCCATATTTGTCAGCCTGATTTATTTCTGTTAAATGAAGTTGAAAAGAACATCAAGAAACTGCTCATTGTTGTGTTTGTGTTGCTCCTGTGTTGAGGTGAAAATACTTCTTTGCTTTTCACAGAAACTGCATTTGCTGTGGTTGTTCCTACTTTAAATCAAACAACCAATGACTGCTTAAACTTTCCTTGAGCCTCTCCTTGCTCCTGAGATTTGGATGAAGTTCCTAAGAGTCTTGCCTTAGGTGGCAGTGAGTGACTAAGTGTGGGGACCAACATCAGAGGCTTCTTTGGAGCCAGAATCTATTGTGTGTGCTTTCCAGTTTCGTATCAGCAGCTCCCCAGAAACCCTGCTGGCGACATAAAGGAATTAAAAAGGAATGTGTTTTCCTTCCTCCTGTTAAAAAGAAGAGTCCAAATAGAAGATAGGCAGGTTTTTCAGAACTTAGATTAAGTTCACTGGGAAAAAGGTCTTAGGGTAAGTGTGGAAGCTCTGTTCCACCCCAAAATGAGTGACTTAGCAATTAAGCTCTTTTTGTTGGGTTTTTGTTTCAGGTCTTTTGCTTTATTTCTCTCTTTTTTTCTTCTATCAGGTTTCTAGTAGTAGATATCATTCCAGAAACCAGTGCATCCCACTGAAGGCCATGTGTCACTTGATCATAATACTTTATCTGAAAGACCTGTGAAATAAAGAGACTTTACAAGCAAATAGAATTTTTACTATATATTCTCCAACCATAAGGGGATTACTTGACCTCCTGTGTCTTTTGCACACATCAAACTCTATACTTAAGCTGTCTTGAAGCTTGAGTTCATCCTCTAGGGATTTTCCTTTTGTCTGTCAGTCTACAGATAAAAAATATGTCCAGTTATATTTAGCCATATGTTGACCATCTCTGTCTTTTGAATTGTGAATATTATCAAACATGAAAGTATTTTCAGTTTTACTAACTGTGATAATGACAGCTGTTTGATATTTTATGATTAATAGTTTGTGCAAATTTTGACTTGGCTTGTAAGAATTTATTTAGGTATTTTTTTACCTCTTTACAGTCCTTACTAAATTAACATTAACTGATCTTCCTCTTTGCAGAACTTGAGAGTTCAGTGTAAGAGTGTTTCATGGAGATGCTTTGAGCTTCACTGTTCAGTGAGACATTTCCATGTCTTACACATCCTGATGTACTTTGCTTTGTAACCTCGAACTGAGGATCTTCATGGGCAATGCCTGCTGCTCCCACTCAGGGCCTTGTGTCAGCTGTCTCTACACAAAAGAACATTTAGCTGTTCCTTCCATTTAACTTGAATGTCAACTGCAGTGCAAAGGGCTGGTTTCTAACCATGTCAGTGAATGATGGCAGTGATTATCGCCTGGTAATGTAACTCTGTAAGACAACCTGTGGCTCCCAGGTGATGGAATATGGTGCTGCAGGTATCTGGGGGTTTTTTACCTGGTTTTGAACCACCCCATATGGCTTGATTTTCTTTTCTGGCACTATATCTTATTTAATCAGACATTTTGTTTGGGTTGGAAATTTAACGTGAATAACAATATTTCTAATTGAGAAAGCCTTGCATAGAAGCTAAATTTGTTTGTTGTTAAGAAATGCTTTGACAATTATGGGGAACTCTTATTTTTTGGTTCCAGTCTCTTTGTGAATTAAGGGGTTGTTGTAACCATATGCACAGACCTAGTAAAAACTGTGCTTTCTAAAATTTTCAAAACCTTAGAAATTATTTTATCATTTTCTTGAGAAGTTCTACATTATATTTTTTGTCTTATTAATTTTGATCCATCTGAGTCCCACAATTCTGTTTTGGGGCAATTAAATTAGTAATTTTGGAATTACTTTCAGGTTTTGTGGCTTATTCAGATAGGTGGGTGCTACATGGTTAGACAACTATTAGATTCTGGGTTAGCTAACTGCAAGTCTGCCATGTGATTCCCGCACAACAACTTAACTAAAGGTGTCAGCACTAATAAAAAATGCATTTTCTGGTTTTTGGTTTCTTTTTAATTTTCAAATTTTCTACCTTCCCAATTAGAAATGTGGACTGTCAGAACTTCCTCATCAAATATTTGATGTTCATTCTGCTGTCTTGACCTTCTGTGTAAAGCACTGGATTTCTGCAATAGATAAATAAGAATACAGATAAGAAATGTAATGTCTTTTCACCCAGAAGGTGAAAAGCCTCTCCTGTAGCTCACAATTGTAGACATACTTCCACACTTGTTTATGTAGGCACTCTCCTTCACTGATGTTCAAAGTATTCATCTGAGCATAACTTATCTCAGTCTTAAATGAGCACCTCTTTTTGGCACCACAGGAAATAGTGGAACACAAATAACAAGCAAATTCCTTTTCTACCAGGTGCAGAAGGGTTACTGGGAAGGGATCTGAAAAGGACCAGAGTTTTGGCTCCCTTTTCCAGATTTCTCAATGTCTCAGCTGAACAACCAGCAAATGCCTCACTAGATTATGATTCCCTTTACTTTTTGCTTAATGTACTTAGAGTGCGATGATTTTATCTGATTTTTAATCTTGTTTCTGGTCAGCAGTGTGAGTTTCCTGACAGTATTTTTTAAGGTCATATTGTTAATATTCATCATCTAGTTCATAATCAACATAATAAAACTATATAGTAAGTATTAATGTAGGTTTATGTGTTTCATCATGACAGGAAATTGTTACTGATTTTTAGAGGAGGACTAAGTCTAAACCCTAACCATAGAAAAAGAGAAGTTTTTAGCACACTTAACAATAATTACCAACAAGAACTAAAAAGATTTTGGAAGGCTTTCCTAGGTATTGACTACCTTGCTAGAGATTGTCTTTGCCATGCAATGAGTTCCATGTATCACTCGTGCTGGTAACATTCCAGTCAAATTAGTATTCTGTCCAGCCTGTAAAGCAGAATGTCAGGTGGGGAGCCAGGCTGGTTATTGCTGGGACTGATGAAAACATCAAGCAATTGAAGAAGTAACAATAGCAGTAACAATAGCTCTCACTTTTTCTTTTTAGTCTGTTCCTCAAAAACTTGCTTGCTGGGTTGCAAACATAAAACTTAAGCTTCCCTGTACTAAATGTACAATTCAGTACTTACACAGTGTGCCATTGGCCTGCCTTCAACCTGCTAAATGCAATTTGGTTGTGCTCAAACAATTTATAAAATGTTACCTGTGAGTAGAACACATTAAATTTAAGTAAGAACATAACGTTATTTCTCCCTATTATTTTCTTACTGCAGTATTTTTCTTGTATGTAATGTTTCCCCTCTTGCATCCTGCTCTGTGAAGTTTCTCCAGGTGGAGGGCTTTGCTTTGTTACCTTTTAGCAAAAGCAGTTATGTTCACCAGCTGTAATGCAGACCCTTCAGTGGAGTTCTGGATATTTGAAAGTGCTTTTATAAAAACTCCTTGTGTTTGTTTCAGACTCAAAACACACTTGAGCATAACTCATGTAGGTGGCTTGCATGCATATACCATGAGTTTTTTGAGTCATATAAAGAAATCTAAACATTTTTAAATGGCTGTACTTATGAATAAACCCATAAATAGTAATACTTTTCCTGTGAAACTGTAAGCAGTTAAAATCTGTAAGGATTTTTAATTTTGGAGAATTCAATTATTGTTTCTATAAATTCTGAAACACCATAAGGAATACCTAGCATCTGTCCTTGCTTTTGAAAGTTACTATTTCTGTGTTTTTTTATCAGCTTTCACCCATGCATCAATGAATTCACTGTAAGGGTTTAATTTTCTTTAAAAAAAATGTATTTAGAAAACCCCACTACCGTAAAGTGTTAAGATTTGGCAGCTGTGAGTTGTACAGTGAAGTGGGATTTCAGATTTAATAGATTACTTGCAATTCTAGATTCCAAGCAGTTGTCAAATGGTTGTCTTGATCTCTGGAAAACGGAAGAGATAAGTGCAATATGTGTGTTTAGTATCAAGTCTGGATTTTCCAGTTTATTCTGACCACTAGGGAGAAAAATGCCTTTATTTCAATATGAAACGGATACAAAAGAAAAAAATAACTGTGTGTCTGATTTCATTAAAAATCTCTTGTATAGTAAATATAATACGAGTGGGATTTGGCTTTGATATCGTACGCCTGTGACGATTTCACGTATTAAGGGTTTTTTCCAAGAAGCCTGCCCAGTACTAATTAAAACCAGGGAATTTCACTTCTGCACGCTTTTGTAAAAATGAAGCTGTTCGGATTAATATCTTGACTGTAAACTGAAAGGAATTTCACAAGACTGTGTCAGATAATTTGTAAAGTTTTAATAAAAGGAGCTGAGTAACATTTGTACTGATCATGTGCTTTTTTTTTTCTTTGCACATTTAGAAGGTGTTTTCAATATTTGATGCATAAAAACACCTAAAATTATCTAGTTACAGCATAACATATAATCAATTATGCTGCCATTGCGTGCTTTTCTAGGAACCCTTATTTGTAACAGATTCACTCCTTGGAAATAAAAGAAGTGAAGTAGCCTGAATAGTATCACATGATGGCACTGTTTCCATTTCCACCTCCAATATTATGAAATAAAGCTATAATAAACTGGTATTAAAATGGTATGTAATTCCAATATACTTTGTATAATTTATGTAAAAGAAAAATCTAACCACTCTGGTTATTAATATAGGGATTAAAATGGATGTATAGTTTTCTTAGAAAAGTGTTTTGTAAAACTTTGCATATTTATCATACTCCTTATTTTGATTGTAGAACAAGAATTCTCCACAATATATAATGTTTATGAATGCTGAATTGTACAGATTCATTTAGCATTGTGTTAGAGAAAAAAACCCTGTTAATTGTTGCATAAATGGGATGTTTTATTTTTTGTTTTGATTTTATTGTGGAAAGAAAGCTAATGGCTGCCTTTTTGTATTTAATATAAAGCCTTTTTGTGGTAAATTAGATCATTAATACAGACACATTTTTTAAAAAATGCAAATTAGCTTTCCATGAGCAGAAAAGAGCTTAAAGTGTAGTAAGGTCAGAGGCAGGATCAGACATATTTGTAAAATGAATTATATTCAAGTAGGAATATGAGGGAAAATATGAATGTAAAAAAGTCAGTGATTTATAGTATATAGATGGTAGATGTCATATTATTTAATTTTAAAATATTCTGACTGAATACCCATAAATGTTCATGTTCTTTTTAGTAATATGAATTAATAATCACTTCTAAATTAATATTTTCTATTTGTAGAACCATCAATATTAATTTTTAGGAAGAGAAAACACATTGCTGATTAAAAAAAAAAAGCTGGTGGGTGTGATTCTTCTGTGCTGCAGATTATTTTAGAGTAAGATAAATATCCAGTCCCACCATTCTCTCATGAAATTAGACTATTCTGTACATTTCTCTGTTATGGGGATTGTTGCTAAAACAAAACAAAATAAAAACTCTGCAAGAGGAAGTAAGAAAAATACCCACTAGTGATGCAGAGCTAATAGCTGGGGTTTGGATGTTTGCCAGATGGGTGCTTGCACTCCAGGAATGTCCTCTGCCAGTATAAACTTCTCTTCTGAGCAATGTGAGGCTTTGCTGTGTCTTTGGTGTGAAATCAGGGGCAGGAGAAAATGTGTGTTTAAAAAAAAAATCCTGTCATGTAAAATTTTACTTCTCTTTAGTGAATTATCAAATTAGTTCTTCTGTACTTCATTAGTAAACTGGTTTTAATAATAAGAAATTGTTTCAGTTCACCTTAAAAAGAGTATACAGTATGTCATTTAATCAGTAAGGAAAATTGCTCCTGTTGCTAAAATC
This sequence comes from Petroica traversi, assembly GCA_025920805.1. NCBI lineage: Eukaryota > Metazoa > Chordata > Aves > Passeriformes > Petroicidae > Petroica > Petroica traversi. The sequence continues at coordinate 20,951,131 of JAHLSL010000009.1, forward strand.
AGTAGCAGAAGCTCACTGTAACAATCTATTAAAATGTTTTAAAATAATTTAATTTCTCTAATTTGCTTTAGTCAATAAACAATATTTGCATAATTTCAATTTGCCATATTAAATTTTTTTCTAGATATTCTGGTTAGAAGTACTGCTTTACAGAAGTGTTTCAGTGTTACACTGCCTCTTTCTCAGTGTCTGTATAGTCCACTCCCTTGTATCATTTTAGAGAGAGAGATTAAAATTAATATTATTTTGAATTTTTTTTTGCAAAGTTTTTAAAAGATCTAGTGATGTAGCTGGACTCACATAATAAATTGCAATAGATAAGGAAAAGCATTCATTACTCACAACTCTCTATTCATTTATATGTCCCATTTGTTCATGTATGAGGTGAAGAATTCCAGAATGCAGTAAGTGAACACTGCTCTGCTCAGTGTATTTCACCATTCAAATTACTTGTAATTTCACAATGCCAGTGTTACTTCTCAGGACAAATTTCATACAATAGTAATTCTGTGATTATTCATCCAGTTTAATTAATTCAATTAAGTAAGTCTGCTGTCAGGTGTCCTTTTAATAATTGAATCAACATGCAGATACATAATAAGCATAAAAGCATTTCTGTGGCTGCAGTAAATTTAGATCCAAAAGAATCTGCTATTCCACTACATTTGATATAGATTATTCTATAATATTTCAGTAATGGGTTGCACAAAGGCTGCCTTTTAATTCTTTGCTTTCTCAAATGTCTTTATATATAATGGTTTAAAACAGAAGGTGTTCAAAAGAGGGTGACCTTTTTCCATTACCATAGTTCCTGTCATTAATGCATTATAATTTTCTTTAGAAGTCTGGAAAAAATGTGTATATATGCACTTTGTAGCAGGTATGAATCAAAGTGTGTTAGTGAAAGTTAAGAATTGTCTGTTATTACTAAAAAAGGAGGGGGAAAAATAAAAGGAAAATGTGAGGAAGTAATTTTATTGTTATTTTTACTGTGAAAGTTTAAACAAACCTTACACTTTATACAAAGCAGTTACAGACTTGAGAGTTTTGGCATTTGTAATCTGAACGAACAGCAGTTGACCTACTCAGATACTAAAAATAATATGCCCCTTAACTAAATTTAAAGGCAATAGAATGTTGTATTAGGCTGGATTATGTATAAAAGCCTATAATATATCTCCATCCTCTGCAATATATTACAATAGATGTTATTTTAATAACAAATATATTAAAAAACACGGTAAGTGATTTACTTGGCGTCCTCTCAATGATGCTTGATGTCATAATTATTGTAAATATTAATTGCTGTGCTAAAAATGTAAGCAGGAGGACTTTGTATTAGATGAAAAATGAAAATAGTCTGTGTACGGGTAAATAGATAATCATACAAAAGTAATTGGGGTTTTAAAACCCCAATCTATTCTGCCAGCATGAGCTCGTTTGCATGTTAATCACAAGAGTGATTTCCTACTTCACAAGGAAGTCCACACTCTTTCATAACCACTTTTAATTGCATTTAAAATGTTGCAGGGTTGGGATATTAGAAATGGAGGCGTATCAGTGTCAAATTAATAAAAAACATGTTTCTGAAAATCTTTATGGGCTACAGATTATAATACTACAGGCTTTTTTGTTAGAAAATACAAAATGTGGTTTAGGATATATTTTAAGTGAGGCATGTTAAATGATAAAAAGAGATTAATTTGTACATGTGTTGTTTCTTTAGAAATTTGATAAATGGAAATCTCCTTGTAGCTAGAAAGCATAGAATACATTTTTATTAGTAAATTGCTTTATAGATTGACCAGTACTTTCATTAATTTCCCAGTAATCAATAGAATAGTAAATTAGCAACAGTTAAAAATGTGTTTTTATGTTAAAGCGTAAGGCAGTGTGACATTAGAAAGGTGTATGTAAAATTCCTTTCAGTTATGTACCATTTTACTTGTATTTATATTCAGAGGAGTCCAGTTAATGATTTTAATGGAAAATAATTTTGATGCTTTCATATATAGATTTTTACAAGTTATTTTGAAATCATATGTTAAACAGAATAGGAACCAAAAAAGCAATTACAGATCAGAATTCATATAATTTATGTATGCTGCATGCTGTCACTTGAAAATGATCCTAGAATAAATTGTGACAAAATTTATGTATTTGTTATTATTTATGGCTAACTCTGCTTTTAGAATTATAGGTAGGAATAAAAATAGTAGAAAGCTATTTAAGAGTTCTTTTTTCCCTTTATGTTCGGAGTGGTGCAGTAATAAATGGACAACATTTTAAATGATTTTGTGATATTCATATAAGATTCAACAGAGCTTCCTCTGTAATCTGTAAAAGGCCAATGTCAAAGTAAAGACAAAATGACTTGTTCTCTGAAGACAGGAATGAAGAAATGTAGCTCTCTAATAAAATAGTGTTAAGTTCACAATGGTTACATTGTGATCAGTCTCAAAGATACAAAAACTAATTTTTAGTCAAGCTGTTAAAAATTATATATTTAAGAAGATGAAAAGTTTGAGGATTAAAGAAAAATCACTCACAATTTTAAAGAGGGTATATTTGCTTTCATCACCAGGTGTTCTTTCTAATATAAATTACCAAGATGATGTTTCCATAACATAGCTTGGGGTGCTCTGGAGATTAAAACTACCAAAACAGACCTATTAAATTTTTCATAGGGAGGGTCCACTAGGGATAATAAGCCAATATTCCTTGTCCCATATTCCAGATGTTTTATGTAATTCTGCATCTTGCTAAACCTAAATTGTAGCTTTTCCAGAAAAAATGTACTATGGAGACCGAGATGAAAGGCAAGAACTGTTGAAATGTTAATTTTACTATCTGCTGTTGAGGTCTGTTACCTTTTTTGTATTTTTTTCTTACTCCCAGTAGCTCAGTTCTGTTTTATGAATGTTGTGGTATTTCAGTTGTTTGAAGTTTTGAAACTTGGAGCGTGACTTTGACTTGGCAAAACACAATGCCACATGGTGTGTGACACGCTGATGGATAGTCTTTGATCCATATGATTCACAATCTTTCTACTTTCAACTTGATTCAGGATGAGAAAAATAAAATTTAACAGTAAAAAAGTTTTAGCAATAATCCTTGTAACATAAACCCTCGTAAAAGAAAAATTATAAATAAAATAGTTCTATTTAGTAATTATCTAGTAATAATGTAATAAAAATATAATTTGTTGATATTTTTCATATAGACTGTGGACATTTAAAAACAATATTGGGGTTATTGCATAACTATGGAATATATTTGCATTGATCTGAAACAGTTAATGCTTTAAAATGAAGTACTGCTGTGCTTCACAGATCAGTTGGCAAACGTGATGAAATAAATATCCTAGGCCACTCTTCTTATTCCCACTCATCAGTTGTACTCTGACCAGCAGAAAATTTCATGGACTGATTCCTGCTATAGTTTGGAACAGACATGGATCTGGTCTAAGTGAACTGATGTCTAATTGGGTTTTTTTTGATCCAACACGAGATACAGGTGATAAATGGGGATTGTACAAGAGGAAAGAATTAATACATTGTGAGGGGCAAGTCTTTTTCCTCCCATTCAGGTGGGCTGTTCTAGGAACAGCAAGGGATACCTGGCTGCTGACTGGGCCATAGGTTTTTTCCACTGATTGACTATTTTTTAAAGTAGTTGTTCAGATGCATTCTTCTATGATAGATGTTTCTCACTGCACGACTTCTTATATTGAGTTTCTTAACTGTTACTTTTATACATTTTAATTTATTATGCTTCAATTTCTGAAAATAAGACTTGTATGGAGGCTTGTGCTATTAAAGGCTAATGCCCTGATATAAATATTTAATGAATGCTTATAATTTTCTAACATTTGATGTTCCTGATCCTTAGCAATTCAGTTCTTTTCAGTTTTCTCTTTCTTACTCTTTTTAAAATTATTTTCTAGGTTTTTTTTATTTTTTAAATGTGTTGAATTTCCCTTTAGCTTTTTCTAGAAGATTGGAAAATAAACAGGCAGATCATACCAAATACCAGGGAAGTACAGAAAGTTACAGGAGAGGGACTCTTTGCTAAAATTTTAGAATTTGTTTCAATTAACCTGACTTAATTTAACTTGCTTTCCTTTGGGAAACAAACTCAGGTTTTATTAAAAAAAATCACAGTATTTTCATCCATTCAACTTGAAAGTTCCTATTCCAGTTCATTTGACTTTCAACCCCTTTAGAAAAAGAGAGAGTTGTGTTTGTCCTCCTGAGTCTAAACTAAGAAACCAGGTAACCTCAGTCTCTGGTCCATGTTTTTGGGAGTCAAATCTGGGGAAATTCCATTCTGGCCTACTTCTACATCATAAAGAAGGGAAGAAGTGAAAAGCAGAAACTCTTTTATGTAGGTTTTTTTCACCTGTGAGGAGAAAAAAGTGAGAACACATACAATCTGTTCCTAAAGAGATTTCCTCCTTTGCCATATATGGCTACACTGCCTCAAGGTGTGTTATACATAATGTACATGAGACAGTTTGGAGAACTGCATCAGTTCTGATATAAACACCAAACCTTTCTAAACCTGTCATTTTGGCCATGATTTTAAACCAAGTGTATTTATCAACTCTGAGTAAATTAATTTTTTTTAAGATGACATCAATAATCTAATTGTTTTATTGGTTCTGTAACTGTAGAGAAAAAATTCTTCCTGTGAAAAATAGAGGCACTTCAAGTTTTTTTCTTGGCAAACTATTAAATCGCTGAAAATGAAATGTATTTGATTTTATTCTTGCCCTTAAATGCAAAATTAAGATTGCTGTTCTTTTACAAACTCAAGATTTTTTCTTGTATTTTATTTTCTTCTTTTGCAGTAGTTTAAGTACTAGGGCTGAAAAGTGGGGCAAAATGATCCTTTTATCTTTTAAACATGTACAGTCAGTGATTGTAACCATTTTCCCTAATCTGTTTCCATAGTTTGTTTCTACTTTTTTCCTAGAGGCAATATGGTGTGATTGTTCTGCCACAGTTCCTATTAGTTATTATGAATTTTGCACAGTTTTCAGATCAAGTCCTTTAATGTCTACTATTAATAAAAGCAGCAGAGTTCCCCAGTTTGAGTTGAAGTTTTATAAGTGTGTGGCAAAATAATGGAGAGCATTTGAGTTGGATGGCTTAGAGCTGATGATTTTCAATTGGGACCATTTTAATTTGTGCCTGAAAAGAATCTTTCCAAACATGCTATGTCTACACTTGATACTAGTTTCTTTTCTAATTGGTTTTAAAGTAGATCTGTGCTACTCACTGTGCTTCAGAGTCTGAATTTTCTGACTGTATTTCATTTGGGAAGGAAAATATTTCTGAGTTCTTGCATTCCTTAGCCCAAACCCGTGGACTTTCAGTAAAGGTGTATATGGGAGAAGTAGCATAGTGTGAGGAATAAATCTGTAAACATGATTTAGGTATTTTTTACACACCACTTCTAACATGCTTTCCACTAACACGTTTTCACTCTCCTGTGTTTCACCATGATGGCCACAAATCCAAACAACTTTAGAAGAAAACAGTGAATGAAAGTGTACTTTTAAGTAGTCATATCACATATATTGTGGTATTTTTAGTGTATAGAATCAGAAAGTGTCAGAGATCCTACCATGAGTTACATAGGATGTGGAGAAAGAGAGAGAAGGTAGCAAATACAGACATTTGGAGAATGATGGGGGCTGCATTTGCATTGCTGAAGGCCACACTTTGGTCCAGCCAGGTCACAAGGGCTGACTTGTCCTTGTTTAGAAATAGGACAGCCTGTGGTTGAGCAGTCTGACGTTGCATGTCCTGCATGGAGCTCGTGGCCTGGGTCTCTCTGGGCTGTTTTCCACCCCAGTGAAAGTGGCACAGTATCTGCTGTCCTTATCTCCTTTCCCTTCATGAGCTGTATTGAGTGCCCAAGCAGAGAGAGATGCCATGTGCTGGGCCAGTCCCTGCTTTGTGCAGGCTCTGCCTGTGCCCAGACATTGCCTGGGATGCTGCTTCTGGGCACTGGCCAAGGTTAAATGGGAAGGGCAGCTGCAGGATGATGCTTGAGCCCTTGCTGCTTGAATACTAAAACTCTAGATCTTGGGTCATATAATGCTCCACGGTGGCTTTTGTTTTTGTTCATATGTTTTTTGGGAATTGTTGGCTTAGAGTGCCTGAAATAATGTGGCCATTGTCTTGCAGCATGTGGGATTCATGAAGAAAGATGCTGCAGGCTTCAGGTTTACAGCAACGATGGATGACAGCTCCAAGATACCAGCCTGGAGCATGCCCAGGAACCGCTTGTTTTTTTAATTGCTCCTAAATTATGTTTTTAAATGTGTGAAAGCACTGGTTTCCTTCTTGACTTCTTCTAGAAGAAAGCCTAGAAATGCATTAATATACATGGAATATGATGGCCAAAGAATGGAAGGTATTAGTTGTTTTCTCATGTGAATGTCTTATGATTTTCATTATGCTAGTTCCATTTATTTTTCTTTTCTATATTGTTGTGTATGCTGAAATTTAAGGAAGGGATCAGGTAAAGCTAAGAGGTATAAGCTTGACTTTTATGGGAAGAAATTTTGGAGAATATAGGGGAGAATTGGTTCAAATGTCTAACAAAATAAGACAGAGCTGTAAAACCTACTGAAATTTCTGCCAGGGACCTGATGTTGCAGCTACTGCTATTTCCACAGATTTTTTTTAACCACGCAGCCCATGTTCCCCCGGCATGAGGTTGTTTTTTTTTCCCCCTACTAAAAATCTTCTAACAGGTCTCTCATTTTTAATTCTGATGGAAGGAGTGCTGTGGAGGTTGGATTGCCCTGATTTGACTTCCTTTGCTTCATCCTTCAAGAGCCCCTGCTCATGAAGAGGTGGCGCCACCTCTCCACCAACCCGTGATGCCTTGCAGCTCAGAACACTCTCCTTGTGGTGGGCTGGAAGCAGAAGCATCTGAGGAAGCTACAAATGCTGTTATATATATTAAGTCCAGTTCTTGTCAAGCTGTTTCAGTTACTTTAGCTAATGTGATTCTTACTTCTAGAAATTATTTTTTGTCTACATGTGTAATTTAATGTGATCTGTCAATAAAACAAGGGTCATACGTACTCATTTTTTCTTTGGAACTATGTGTGTTTGGCCTTCAGGCATGCTTGCCATGGTATTTAGTTCATGGGTGTTGCAAAGATCAAAGGATGAAATCAGAACAAGTATCTCATCCCTGTAAGTCCAGAGGTTTTGAACAATCCTCTTCGTATTTTGGGTTAGATTTTCACAGGTTCACTTAACAAATGCAACAGATCATTGCCTTGCTCAGAATTTCAATGCTGTAGCTGAGAACAAGTCAAAAGAAGGTCTCCTCAGAAGCCACAGTTTTATATGTGAAGAGCTGTCGTATGCAGAGCCAGTACAATGTTTGGAAAAATTGAATTGTCTTATTGGCCTGGATATTTTCATATTCTTTTAAGCTTTTTTCATGGCTCTCCAGTTCCATGCAAGGTAAATGCAGTTATCAGTGCTCCTTGTACTGTTGTTACTAAAGAAGTATTCAAGTAGATCTAATAACTGTCCATTGGTTCTTACAAAAAGTTAAAATACTCACTTATTGCCAACTGCTTTTATGTTGTTTACTTTACATTGAACATTTATGGTCAGATCCTGAGCTTGTACATTCCCTGAATACTATGTGAGAAAAGCCAAACTTTTGGTGTCCTCCTTTTTACTATGTCATTCTTCTGGTCATTGGTCTGCTGTTTGCTTGGCCTGCTGTGGTCATTGGGATAGGAATTCAAGTAGCAGTTCTGATTATCATGGGTTCTCTTGCACTATGTGCTGTAGAAAAGCAAAGAAATTCACCTCTTCCCTTAAGATTTACAGTCCTTTGGAACTCCAGCTACGTCACAGCTTTATAATGCACCAGGTCTCTAGCTAAGTATGAATGGTATCTTAACAAACACGTTTGAAGGTACAGGAGATCTGCCTTTCACGGTGGTGGCACTACTGTCTGTGTTGCTGTGTTGAGATTCTGTCCTCTTCCATGTTATAATATTTTGTCCCTTTTCATATCCAATTTACTATCCAGGAACAAACTTAGGGATGTTATTGTGAGGGCTATTCCTCCCTGTTGCATCTGAGATTTTAATTTTTCCATCAAGTTTAAAAAGTTTATATTGTGCTGCTGAACTGTTGTTTTTAATCTTCCTTAAGGTCTTTTTGTACAACTGTAATTTCCATGTTTACATTGTCAGTTTTCAACATTTTTCCAGTTTATTACAAGTAGCCTTGGTGTTGGCATTCACATTTATCTCTAAAACCGTAAGGATCGATTACTTTAGAATACTTTAAGACAAGACTACTTCTAATTGAATATGGGTATATCAGTAAAATTCTTTTCCATCTTCTGCTTTCTATCATGTATCATTAGTCTTTTTGTTCATATCTAGTCATGTTCTGAGTAATATATCAATTTTACACTAGTTAAAGATCCTTCAAAGGTAATATTGCTGTATAGTAGGAGCATAATCATATACTTAATTTTTCTACATTTTTCAAGTTCAGTCATGCCTTTAACAGTCTGGATTTGTTTACGAAATAGAGAATATGAAAGGTTCTCCGGGATTTTTTACTCCTGGAATATAAACTTGTGTTGTGCATAAGACATGGCATTTTGCAGTGAGATTTTATTCTGTTACCCAGAAGATATTTGGGAAGGTGAAGATATCCTGTGAATACAAAACCTTCCATTTCAGTAAAGTATTACTGAAGTATTACTGGAAGATTTTTAATTTTCCTATCTGGTCTTCTGATCTTCATTTTCATTTTAAAATATTTTTTTTTCTTACTCAGAAGTGATCACTGCAAAAAATTTAATCTGAAAATTTAAGCATACATAATAAAAGAAGAAGTAGGCATAGTAAAATTTTGTAGCAGTGTAAATATGATACTTACAGAGGATAATGTAACAGGCTGCATCTCCTCCTGTGCTTTATGAAACAGAAGGGTTCAGTTCAGCAGTAATTGTATTGTCTGATCAGATGTCAAATTCCTGGTGACCAGATACCCAAAATGGCTTTAACATCCATATAAACGGGAGCTGGGGCATGGTGTGTTCCCTGAGCCACCATAAAATAGTTGTGTCTTTGTCTTTTAAAGAGAACAGTGACTGGATGATGGAGCCACTTTTGGAATGGGATCGGAGGAGGCTGTAATACACAATCCCATTTTATACAGAAGGGCAGCTATTTTATTCCAACTAAAGCCATTGCATACAGATTTTCTTCTTCTGGCTGTCTGATTGGGTTAAGATATTTCACTGGTAATTATGGTGACTAGTGAAGATTTAAAGTGTTGTCCTATCTGTAGATATTTTGTAAATAATTTCAGTGCTGAAGAAGGGAGTGCTTTTTCTCATCTGAGTGTCTCTAGGCTCAATCTGCAGTCAATGGATGTTATGTGATAGTGAAGAACTTTCTGTTTATCACATACTTTAAACCTTCCTTTTGAGAATCTGAATAGGAATACTCTGTGAGTTCAATATATAAGAAATGTTTCCAGGTTAGCTGAATTGTCTTTTAAACTATTCCAATTTATGGTCAACATTAGAACTGGTCACGGTGTTCTGCAATGGTTATGTTACCTTGGGATTTAAAAAAGCATAACCTTACTTTTCTCATTCTTTATGTTGTCAAGGGTCTTTGCCCATTTGACTAGTGTGCCATGGGACTTAACTATGCATCATAACTCCATGCCTGTAATTTTTCTGAGACACCATGTTTCATCCTCTGAATATGGACCTTTTCCTTTGTAGCTACAAGTGCAGCTTTACACATGTGATGGTATGAAAAGTATTCCTTTTAAGTAAAACATTTTCAGAGATTCAGATCATTTCATTTTAGTAGCTGGCTCTCCTGATTATCGTTTGCTGTGTTGTCAGCAAACGTCATCAGTAATGAATTTGCAATTTCATGAAGGTCATTGATAAAAGAGTGAAACAGTATGAGACCAGTAACCTATCACAGCAGATCGCTCTTACAAATGCCCTTAATATAATTCCCTGTTTGCAATTACATTCTGAGACTTACTGATTTGTCTGTTTCTAATCCATTCTAATCCATAACATATTTTTGATGTTAATTTTGTATCATTCTTGCTTTGAAGTCCTGGAGTGGTGCTCTGCAAGCTAACACGCAGAAAGTATTTTTCACTGAAGTCAAGTGGGATGGTTTGCTTAAAACCAGGTGAAAGTAAAAGGTGGCCATAGATTAGAGGTCTGAATATTTTGTTTGAACACACAGTGATGAATTTTTATTAATACAAGCAAAGTTACTCTAAAATTTCCTAACTTCTATATTTAAGAAGCATAATACTGTTTTGATATATAATACAAAAACCACGGAGACAGTCTGTATTTAGAGAAAAAAGGCAGGTTTTTCTAGCTTGAAGTTACTTGTAGAATAATTTTATTTGAGAAGACCTGTTATTTCAAAGTTTGAAATAAGCTTGATGTATTTACTATGCAACTTCAAAAATCAGTCTGTGAAAACATTGTGCTCACAGTGGGCAATACAATTTCTTATAAGGAACTTTGAGTAAGAGGTATTGGAGAACCATTGTCTATCTGTCACTGAAGTTCACAGTAAGGTCCAGTTTCTGTGGTTTTCTTTTTTTGTTACTACTTTTGTTGCTTTTAATATTATTTCTAAATATTTACTTATTAATAGTAAGATGAATAGTTCAGGCATTGGACTTCATGATCCTTATTGGTCTGTTCCAACTTGATATAATCTATGATTCTCTAGTATCTATAGCTTTATAATATAGTTGGATTTAGGGTTTTTTAGTGGTTTGGTGGTGGGGATTTTTGGGGTTTTTTTGGTTGGTTGGTTGGTTTGTTGGTTTTTTGGTGAGGTGTGGGTTTGGTTGGATTTTATTTTTTAACAAATAGTTTGTAACTGTGGAAACTTGTGGCAAAATACATGACTGGAAGATGTGCAGAATTTTTTTCTCTGGTATATGTGGTATTCATGACTCCTGGTAGGGTTTTGTATCAGTACTGATACAGGATTAATAAGAAAGCTGCTCTATTCTTAGCTCATATTTAATTCTCTGCATTGAGCTGTGGTACTATGGATTATTTCAACTCCGTGTAGTGTTTCAAGTGTAAGCTAGAGTTTATTGCCAGGTGGCAGGAATGAGGCATATAAACATTTTATGGACAACAGATGCAGATAAATGGAGGAATTTATCTCGTGCACGGTATACTTGTTTGGCTAGGAGATACAGCCCTTAATAATTCCTCTGTGCTGACTGATATTGGACAATTAAAAGCTTATAAATTACTACAAGAGTAATTACTGTAAAGAGAGAATGATCATGATTTTCTATGCATAAAAGCTGCTTCTCAAAAGTATTGCAGTGAATTTTTTTTCTTCTACATTGTAGAAGAAAAATATTGAAGAATGATGAGTAGCAGGAAAAAACCTCTCTGGTCTCCTGGTCTCCAATTACTAAATTACAGCTAGTCCTTTTTATTTATATTTCTATTGAAGGGTTATCCCAATTGCATGAGATTTTCAGAATGCTGTTGTGTTAGAAGCTATATAAATATGTAATAGAAATGCAAATACAGTTGGCCATTTGTTACAAATATATCCTCATTGGCTGTTGAGGGTAAGATAGAAGTTATAATCTATTTTGCTTTTCCCCCAGGATAAAAAAAACCTGCTGTAGTCCTTAGATTTATAAAGTAGTTGTGCAGAGCCTGATACTTATCTCAGTTACAGCTATCATATTCAGGCCACTAAAATCCACAGAGTTGTGTCAGAGTCTGTGAGAAGAGAATCAAGTCCATAAAGTACCTTGGCAGTGTTGTCTGATGTTTATTCCTGCTGCTGAGGCTTTTCTCAGTTAAAGAAAGCTTTTAGATTGAGGAAAACAGATGAGTATAATTTGAAAATGATAGAAGTGAAATAATTTATGCTGATAAACTTTACTGAAATAAAATGTGATGATATACGTTACAAAGTTGTGGTCATTCTTTAAATGAATAGTGCTAGTAACAGAGTTTAAAAATTCTGCCTAAGAATACATTTTCTGTGTAAGTGGGTTTAATACATTTTTGCAACTAGATTGCCGCTCTTTTTTTTTTTTTCTTTTTCTTTTTTTTTTTTTTTTTAAGATTTCTGTAAAAACAAACTGAAGTGAAATTCGATAAACCTCAGGCCTGAAATTATTTTTAAACAAAGTTTTGCTGGTGACAGCTTATTTTCTTAAGTAAACAGATTCCATATGTGGTATTAAGTAAATCATTTTGTGATTTGATAGTGGTGTATTAGGGTGAGACATCCTGTAATGTAACTATGTCTGAAGTTATTTACTGTTTTTCCTCTGCCAAATTGTGATTGTTTAGTCTGCTAACACTTGTACTGAAGTTTTTTCTGGGTAGTGGTTAGCAGTTGTTTTCAAAGCAAATGTTAAATCTAAGAAGACATTCCTTTAGAAAAAATCCTGTTCTGGCAGAGGAACTTGATTTGTGTTCTTGTTCAGTGTTCCTTTACTGTTTTTAGTATGGCTGTTGAAATCTATACCTTATATGATCTCATTGTACTGCCTGCATTTCATTAATGAGTGACTCTGTTTAGGGCTTGGGGAGTGAAATATTTTTCATATGACACTACCCAATATGAATGCAGTGCACCAGCTGCAAAAAACCACGGGCCATCTGATTTTGTGGTTTTTCAGGGTGTAAAAAGTTCAATTGCTTATAGTAGAGCTCATATCTGTATCTTATAGCATATGGAAACCGAACTACTGTAGACGTGGAAGGAAAAAGAGCAAACCAAGTTCTTTAGCCATGGTTCAAATGAAGAGGAAAAATACATATCTTGCAGTGTGGAGGATTACTGTTACTATACAGCATTAAAATATTTTTGCCTAATAAATGCATAAGGTGTATGAAAATTTTGCCACAAAATAGTATTTTTAAAGAAAGATGACAAATACTTCATCAATATAATGTTATTGATACTTAAATGCATTTACTTTTCTCTGTTGATACTCTTTGTTTCATTTCCTTGTCCAGAAGAGAGAAAGCAGTCTGTTAGAGCCTGGGTGGGCATTATCCTGCTTATCCAGAGTGTAAGCTAAAACACTTCAAGAAATTGTGTTTCAGCCATAACTTGAGAATTTTTTAACTAGTTTTGAATTTTACAAGGCCATATGTAGCAATCATTCCAGTTTGTCACTGTTTTGGAGTTCTTCTTTCAGTAGAAAAAAAGTACATGCAACTCTATGAATGTGTAAAGTAATATCTTAGACGTGTTTGCAAATAGGTTAAAGTTGCTCTTTTAAATGGCCAAGTTAAAGAAATAAAATGAAGTTTAAAGGGTTTTACGAGTCTTAAATTATTGAAAATTTTTGTGGGTATTCTTTAATATAGTGAAGTTTATCCTCAGTAGAACAGGTTGCAAAAATAAATTCTTTGTTTTTGCATAGAGCCGTAACAAGAATAAACACTAGTATTCTTGTTAGGAAATGGCCCGGTGGTAATGAATCTGTAACTATTTCATGTTTCAGATACATTTGCACAGTTGTTTCTTTCAGACTAACCAGAGGAGTGTGGGTGTCTTTGCTGTGCTAGATATGCCTGAGACTTCAGAAGGGGCAAAATTAAGAGGCATTTGAGTATTTCTAATGAAAAAGCACCAGTCTGTGTTCATACACACACAGTGTCTCAGCAATTTTGAGATGCATTTTGGACTCTCCTCTGAAAGCAAAGAGAAGCCAACACTCTCAGCAAACTGCAACCTGTTGATGACAAGCACACAGCCTTCCCCAACTGCTGCTCTTTGGGTCATTCAGTCAAGTGACACAGTAAATATCATGATTTATATCTTTAACCAGAGAACACTAAATAAAAGTCCCAAATAGCAAAAATAATAGCAATCAGCACATAAACAAGTACTGATATGAGTTTTATTTGAACATATAGGTTCAAAAGCTGAAGAGTTTTGTAAAATATCATTCATTTTTGTGGACAAAGCATAAATAGAAACCAGTGCTAAATCTGTTGAACACTTTGCTCACTGTGACTTGTCCTTCCAGCTCTGTGTATAAGTTCTGCCATCACAGACAAAGTGCTTTTTGTTGACAGTAAGCCTCAATGACAGATTCTCTGAATCACTGTTGAATGCCACTTAAATGCTAGTGATGCAGCAGCTATTCAGTGTGGTTATAAAAACCATGACTGAGAATTTATTCCACTCATAATGAGGATCAGATGTAAGAGTACCTATATGAGTATTATAGCAATACATTTTGCCAATAGAGATAGGAAAAAAAAAACCAAAACAGACAAGAAAGGAGCTCTTTAGGAGACATTTAAACATTTTTTTTATTCAAATAGTTAAATGAAATTGCAATTTATCCACCTCAAATTTTTATATTCGGCTTTGTTTTTGTGGGGTTTTTTTTGGTTTTTTTTTTTTTTTTATTTGAGGGCTTTTAAAATATACACGTTTTATTCTTTTTATCTAATTTTTGAGCTCTGAACCTTTCAGGTTTTATGCTTTTAATTTGTACTCATGAGAACTGGAAAGTTACATATGTGTATATATATATAAAGGTAATTATTGTAAAATTTCTAGATCCCAACAGTTGAGGTTTTAGGAGAAAACAACAAAAATTATGAGATTTCAAAAAAAGCTCTACGTATCATCACGAAGTTATGCTATGAAAAGTAAAACCAGTTTGTGTACATGAATGGGTGAAATGGTCTGGCTACTGAAATTGATTTGAGCTTTTTTCCACTGAGATCATTGAAGGCTGAATTTTATTCTCTTAATCCTTTCCCTGTCATATTCAGGGTTAATCTGCTTGTCCCATGTGTCTGGATCCTCACCTCTAAATGGGAATGTTTCCTCCATCTGATCAATGGTGAGTCACCTTAGAGGAGAGAGAGGCTGGGCTAATCCTCAAAGAGGCAGCAGAGTTTTATAAAATTAAAATTATTCTTCCTTGTCGCATAAGCTAAGGAGGTTTAAGTTCATTGATCAGGACTCAAAGCCATCAAAGTTTGTGAGATGTAGAAGGCAAAAACAAGCTGTTTGTAATAAAAGTGTAATTACAAATGGTACTAAAAATGACCAATTATTCTTACCTTGCTGAAATCCTGGTCTGGCTGTGTTGGGGTCTTTGCAGCTACAGATTACTTTGTTAGTTACTTAAATTTATGCTACTGCTCCAACATAATTTTTGCCCCAGATTGGATCTTCACAGAGCCAAAAAGCACTATGAAATTTTGTTCTTTTGTTGCTAAGAGATTTGATAAAATACAGCATTTTGAGCTTACTCCTAGCCTGTAGGAGTAACATGGAAAACTAAAATGTTCAGATAAATACTTTTGTAAAAGGGATATGAAAATAGTTCATGCAGAGGTTTTGAATTTTTGTAAGTAATTAATTTTGAAAGTTTTTCATATCATCATATTCATTAAAAGTTGAGTAATTGAATTATGAATAGTACTTTGGGACTTTGCATTTTTTTAAACAAATTTTTTCTTTATTAAGCCTATTTTTTGGATACCAAGTGTATTAATTATTTTTGTTCTCTTGTTTTGATCTGTTTTCTGACATTTGATAATAATAGATTTGGTTTTTTATTTCAGTTTAACCATGTTGGTTTTGATCAACTCTCATTTCTAACCCAAGAGCTAATTCCTTGGTGGTTATTGGTGATCCGTATTGTGTCATCATGTAGGTAGTGTTGGGACAGCTTTTTACATCACCTGATGTTTGTTTCTGTTGAATACTATTCACTATTTTGTTCTTCAGCAGCTCAGCCTTATTAAGTCTGCAATTTCTGATACTGAGTCCTATCTCAAATTTGTAAACAATTTAACCTAATTTTACTCATTTTAATTTTTCTTATCTTCCATCTTTTATCCCAGTGTTTCTGTATGGGCTGATTTCTCTGTGCCTTAGTAAAGGTTTCTGTTTAGTGCTTTCTGAAAGTATCATTCAGATCAGTGATAAAACTGATGATTCAACAGGCATTTAATTTGGACTGAGCTGGGGATGCTCTATTGCCTCCCCTAATTTACATTGAATAAAGGCTTCCTTGACTGTAACTGATCCTTCATATGTATTCACCCTTCTTGAATAGGGGTAGTTTCATGCAGATAGATAAATATAATTGTGTTTGTTTTGATCTTGCACTTTATTTATTATTTAGGAACTGTGATGTGGTGGAGTATTCTTAAGTAGGATAAAAGACTCCAAAATATTTATTTAATTTAACTGATCTGAGCATATGTAGTCTTCCTTTTTTTTATTATTATTATTTTTAATATTACCACATTTGCATGGGTTTCCCATTTAGAAAATCTACCTTGTCTGATAATATGGAATTATGTGAAGTTGATTATACACATTTATAGAAAATGATACTTGGAAAAATAAAGCTTTTTTAAATGGAGTTGGAGTTTGTTTCACACAAAATTCTTAGCAGTCATAGATGACCTAAAAGTTTGTAATGTTCTAGTTGAACTGAAATCAGTTATTTTGCTGACATAATTCAAATAAATATTGAATTTGCACTCAATTAGAAATATTTTCATGGAACCTCAAATGTCTTGTTTGTTTTCTTTCACAATCCTTGAAAAGATAAATTAATTCGTACACCCCATATTAAAGGGTAAACAGGATTTATTCACTGTCTAAACTGAGATACACTGATAATTTTAACAGGGTTTGTCTGTCTAGAAATTATGTCTGAATAGCAAACCTCCTTCTATCTGTTCCCTTTTGAAACATTAATTAGCTTTTGAACTTTTTAAAATTTATACATAACTATTTTGATTTATCCTTTCTATTTAGACAGATAAGGATAAGGAAAAATACTATTTTATATACCTGTTTAACTTGCAAGGGACAGTTATACAAATGAAAAACTAATACATTCATAAATTATATTTAAATAACAAAAGACTCATGAAGAATAAGATACCAGGTCAAATATAGAAATGCATTACAGAAACAGGTATCAAAAAAAAAAAAAGCAGCCAGCTGCAGATGCCTGTAGTGTAGACATCAATATCTGAGAACGTCATCTAGACACTCATTATATCCAAGCAAAGGATAGACATTTATAAAGGAGGGCTTATCTCAAATTTGATAGAGATGTCTAAACTGCTTTTGGTGTTTCTGGATGTGTAAGAGTTTAAAGCTCTTTGAGTTAGATTATGATATAGCTGCCTACAGTACGTCTGTACTCATAATTTTCACCCCTAGAGTACAGAGAATGAAATTACTTTGTTTTAAGAGCATTTTTTTTGTATTATTAATCACTTTTCATCTTCTAATTTCCTTGCACATACATGGCATTTTTTTGGTAAAGTCTGATTTGATTTAGATACTTATTTAACTTGTTGCATAGCTCATCTACACAAAACATTACATTTGCTTCATTGCTTTAAAATGAACATACGTGTGCTCCAACAATTTAGCATTAGATCCCTACTTCTCTTGTTAGAATTATGTTTCATAGCCAATTAAAAATCAAAATGGAAAAGTGTACATATATTCCTAGTGGCACATAGGTGGGGTACATTAATTGAGCTAATTTGCATCTGAAATAGTAGGTTAATCGTATTTGTTATGCTTGTAATGCTTATAAA
Organism: Petroica traversi; assembly: GCA_025920805.1. Lineage (NCBI taxonomy): Eukaryota > Metazoa > Chordata > Aves > Passeriformes > Petroicidae > Petroica > Petroica traversi. Next base: position 20,968,801 of record JAHLSL010000009.1, read on the forward strand.
TCAGAAAATGATTGCTTAATTGTCAATTATATATTGATTAAAGCTCACATGTGATTTCAAAGGATGACTATATTTAATTTGCAAAGTATACCACTCTGTTGAGAAGGTGTTAATTTCTTTGAGACTTTGGAATGAGTGTTTCCAACAGAGGCTACAGCATGCTTAGAAGTTCATGAGTGATTTTACTTGCAAATGCTTTGTATATTCTTTTAGTATTTTTCAATCAAATGGTTTCACATGTTATTTACAAAATAACAAAACCTGGTAATTTTTAGTTCCAACGTGTGAATTAAAAATAAAAATAAGCCTTCATGAACATCTACTATTTTAGAATGAACTAGAAATTACAATTATCACAGCTTTGAAACAAATGGTCCACTTGCAGGTTGACAAGGAAAAAGTCTGTATTGCTATTCTTTTTTAAAAAACGAAATTTAAAATAACTACTAAATGCAAATTCCTTTTTCAATGTCATGCAGGTGAATTACATTGGAAGTAGGTTTGTTTTTCAAAGTGTACATTCCTCTTAAACAATGCTAGATTACATACCCCTGAAGTCTGAATGTTGTATTCTTTTTTCATTGTAGTTAAAGATAATCAAAAGTTTTTAACAATTTTTTTCCCCAAAAGCATAAGTTTTACTGGTGGCAATTTAAGCTTGATTGAAGAATAGACTAAAGAAGAAACATCCACCTCACCCCATTTTTACATGGAAAGTTTTTACTTAACAGCCAAGAATACAAATAGCAATGTTACTGGTGAATAATTTGATCACAGCTGTCAGTCCATAAAATGTATCATCTACAAAAACTAAATTCTGAGCCAAATTCAGTCTTCTAATTTAGGAGTGTAATCTGTCACGGTGTGTGATTTCAAATAGTTACTATCGCACTCAAAGTAAGTGTGAATATTTTTCTCAGATTATGTATTAGGAATTCCATTGATTTAATACCGTGGTGTTCTTAATTTAAAATTTATGTAATGATACCATACTAACTGCAGTACTTAATCAGGGAAAATCCATAACAATATTGTCCAAATAAGAATATGCCAGTAGCAGGGACTTACTGGAGGCATTGGAATTGTGGTACACTCTGAAGTTTCAAATACATGAAAATTTTAGTGGAATACACTAAAGATTTATTGGAAGAGGAGACCTCAAGTCAACAAAATGCAAGTGAGGCAGGACCTATGCATTTACTTGATACTATTTATCCTATAGACAAATATCAGGATTCAGGGAATACCACAGCACTTCACAAATGGGTGTTTTTAGAGAATTTCTGACATTTAACACAACTTCCAGCCCAACTACAATAAGCAGTTGTTGGTAGAAGATTTTACTCACTCTTTTAGGGGTTTGTGTCTTCACTTACAACCTTCTCATCAGCCAAAAGTGAAACCTTTCTTCATGCTCTGGAAGCCCTCAGAATCCATGTCCTATATCTGCACAATTATTTTCTTCCCAGACCTGGCAAAATAAGACATCCTTCAGTGTTTGAGTTCTTCCTCTGAATCCTTACTTAAAGCAGCAGAAGAAAAAGTAGCAGTGTAATTTTGTGCTGTGTAATACAAACATGAGGTAAAATGGTTAAGAGATTAAAAGACTTCCTAAAGAAGTGGATTTTAAAAAGGATTTTTAAAAGGAATTTGAAGTACAGGTTTTGCTTGGATAAGATAAGAAAAAGGAAGGCTTAGTCAGTGAGCATATGAGTGAGGAATGTGTTTATGCGTATTCATTTTAAAATATGGCTATCTTAATCAGCAACTGCCACAAATCTATTAATTAACTGGTGTTTGTTATTTCTGAGGACAATCCAGGTTGTGAGAAGAAGTACTGAATTGCCCAATTTCATGGCAGTTGTATAATAGTCTTCAATGGAGTCTAAACCAAGATTTTTTGTGTGTGTGATCATATTGAGGTATTTGGAATCAAATAAGCCTTTGTACCAACTACTGAACCAACTAATCTCCAGCAAGAGAAAGAACAAGCTATTTTTAGATTTATGTCCTAACCAATATGTCACTATGACAGCCAGGCTGAATTTATGCTTAATAACTATTATTAGCTGTTCCCTCTGTCCCACAGTCACTACATGGGTATTCAGCAGCAAAGAGGATGTTTGTGTGCAACTCTTCAGAGCACGTGTGGGCTCTTGGCCAGCTGGGACTTAGCAAAGGTAGAAGAGAGGACAGTTCTGTTATGAAGATGGGATAGGGTAGGAAAACAGAAGGAATTAGGGAGTAGGGGCAGAAATTAAATTGCAACAAAAAGGGAATGGAGGAACATTGTGCAGGAAGAAATTTCTATACACTCTTTCTGGAGATACTGATCTCGGCTAGTTTTGCTGCCTACAGAAAAACCTTGTTGTTTCATCCCAAAAGGTCTAGCACTTTCTGTGTGGTGTATCTCTATTAGAAAGTTAATCACATAAATAACAAATGTAGTTTTCCTTTTTTCTGTCTATTTCTATGGATATATACCCCTGTATATCCATAACCTGTATTGCCTTTCTGAGCCTCTGTAATGCAGCTAGCCAGCCAATGTCCTTAAGGCACAGCTGGGCTGTAATAAATGGGCCAGTGCAATCCTCTTAAGGCTACTTCCTCTAAACTACTTTACTGAAGTGAAAAACCCTGCATTCTTAAGTGTAGAGAAAATAGTAATGCAATTTAGATTTGACTACTGACAAACTTCCCAGTTGTAGATTCACTCTCAGCGCTGCCTCTCGTGGAGAAAACCAGAAGAGATTGGGTTATTAAATAGCTATTAACTTGTCCTTTTGTTTGTGTTCTTAACTTATTCCTCAAGAACTTCCAGCACATGTTTGTTAAGGCCAGATTTTGCTTTTTTTTCTTGTTTTTCGAGGGTTGCTGTGAGAAAAGATGGGTGATCTAGTCTTCCTAACTTACTTGGGCTCTTTACATAGTGTGGGTAGATCTCAGAAACTCCTGGAAATCTTCCTTGATACTATAAATTCCACCTGAAATGTGAAATCTCTTTTGGAATGTTATGAAATATACAAAGATTTGAAAATGTAGTTAATCTTCCATATGTGTCAACAGTTGGTACTCATAGGTTATTTATTTTCATTATTTAGAAATAAAGAAATGTGCCTTTTACATGAATAATCAAGTAATAACTTTCTACCAGTGGATTTCTAAATGCTTTTTTCAGCTAAATTAAATACTTGTCTACTCTAAAGTATCCTGTGCCTTACAGATACTTACAGTTGGTTAGCAAGTTATCTCTTAACCCTTTGTTATATAAATGAACTGGATTATAGTTTTAATATATCAATTTGAGAGGTACATTTTAGCTGTGTGAGGCTCAGATGAGTTATACTGTAAAAGATGGGCCCATCTGTTTGATTGATATTTCCCATTGTATCAAGGCTGAGGTCATCTGAAAAAATTAATCTCTGATTTACAATGGAAGTAATAAATTTGGGACAATAAAAGTTCTTCAGAGAACCTACATTGTCTGACAATTTTCCACTTAAAGTTTTCAAGATCTGTGTATTTAAACAGTTTTAATCCATGTAATGTAGAGTATTGATTTTGTATGGTGCTTGAAAATGTCATGCAAGATTAAATCTTATAGCAATCTAAGTGTACTATGACAATGCAAGTTAATGTTATTAGCCAAACTTGTAGCATAAAAAATGGTATCAAGTTTAGTTGAAAAGACTTACAAGTAAATCAATTATGCTACCATTTCTTAATTATTTACTCCTCAACCTTTCTAGGATTTATACTGGCTTGATGTCAGCCAACCTGTAGTTTCTCAGGTTTGATTTCGTAAACATGAATGCAAGATTTTTGCAATTCTCTTGGTCTTGTAGACCAAGGTCTAGATTTGTTAAAACCCAGCATTAATTTTTCAGTGAATTCCTTTTGCTTTAATTGCCCTCTATTGGCTTTTACACTTTTTGAGGTATCAATTATCTCTCTGGATTTTAATAGAATCTTTCACCCAAAATGAGATTTGCTAAATGCTTATTCTTTCTCAATTACAATTAAAGAATTGGTTGCTGTTTTCTTAAGCCCTAATTATTGTGGATTTTTATTAACACCTTTTAGGTTTCTCTTATTTATATATCTTTTTGTGGCATGTTGATCCTGGACACCTGGTGTCCACCACCTTATCACTTCCCTCATATGTTGTGCAGAGCAGAGAAAAAGATAATGAAAGACTTGAGGGGTGGGATAAAGGCAGGGGGAGATCACTCACCAATTACTGTCATGGACGAACCAGAAAAAAATATTTTCAGTCAAATTCAGAGTAAGATAATGAAAAAAACCCCAACAACCTAAATCTTAAAACACCATCCCTCCACCCCCGTGTCTTTCTGGGTTTAACTGTACTTTCAAATCCTCCCCCTCTTTCCTGCCAGCAGCACAGGGGGATGGGGAGCAGGGGTGCATTCATTCAACACATGTTGTCTCTTCTGCTCCTTCCTCCTCAGAGAGAGAATTGTTCATACTCTTCCTCTGCTCCACTGTGAGATCCATCCCATGGGAGACAGTCCTCCATGAATTTTTCTCATGTCGAGTCCTTCCCATGGGCTGCAGTTCCTCAGGAACTGCTTCAGCATGGGTCCCCCATGGGGTCACAAGGCCTGCCAGAAAACCTGCCCCATGTCCTGCCAGGAGCCTCTTCCCGTGTGAGCTTGCCATGGGGTGACAGCATTCTTCAAACAAGCACCTGCTCTGGCATGTGTCCTCCATGGGCTGCAGGTGGATCTCTGTTTTGTCTCCTGTAGCACCTGCTCCCGTTCTTCCTTCATTGAGCTGGGTGTCTGCACAGTTGTTCCTCTCACATGTTCTCACTCCTGTCTCTGGCTGCCATTGCTGTGGTGCAGCAACTTTTCCCCTTTCTTGAAAACATTCTCCCAGAGCAGCACCACAGGTTGGCCTTGGCCAGCAGCAGGTCTGTCCTGGAGCCTGCTGTTTTGGCTCCATTAGAAGTAGGGACAGCTTTTAGATTTTCACCCAGAAGCCACAACCGTAGCTCCCCTGCTGCCAAAACCTTGCCATACAAACCCAGCACACTTTTTTGCTAAAAACTTTCCCTTGAGGGATCTGGCTGGTGTTTGGCTGAGGCTGCACTTGTAGCACTACCAACGGACCTTAGTTTTCTGCTTAGAAATCAAATATGAAGTGTTCACACTGTTAATGAACACATCTAGCTTTTACCTGCTATCTTTTCTGATCTGTAGTCTACAGATACTTCCCTAAAAATATGGGGGTGGGGGCTCCTGAGAATAAGTGAAGCAATGGCAGAAAAAGCTCTGATTTAACCAAAGTTCTGTTGAAAATATCTCAGGTTTTGTTAGGAAATGTTTTGGAAATTTAGTTATACTTTCAGCCAGTTTTTAAGTGCCATGGCACAGTAATGCCAAAAGGATTACACTCTTTCATTCTCTGTGTTTACTTGGCAAGGAATTTATGGCCCTCAGACATGGATGTGTCCCTGGTATAAGGGATATCACTGTAAATATTGAATTTTGAACTGATTTATTGCCAGGCTCTTTAGCTTGGCTATGCTGTCATTCTGCTAGAGGTGGAGCAAATTATGCCTGATTGCTTCATAAGATGAGTGTCCAACAGTGAAGAAATCACTTGTGGTCCAGATTTGTACTGTCTGGATGCTGCTCCACCTCTGTGACCCAAGACACATTTTTTCCCTCTACTATTTCATGACAATTTTTTGATTGGTATTTTTTATCCGTCAAAGACAGTCCAGGATATTGAGTACAATTTATTTAAAATCTGGCAAACAGAGAAGAAAGAGAGCCCTCATTTTACTGAAAACAATGTTCTTTCTTTAAAGTAGTGGAATACTAAGTTTAAAATTAAATATTCAGGATTTTGGTTTTTTCAGCTCAGATTTCTGTGTTTTATTTATTGGCAAATTTTTAAAATTAAGTGATTTAAAATTGGATTAATAGTCTTCTAAGGTATAATGGTATCATTCCATCGAAAAGGCAAGAAAATTTCTAAATATGTAACAATTTATCTGATGAACTTATAAGGTATTGCCTTACTTAGCATGCTTACTGCAACTGCCTGCTTACATTTTAGATCTCATATAATCATTTCCATAATTTTCCACTTGAGAGTAAGGCAAATAATACTCAGTAAGCACTTATTAGACTGAAAATGGTGAGTCAAATTTATTTTATTATACACATGACAGTTTCAGAGATACCAAATATTAGAAAAAACACTTAATGATTGATATAAAAGGACAATGCTGTTCTGAAACATGTACCAGCACCAAACTCATTTTTCATTATTTTAGTACTTTAAAATTAAGAATGATATTGTGACATACTGCCTCTAAATGATACTCCAGAGTACCTACGGAACACTGTGTTGAATATTTTTTCAATAAAGCAGAAGTCTGCCTTGATTTTTCTGCCTAATTAATTTGTGTATATCAAAATGTTATCTTCAGAGTAGGCAAATTAGAAGTATACAATTGATTCCAGTTAGAATATAAATGTTCTTTGAAACATACTCAAGTTTTTAATTCTATTACCAAATGTATTACATAAATGTTTAAAACTAACCCTCTGTGTTGAAGATGAGTCCTGAGAGCCATGGAAGATTGAATTCTTTGGGGCTTGTTGGAAATTAAACCTCTGTAATTTTAATTGTGTAAACTTTTACATTAAAATTACTTCTGTGTTTCAAGAAGGTGAATCTCTTTAGGCTTTCTTAATGACTGAGATGATGAGGGTCTGACAGCACCTTTTACTGAGAGTTTTAGTGTTGCAATCTAATTTTTGCAGAGTACAGCAAGCTCAACTAATTTAATAAATGTTTTGGAAAGTGATTATTTTTTAGAAGTTCTGTTTTTGAACAGTGTGACTATAGCTGTACAAAATGCTACATGTGCATAGCATTTTTGACTTCATGATATATCTGTAGCAAATTTTTTTCTCCCATTAATGTTCTCTCTTAGTGAGCTAAATGATCAGACACTGATGATGATACTTATTCCTTCTTCAAGATCTTCTCTAAGCACAAACTATGTGTTACTAATCAAAAAGATATTTCATTAGTTTTAGAATTTTTAAGTTATTCTTTTAGAAGTAGGAGCACTGACAATGCAATATTTTTTAAATCTAATTGCTTTCACCTGTTAAAATAAGAAAAGTAACATGGTGGTGGAAAATATGTGTGCCTAAGAATGGAAAATAGTTGCACATATACCCTGAAGTATAGGACTTTTCTTTTTCTTTTCTTTTTTTCTTTTTTTTTTCCCCTGTCTGAGGGAAGTGTCTGTCTGTTTTGTACAGCTATGTCCTCTCAAAAGTCTGTGTGGCTTTTGAAAGCCAATGATTCTGCAATGTACAATATTTCAGGCAAGCAGCTACTGCCGAGTAATGAGGCATGGGAGCAGCTGGTATTGGTTTATTTCAGAAGCTTTGTGTCTGATTCTATTAGCCTACCTACAGATATAACTGCTCTTTCCACTGCCATCTTAACACTGAACGAGTAATTCATAATTTCCAAATAGTTTTTGCATTTTGTTTGAAGTTTATTGTGTGAGGCTAATCAATGGTGAAGTAAATTGTGAGTATGTTACTAAAAACCAAGGCAATTCGTAACTAAGCAAAAGAACAGGAACTTTTATAGAAAGAAAAGCTGAATGTTTGTCACTGAACCCTACTGAATCTAAACAAAGAAAAAGATTACCTAATAGTCTTGCAATGCATTTGAAGTACAGTCTGCTATTTGTTTGGGGAGTTGAATGGAATATATGTCTTAAAATATTTCAGCAGCAGAAGTGGTGTTCTGCAGTGGGTAGATCTGAACATTACTAAATTACTATATCTTTTTTCCCTAGTTAAGACTCACTATTATGCAGTAAGTCAAAATACTTGAAGCTTTTTTTACTTGCCTGTGATGCATTTTAGAACTAATTTGTACTAATGATGAATTGCCTAGTAGGGAATTTTATGCTGGTTTATTATTATTTTTATATTTTCTGCCCAGTTTGTGTTAGTTAAGTAAGTAATAACACTATCATTAAAACTTAATTCACATTTTAGTTAAAAAGACTTAGTGGCAGAGAGTTGACTTACAGAGACAGTCAAAATTCACAAAGCAAATTTTACCCCATGCACAGTATAAGTAATTAAAAATGAGAGTTGAAAATACTATACTTTCCTTATGCTAAAAAGAAAGTATATTTTTGGTAAGCCCGTAGCATAATTGTTTTCTTTAGGTTGTGGGTACTTTTTTGTTGCTAGAAGTAGACACTCAGTGGATACAACAGTCAACCTAATATTTTTTAGACATTAGCTCAACATGAAAGTGGTACTTTTCCTAAAGGTGGAAGGCACTATATCTGGTGCTGCTTATTTTTTAATTACTATTTCCCTATTTTGTCATCTAAAAATTATTTTTTAAAAAAGTCATACTTATGGTCTATCTAAACTCTGATGAATTGCATGTACCAATTAATGAAATACTGTATGATAGTTAAATTAAGAAATATAGAGCTTAAGGATTCCATATATCTATTAGGAATGAATATATATATATATATATGTATGTGTGTGTATATATATGTATGTATGTATGTATGTATTACTTTTTAAGACTATTTCCTTGGTATTCTTAATATTTCAGATACAGTGCTTAACCTGACTAGTTTTAAGGTGCAAATGGATCAGTTTACAGAGGAAAATCTACACATGGTTGCCTGTGAAAACAGTAGGTCTGAAGGGGGAGATAATCCTTACTAAACTCTGTCCATAACACTTTGAGCTTATGATAATAAACTACTATTTTAAATATCTAATATGTGAAATTAGTAATATTTTTGCCTATTTTTGGTAAAAAGTAACAAAATGCCTTTTCCAACTTGATTAAGCAGGGCAGTTACTTGTACTTTAATTTAGTTTTCAGTCAGAGTATAATAAAACTTCCAGTACACAGAAAATCAGTGATTGTCAACACTTTCTGTTCAAGTAGTGAGTAATTGCTGTTCAGTGGTGTAATTTCACAGAACTTTTTTCAGCTTACTGTACTCAACCAGCACTTTCAAAGCTTAAATTTCTCTGTATGATGTGTAGTTTGTGATCTTAGTGACCTCTAGTTTAAAGTCCTTAGCCCTCAGTCTGGTCATCCAGTGTTGATTGGTTTTGGCCTCATTCCACTGTAGGTGGTTTCAGTAAATTCTCTCAGGCTTTTTGACAAAAATCGTTCATAAAGTAATTGGGAGATTTCCTCAGAGCACTCTACATCAAAGGATGCTTAATTGTCCCAGCCATGCAAGAAGAAAAACAAGATGTGAAGTGCTCAGTTTAATTAGGGCACAACTTTATTAACTCAACTGGGAGCACTACCCGGCAATAAATGCAGGTCATTGTTCTTTCCTTGATCACTTATGGTTTTGGAGAGCTGCTGTTTGCTTTCTTTTGCCAGCTCCAGTGATGGGACCTCATGGTTCTTCCCTTGTACGAGGACTAAGTTAGGGAATATGTGAAATATGGATTTGTCCCTTTGATATCACATATAGAGTCACACAGCTTTCCCTTGCCTGTCCAGTGACTTTCTCCTTATTTAAGACAAATATTCAGGGTAAAAAACCTATTCAGAAAAAAAATTCAACTAATACTCAATTGAAAAGGATATTCACGCAGTAAAAGAAAGAAATGAAATATTATTTTAAGAGCCTGAAGATGGGCATCAGTAATGCTCCCATGTGTCTGTGCTGTTTTCTTCAGTGTATCTCAAAAGTAGTATTTTTCTGATGGTTTCATAAGCCATTCTGTAGGCAATTTAAGTGATTTTATACATGGCAGGTGTAGCTAAGCTCCAGTGCAAGGCAAGGCTGCACTTTGCAGCACACAGAGCAATGCAGTGTCGGAGCTGAGAGTTTCTCCAGACAGGGAGAATGAGGTGACAAGAGAGCAACCACTTTGGGACACTCAAGTGATGCAAAGGGCCTGTATGGGACTTGAGTTTTCAGCTTCTCAGGTTGGCCCATGTCGAATTTCTTATCAGGTTTTACTACCTCCTTAAAGAGGAAATAATTTGTCTACAATTAGTAAAGCTTTTCTACCATAAAAAAAATTATCTGTTCTTTGAAAGGATACAAACAATAAATTATAGTAATTTCTGAAGATATTCCAGAGCCCTTTAAGAAGACAAAGTGTACTCTCTGATGTGGTACAGTTGTGCCCTTAGTGTGCAAGGAACTTTCTACATTCTACTTTTCATAAACAATCAAAATTTTATAGCAAACATTTTCTATAAACCCACAGCTTCTAATTAAAAGTTTGTTTTGTGGAAAGAACTCCAGGTGGTATAATTAGTGAAATATATTTTAATGATAAATCTTCCTTGTCCTATTTTTTCTTAATAACAAAAGATGTCCTATGCATTTGAGATGCTCCCTATGGGTTGTATATAAGAGCTTGGTTAATTAGCTAATCAACTTACCCACCTTACCTTTTAAAATGTGTCCTGTTTCACAGGTGTAATCTCAAATTTTATTTGGGATAGAGGAGATAAATAAAGCACTTAGTGCTCACCCTAGTCTGCACATTAGAGGAGATTTTGAGCTGTCCTTTGAATGTCATTTCTTAAGGGGCACATCAGTCATGGCTCTGAGCCTCTGGTCAGACTGCTCCACCTTCAAGCTATCCCTGTGTCTTGTACATCACACCATTCCAAAGCAGAATAGCCTAGTTGCTGTAGCATGACTAAAATATTGTTAACTCTCAGTGTTTCTAAAAAAAAACCCACTTGCAGGCTCTTAAGACTTGCCTTTCTTATACTTGTGATTTATTTGAGTTTCTCGTATATTTTTTTAATGTTGCAATGGATACATGGGTTTTATAGAACTGGTTTTCTGTGTTTTCCTTTGCTTTATTTTGCCTCTATAGTTCCAATAGTTTTGAATATTTTATTCTAATATGTGGTGAGCAGTGACCAAACTCTCAACTGTTCCATGTTTGCCTTTTTATGTTCTGTCTAAAAAGATTTTTAGTTTCTCTTCTAGGTGTGTGACATTGGATAGTATTTCTTTCAAGGAGGGTGACTAGTAACCAAACATCTGGATTCAGTCTTGGATTTACTGAAGTTATTCCAAACATTGATAAGTGAGGGATTATTCTAGAAGTTCAGGTTCTCAAAACACCTTCCAAAATGAAAGGTAACAACAAATGGTTGTCTGGCATTAAGCATGGTTGCTGTTGGTGAGTGTAGTGATATGACAGAGATTGTGTGCCCCATCTCAGATTTCTTCTCCCTCTCTTCCTTATTCCCCAGTATCATTCTCAAAGTCCCTCCTGTAGACAGTAGGTTTCTCTGAACACCTGAGCAGTGTAATGCTGACCAACATTATTGCATTTCTACTTGTTTTTCCCCTGGTGCAGTCCTACTGACAGCATTCCCCTGAGATGCTAAATCATATATTTTAATCCAAGATTTCTGGCATCTTTGTCATCTGCTAAGAAAAAAACCAAAATCAATTGTAAAATCAGTTTGACCACCACCTTGAGTTTCTAGCAGCTTTTGAATTTTATTAGGTGAGTAATCTCTAAGTATTCTGCAATATGTGCATAGCTTACAAGGTATTTGTGGCTACTTTTATTCAGATCTTTACCGTTGATTCATTGGATTCAATGCAATTACAAAAGGTAGTATTTTGTATTATATTTTGTGCTTATCTACTGTGAATAAGGGATATGCATTGCTCTCTGTTGCAGAGCAGTACCTTTTTTTCTTGAGGCTTTATTTCCCCTCCAGATATGCACTAGCCTTATTTCTTCTGACTGGGAAAAGAGCTCCTGTCCCTATAAACACTGTTGACACGAATATAGTTACGGCTATTTCTGTCATGTCTGGTATTCCCAATTTACCATATGCTTCACTGGTTTTTGAAGAATTCTATCAGCTGCTTTGGTAGAGGGGAAAAAAAAAAATATATATATATATAAAGAGGATGTACATAGCATGTCTGCTTTCCAAAGTAGTTGAAAGATGACAGTGGATTTAGTATTGCTCTATATAGTAAGTTACATAATTATGAAAAATAGCTGAATAGGTAAAAGCTCTTTTTGCAGGTTATCTATGCAAAATAAAGACAAATTTTCAAAATTTTGCGAAAAAGTGAAAAGACTAATGACTTATTATACCAAGAGGAAAGAAGAAAACAAACTCCTTGCTGGTTAAGAAACCTCACATGAGGCAGAAAAGTAATGAGGATTATGAATGTACAGTCATCAGTGTGCATGATGTGCTGTATAAATGTTTTCTTACGCATTGATATTATTAAGATTTGGTAGTAGTCACTCCATGGTAGATGTCAGAATGGTCCATGTGGTTTTTAATTCTGCATTGATTTATAGACTTAGAACCTCTGGCAGAACAAGCTCTGGAGTGCTGAGGGAAGCCAGTCATGGTGACAAATGTGAAAGCATGGAAGGAAACCTGGGGATTTGAATGGTGTGGGAAAAGCCGGTTATTGGAGATGTGCAAGGAGAATTTTTACTGTCTGATGCCCTGTACAGAGAGTGTCTCTGTATTGGGAGACTAATACATAATCCCAGTATATGCTTCCTACGTGCACACTTTTTGGACTCTCTTGCACTACTCTTGCAAATATGCTGTTTTCTGTTCCATTTCTCTTTTCCTGAGGTTCAGATTAGGAATTAGTGTCCTCCCTTACATTTTCATGGATTGGCCAAGAGCACAGCAGCTCTTAAGGTCCCTGCCCATGAATCCTGTCAGTGTTTGTTCCAGAGGAACAAACCCCAGCAACAGCAGTAGTTACTCCAACAGCATCTGTGAGCAAGTGGTGATTTCCCTTCCCCTCCTCTGTTTTGTACCATTAGTACAACGGCTTTTCATGATCTGGATAAAGGTAAAATGCTTTCCCTCTTATTTCCCCCTTCTATAATTTTCTCTTCTGATGCAAGTGGAGTCATAGAATATAAGGAAGACCTTACTTCACAGGTTTTCCTTTGGATGAGGGATGTTACAATTCAGGCAGAGAGAGACCTCTGTCTTTTCTGCAGTCCTGCATCAACCCTGGTGAGCCCCTTAGAGTTGACAAACACTTCTTGCAGAATCAAAGACATACAGTACCCACAGCAGAGGAGCTTCAGGAAAAAATGGGTGTCCAAGAAAAACCATGTTAACATAGAAAAATCTCTGCAGCAGCATTATGCCAGTATGTAACACTGCTCAAAAACCATGACAGTACTGAATAAATGATTGTCTTCAGACTTTGCGACTTTTGGGTCAAGTTTCCAAGATGAAACTCAAATTTATTGACAGCATTTCAGATATTCTCTGTAACTTTTTTGACTTTAACAGGAGGTAAAAAAATATTATTTTTTTGTTTATAAGCACTTAGCATTCATTTTTCTAACTTTGGCAGCTGGATTTTAATATGTTTATAGAGATTTTGGTATTCTAAGATATAAAAACCAGTCCTAGTTCTAAAAAAAAATTTTAAAATACCCACATTGATGTTATCAATGGAATCCACGTGAAATCTGATGCCTGTGTAGCACAGCAATTGTGACAGAGCCTCTGTTATGTTTGGTACATTAACAATGCCTGTACCTTTTTTTTTTCATTAAACTTGGAGCAACTTAATATGGTGGAAGTTCTGTCACATTTGGAGTGGCTTAGAAGGCCTAAAAGATATTTATTGTTGACTGACATGCAAAATTATTGTATTGATCTTCTCTTACAAAACTGGACTAATAAAGTAACATACAAATCTTAGTTTCCCATTTGTGAAAATGTTTAACTCTATGAAAAACATGTATGCATGGAGAGACAAGAAAAACTACTTCCTGGTTTTTACATGAGAAAAATTTGAGATGCACTTCACTGCTTTAGGTATAAAAAATACAATCTAGGTAGTAAATTCTTAAAATCTAATCATATTAACTCTTGGTAAAAAGAAATTCAAGGGGATGTCACTTTTCTACAGAAAAGGTTCATTGTAGCAGCTTCTTATGTGTGATCCTGTCAGACATATATAGAGCAGTTTCTCTGCATCTTCAGCATACAATTTTAAATTCTTGTTTAGTCCTGTTGTCCAGCTGTCAGCCTTGAATGCATCTTGAATAAGGTTCAGAGCTCAGAATGAAGCCCAGTCATCTGCACTTGCAGTAGGTGGCAAAGTTTTGATTTGTAATGACTGGAGATCCCACTTAAATCGGAGACAACTGGAGAGTGATTCTGCTTGCCATTAGGTCAATGTCAAGAGTGGGATTTATTTGCCTAAACAAATGTTTCTAGTGTTACTGGAGATGCCTTTAGATACCTGAGATGTCCACAGAGGGTTAGCAGATCTAATGGGAGACCTTTGTCCTCCTGAGCTGGCAGCTAAAAATTGGGCATGATATCCTAGATCACCTCAATTAACAACAGTTAAAATTTAGGCAACTAAGAAACCTTGTGAATGGGTTCATTTTTCTCTGGACTCCACAGACTGTACAGAAGCACAAATTCTTCTTGATTGAAATAAATTATTAGAAACTGAACATACATGTTAGTGCCTAAATTTAAACATTTTGATGTGAAGCTCAATCCTACTTTTGTACTTCTCTTTGAAAATACTAAGTCCCAATCATAGAGGAAGTTCTTTTCCCTGGTATTTAGAAGTATTTTAAATCTTAATTAGTTATTCTCAAAACATATTAGAGGCATTTCTCCATGATGCAAAATTAAGGTTAATCTACAAAAAATGGATCAAAAATATGCAACTTGGGGATCAATTTTTATTGTGATAAAGGAAAGAAATGTTAAGGAACAATGTCTTTTTGTTTTTTTTTCTGTTCTAGTTGTAATGTAAAGTGCTACAATCTCAGACTGAATTTTTAGGCAATTGCTGAGAAATACTAAGTTTTAAAGACAATCTCTGGACACTGCTTACCTTTGGTAGGGTCAAATACCACTTTCTGATGGAGTTCTTTAAAAGCAGCATAAAGGAATCTTCTATATCACCTCATCTAGACTTTTTCTAAGATAGGTTCCTGACCTTTCTCTTCCATCTAAAGGAATTGAGGTGATCACGTGTGTTCTTAATCTCAATGGCCAGCTTCAATTCATTGCCATATACAGTAGGAAAAAGGGAGATGTTTCCTGTTCCTTTTTGATTTTTTAAGATTTTATTTGCTTCTTCCTATTATAAAAAATATGGCTGTAAGCAATTTAAGTTATTTCAGAATCTGCAGAAAGCAAAAAAATAATGGTGGGGAGGGTGAGAGGAAACAGGAGTATGACTCAGTATTGTTAACAAAGCTAAAATATGGCAAATCTGATTTAAAATAATGTTTTATTTTAGTCTTTCAATATATATCCTCTTTAGATTTTAGCATTGGGCAAGAATAATTTTGGGGTTGTGGTAGAAATACATTTTTCTAAAATGGTGGTTTTTCACTTTTGTCAATTTAGTTTCTAAAGAAGGCAGGTTCCACTATTCTCTGTTTGCAAATTACGAAATAGGACTTCATTTATTTGGAATTACATGGTAGCCACATAATTTCTCCACTGTTTGGAATGCACCTAGCACACTGTAATTGCATTCAGGTGTAAATAATTTTGTAATTTATAATCTCAATCTCTGATTGACAGAATATTCTGAGGTGGAAAGGTCCCACAAGGATTGAGTCCAGCTCTTAAGTAAATGGTCCAAACAGGGATTGAGCCAACAACCTTGGTGTTACCAACACCGTATTCTGTTGATGCTGTATGGAATCAGAGAAGAGAACTAGAAGTAAAAGTGAAAGAATCACTTATTAATATGTTCTTCAAAAATAAGTCAAAGGGGTTTTTTTCATGGTAAAGAAATCACTGGATAAAAGATAAGACTAACGGAAGAGCAGAGTGAGAAAACTGGACAGAGGGGGAGAAAAACATTAAAGGGAATGCAGACAGTGTAAGAGAATAGAAAATTAATTGTAGGATCAACAAAAAATTTGATATGTATAAACAAAACTCGAAATAGAAGATAAGACAGAGGTAGTGAGGTAAAGTAATAGAAATACTAAAGATCAACCTGAGATAGAATTTCTCATTTGTGTCCTATAGACTGAACACAATCTGACATATGTCTGGTTTAGAACTGTGGATCTTGGTGGGCCCTAAAGGGCAGCCACTGCTCTCATGACCCAGTTAAAATAGTTGGTTGTTCTTGGGCTGGCAGGTGGTTTTCCATATTATTTTCCAGGGTAGCAGGTAATCCCCCTGAGTCTTAATATCAGTGCATTTATTCTTGCATCTCCAAGCACTTCTCAGCTTTTGACAAAGTACAGTAATAGTTGCAATATCTGACCATTTTTTGAAAGAGCGTATTGGCTTTTAAGTGGCATCAACTGAATCAGTGGTTAGGAGAAATTTTTCCTATCTCTGCAGTCTATTATATGACATCAGTTAGAGCTTGAATGTCATGGAATATTCAGCTAATGGGTCTAATTAAAATCTTGTATAAATATTTGTGCAATGTAATGCTGGGGCATGTGTCAGTATTCTAACAATAACTGTAAGCCAAGAACATAGGATTTTTTTGAGAATAACATTCCTCCAGAATACTTCCATCAGACGAATCCAGCCTTACCTTCTGTGGATCAGTTCTGGGTATACTGGGACTTCTTCCTTTAAGATGCATCTATCCTTCCTCTCCAGCCCCCAAATGGGTAATCAGTGTTTCCCTGTGCATTTCTGTACCACTCTGTGGAAAACACACAGTTGCATTCCCAAAACAATCACAGGGAGAAGCAGTCAGGGAGGAAAGTGATACTCAGGGCTCAAGTTTCTCTTGCCTCTTTAAAAAAAAAAAAAAAAAAGGAGACCAGACAGACATAGACATATGATGGATCATGCATTTGTAAATTGAACACAAGGGCTGCATTTTTAGTTTAGAACTTCCTGTCCTTTTGAGCTGAACAGCCCCAGATCTGCCAACTCTTCTTTCAAGCTAGAGGAGAGAATATTGCTGGTGAAAAGAAATTATATAACTTAATAAGATTTAAGAATGGAAAGAGAGTTAGTTAAGAATTGTAGATAAGGAAACATTTGTTGCAGACGTGCTGCAAAAATAATTACAATAAAATATGAAAGTTAGGGAAAGGATAAAATTTGTCTAAATTATTCTGCAAGGTGTCTTTGATCAGACTGAATTCTTTGGTGATGGAGTCTTTTGTTGTGTTTCCTAGAGTGCTATATTAGTGGGGCCTTTCAGCTGATGCTTCCAGCAACTTGTAGTAAAGTAATGAGAATGAAGATAACAACATCCTGTTTGCTCTCATCTGGAATAGAATGAATAAGCTGTTTAGTCAGTGTATCTGATGTTGTAGTTACTTAGTTGTCAATGCTGTTTTACAGATTACTTTCTCAATGAGACTAACTAATCTTTTTCTAGGTTTTCTAGCAAGCAAAGACAACTTCTTTTGCTAGCTCCTTATTTCCTGTATTTCCTCTACCTTTATATTTCTCAGTTTAAAAGTTGTTTTCTTCATCATGCTGGTGACCACAAAAAGATCAGATCAGTTCCTTGCCTCTCATTGAATGAGAGTCTACAGTCAACTTCTAAATTTTATTCTGAGATGATATATAATATTCAGTTTAATGAGACTGGTAGGGCTATTTAATTTTATTCATTCTCTGATTAAGCCTATAGCATGAAATACTCTGCAGTGTTATCTGTGGTATGGGCTGGGAAAACAGGGTGCAACTAATGCTTTTTTTCTGATGAATTCTGATGGTATTCTGACTGTGAGAAATACCTCTGAGGAAGGTCTTCACTGCTGAGTTTCACACAAACAGGAGATGCTTGGGTTTATTCACTTGAGTGAACCCAGAGCAGGTGTGAATAAAAAGTTGTACCTGCACCACCATGTCCTTGTTAGCTGTGATTGTATTGTTAAGGCATGGGAAACATGTTCTTTATGCTACAGCGAGCTCAGTTGTTCACAGTGAGCAGTAGGAGAGCCTTTATGTACTTCTGAGCATACCCAAGACTGTGCCTTGATCGATGCTGTCAGATTTGTTGCAAGGGCCAAGAGATTTGCCTGGCTCTTTCCCAGGAAGTGAACTATTCATTTTATTTACTTTATCTTAGTCCCATCCTTAATGTGTCTTTTATTTTTATGGCAACTTTTCTGGAGCAGAAATCTTTCTCATGTTTTAGTCCATCACTATATGTATGGAATTTTCACACACAGTTATTTTACAACTGCTACTGTGCCTTTTTTCAGTTGTTCAGACTCCTCATAGATGGGTGATGCTCTCTGGCATCCTGCCAGTTAGAGCTGTGGCATGCTAAAAGCAATCTAGTGTTCCTTCTAAGGCTGACACAGCACCCATCGCTCAGCACCTTTATATAGTGGTATTTTGATAAACCAGCTTTGGTTTGGAGCATAAGGTTTAAAGGGGATGGCACTTATCTAGAGGGAGGCATGGGTTCATCCCCTTGGAGGTGGCAGTCTGAAGGTCTACTGTCAGTCAGTGACCAAAGAGAACAAATATGTCAGCACCTCTTACTTTGGGGTCATATTTGTTTGCATTCCTGCCATACTTGGAGCATTTGGAGTTTTTCAAAGCCATGAGAATAATCATGCAGTCCCTCAGTGAGGTAGACAGCCACTGCCCAAGTCTTGTGGGTTAACATGTAAATCTGTGAAATCAATGGGTCATGCTTGGCCACCATGACTACTAATCATCTCTGAAAATCAAATTCAATTTTTTTTCTGCCAGTGACCAACATGGCTCTTGTGTCCCAATGCAATGTTGCATCCTCAGGCTGAACATTATTCTGCAAAGGTGAGGGGTGTCTGGGAGGGACTTTAAGGAACAGAGACACTTTTCCTGAGAAAGACTCAGTGGGAGAGTGCTTGCTGCCTGTACACCCCCAAATATCTTTTTGCTCCTTTCTCTTCTTTCTTTCACTTAATCCCTTTCTGAAATTGCAAAGATACTACCTAAAAATAGCTAACACAATCCAGAAGCATTTTGTGTACTAAAAAATAAACACCACATACCAGACATCAGGCTGATCTTACAGCTGAGTCTTTCAAGCAGATTATGCAGCCTACAAGGATCCCTTTTCAGAACTGGAGTTTTTGCGGTTAAAATGTCTCTTTTAGGAAAAGTTTGCCAGCTTAATAAAGTGTGTTTTGGTTTTTCTTGGTTTTTCTTGTTTGTTTGTTTGTTTGTTGGGGTTTTTGGTTTTGGTTTTTTTTTAAATTTATTTAAGTGCAGAAAGAAAATTCGTTGGAAGTGTGAGAAACAGATTGTAAATATATGAAATATATATTTTTATTACTGTGTGACAGATGCCTGTGCAGGAGGAAATAAAACTAGGAAACAGAATGGACATATTTTTTATTCTTGAAATAAAATGATAAATTTATTATAAAAGTAATGATAAAATAATCACCTTCAGACAAAATTAATCAAGAATATAGCATGTACTTTGAGAAAGATCTGAAGCCACATTTTTATTTACAACCTTTGTTCCTTTTCCTTCAACTTCGTTGATTTCTTCAAATAGCATATTTTCCCTTAAATGCTTTGCAGTGTATTTGCAGAAGTTATTAGTCAGGTAATACAGTGTAATTGTTTAGTATTTTTAATGTCATACTAAAATCATAATATTCAAGTATTACATATTTCAAATGGTGAGAAAGAAAACGGTGCAACTGTGCTGAGCTTAGGAAAACAGGATTCTTATAAACAAATTATTAGAGGAATTAAGTTCCATATCTGAATAATTTTATTCTGAAGTAGAGCTTTACTTCAAAAGTATGACAGGGGTGACATTTTCCTGACTAGAGAAGGAAAAAAAAATGCATGTTCTAAAACTGTTTCCCCCATCTTTTCTTATGCAGAGGTTTTATCTGCTGTTTAATGGGTAAACTTACTGTGAAGTATAGTTGCTTGTTTAACTTTACCCCTATTCAAGTCTTTGATTTTGGCAGGTTAGTTAATTCAAATAAAATTTGTGAAGTTAAGCACTTTCAAGAAAAGGCATAGGAGAACCTAATTTAACCTAGAGTGTCTCTTTTATTCTTCTGTTATTCATTTGAAGTGCCCTATCAGCTTGAACTGGCCAACTTCAGTCATTTTTACCCTTTTATTTTTTTCTCTAATGTAAACTGAAATTCCCTGCTGTTCGTGGTATTTTAGTGTTTAGCATCATTTAATGAGCAGGTATCATTAAACTTAAAAGGTCCTTTTCTGTATATATCTGATTAGTTAGTGAAAGAACCAAAGAATTCCTCTAATTTATCTTTGCTTCCTTGTTATATTTTGATGTTGGCCCATTTTACGTTTCAGTGCCTTTTTATGAAATATGAAATTGTAATTTTGGTGTGAAAGTAGGACAGAAAGTGGAAAAAATCTTTGGCACTTCTATGATGTTTAAAGTAGTATATCTTGTTTACCAATTAACTAGGAGAATTGGTTTATTTTAAACTTTTACTCATACAAATATAAGTGTTTCTACACATAGAAATATGGATAAAATAGATAAATATTCTAATGTAAATATTCATTATCTGTACTTCATCAGTATACTTACTAACACCTGTCAGTAACCTTTGCTGCTGGGTACACATAATTCTCTACAAAATTCTTCCTTCCCTGTACATCCAAAAATCCTGTGGAACTCAGTATTGAATTTTAATTTTTTGCAAATGTGAGATCAGGGTCCAGTTAGTTGATAATACAAACTCTGTGAAATGGAAAAACTGAAAATGATCAGTTATGAAGACTGTACATATTTGTATATTTAGGCTTGGCCATTTGCAAAAAAGCAGTAAGAAAAGGTTATTTGGTGTATAAAATTCATTTTTCCAGTATTTTACACTTGAAATCCTCCTTGAGAAGGAAGTCCAATTTAAGATTAGATTGTCATAACTGAAGGCTCATGTGCTCTTCATTTGAACAAGGAGTTGCTGGACCAGGACCATTGTTTATTCTATCAGTTTGTTCTCTTAAGATCTTAAAGGTCTAAATGATTTAATCAATACTGAAATGAATCATTTCCGTTACTGAGATGCTTGCCTAAGGTAATTCATCATTTGATATAGATATTGCCATGTTTTAAACAGTGACAGCTATGGTAATTGATTAATGCAATCCAATATACCATTCCAGTTTCCATTTCCCATTTTTGATGTGCTAAAAAATATTCCAGCATTTTGATTGTCTTCTTATTTTCTTTTATGAAATAAAATCTGGGAGATAGAAACACTGCGTGAAGAAAAAATAATGAGGGTTGAATGGAAGTAAAGGTCAGATATTATGTAGAAAGTTGCAGATGGCACTGTATGTCATTAACATTGCTAACGTCTAAAAAGATGTAACAGTGCTGCCTACTGGTAAGATGTAGTAGTATTAAGGCATTAAAGTCAAAGTAGGGAAATTGTGTGTGTGCCATAGCCTTTATTGTAACAACAGCCTTCTCTGGTTCTTTAAGCCCTGGTAAGTATTGACAAGATCCATGGCTTTACATCAGGATTAATAACACATTCTTATGTGCATCACTTGAATGGAAACTGGATGCACAAAATAGGAAGCATAATTATTTTGCATCAAAACTTGTAAAATTCTGTCCTAACATAATTGAATGCATTCCAAAATTCTTGTAGTAAAATTACTTACGTTATCCATAAATTTTTCTTGTTAATAATGGTGTCCTGCTTAGAAATGAGATGCAAAATGAAAGAACAGTCTTTCACGTTCCTTCTAAAGACTTGCCTGTAAAATGTAAGAAAGGCTACCTTTTTAATAGTAGTAAATAAGAATACATAGCAGGTGCAGATCTTTGTATCTAAGAAAATTAAATCACTTTTTAAAAAAGCTCAGTAATTTTAATGACAAAGATGGAAAAACTGAGACAATGGATCACAGAAATTAAAATTTAAAACTTTGTTGTCTTAAGATAAACTCCTGAATTTGTATTTATGTGTTATTTTCAGAAGTAAGGAACAGTTTCACTCCCTTGAGAATTAGAACCTTTTGTTGAGATATCTAGGGGAATTGTGAACTTGCTGCTAGGTTTCAAAACAGGGATTGACATCCATACTATAGTAAAACTGGAGTATAAAACTGGTGGCAAAACTCAGATCTTCAATATCCATGTCTTCAGATGTTATTAATTATAAAAGCAGGCCAATTATTTCCTTATATTGATGTAAGAAGCACTTATTTTTTTCTCCTAGGAAAAAACTTCACAATTATTTCAGAGTAAAGAAATGGATGCTTTTTTTGAACAGTGTTCTGTTTGCAATCACTTACAAAAGCAAAAGACAGGGGCCAAACAAACAGTCTGGTGTCCCTATGGTAAACCGCTTTACTCCAGCAGTGAGGAGCTGAAATATTGAGGAGTTCTCATATCATATGTAGTCATTCATATGCATGGCTCCTTCTTCCCTGATGTAGGGCCTCTTTCTTGTGTTGAAATCCCTTCCCTGGGAGTCTGTAAGGCAGGGCTGCCTGCAGGAGCTCGGTATCGGTTATGGAGATGATTCAGGAGCTAAAGGTACTTGTGGCTAATTATCTCATGCCACCTTGTCCTTGATTATCTTCAAAAAAAGGAGGAGATGCTACAAGGAACTAATTCTGATATCATCCACCAGGCTTCCACTTGAGGCATTTGTTGAGATAATAGAACTAGTTCCAGGAAAGATGCTCCTACTTATTAAAATCCTTCTTAAAATAAATAGTTTGGTTCTTGCTAATTAATAATGACAGCTTATTTAAAACATGTAAATCAAAGATGTATATGGCTGATACTGATGCACAACTTTCTAGTGAGCTGCAGAAATCTAGGTATTTTGTAATTTCATAATTATCAGTGAAATGTGGACACATGATTTTTAGAACAGGATCCTTGATCAAATGTTAGTAACCTTCAAGAGGCAATTTTTTACAAAAAAAGGGTCATTACATACCATGCAGATTATCAGTCCTCATTCACTTGGACATGTTTCATGCATCTCATGCCTGACTCATGCATACTGCTGTGTGCCCTCTGATGCATATTCTTTCTCAAATACAGTTTTACATGTACATATTATTCAGAGGCAATATTTTTCTTAAAGCAATAATGTTACCCATACAAAGAAAATGGAGTTTGACAGCATTCCCACCTCAAATTTTTTACTTCTGCTGAGAGCAAATGGGACATGATCTTTTCACTCCAAATACTTCTCCACCTTTCTCCTCTCACGGATATTCCACCCCTAATGGATAACATTTATTAAATGCAGCCAATAAAACTTTAGGATCACATTTATGTTTGATTAGCTTTGGTCTTTTATTTCTTATAATTTCATCTGACTGCCAGATTTGAGCAATTGAGCTCCATGACAAAAATAATTCAGTGCATCATAACATATTGACTGAGAAAGGATTAATAAATACTGTATAACATTATTATCCTTGTATCCTAAGCAGGCATGATATGAAAAGTGCATTTGCATCATTTTTGCATTGTTCTTGCAGAATGAATACAGCAAGAAAAATGTCATTGTAGATTATGTAATAAAATGTCTGAAACTGTAATGCAACCATGTAATGCAGTTTACTGTGATGTGCTGTAGCATAGTGCACAAGTAGACAAATTATGTTGAAATAGATTTAAAATCCATTGCAATATATGCTTAGCTTACAGAGGGATATTCTCTTCCCTCATGCCTTAAAACCCCAAAGTGGAAGTTTCAAAAAGCTGTCAGTCTCATTTGATTTCCATCATAAGTATTGAGATAAAGTTTGACTCAAAAAAACTCTCAAACTTCTCTTTTGCTTAAACTACATTCTGGGAGGTTCAAGAAAGAAATTTCTACCTGCTCTTCTTATGGGAGAAGCTGAGATATCCAAAAGCAGAAGAGGGAAGAGAACTGCAAATTACTTTTTGAACTTCTTATCCTTATCTATTTTCTTAAATTATCTTCTCTTTCCCTTGGGTACTTAAGTGGCTGTTTTGTGGGTGTGAATATTTCTTGAATGCTCCAATGCAAGGGTAAGCCCATGATCTACCAACCAGATAAACAGCAATTTGCATGAAGGTTTATGGCCATAGCCACAGGATAACTGATCAGGTGGGTACACTGAAAGATCAAGTGAAGGTCAAGTAGAAGCTTACCAAAAAGCCCTAATGGGAAATCACTTGCAGATAAGAAAGAGCACCCTTATGAGGAGGTCCATAGTTTTAGGATGGTTTAGAATGCAAGAATTACTCAAGAACATTGGAAAATAGTAAGGAAGGAAATGAGAGCAAGTGTGTTTTATTTTGCTGGCAGCTATGTTTTCTAGTGTTAGGTGGGTTTTTTGAGTGAAGTAACAAAGGCTCATCACTAGGATAACGCTTGGTTTCACCAGGGTGCCACTGCAATTGATTTTTATGCTATATCTGGACTATTACTAAGACGTATCCAGGATGATCCCCATGTGCAGAGTCCCACTACATAGAACAGCTGATGTCTATGGTGTAAATTACCTGAGTTTTTAAAGCAATTTGTGGCAAGATCTACCTGCTTATTTGGAATGGTTCCTGCAATGTTCTCACTTCTGAACTGTGCCCACAAATTGTCTTGGAGTGTGGTAGTTGGCATGAGTGAAAAGCTTTTCAAGAGCAATTTTAACAGTTTAAAATGTAGATGTTCATATTCTAGTGCTCAGGAGCATTTCTGGGAAGTATTTGATTTACTAGTACAGATCAAGCTGCCAAGTCCCTGGAAGTGGCAGCAAATGGTGACTTTGGGATTATGAATGGATCCTTACTAACCCCAGAAGAGTTGAGAAATTAGGTAGAGCTAAGTGTGATGAGCATTCAGATGAGGGACATCACCCTGGGCTGTTACTACATTTCATCAAATTTCAAACAGAAAGAATTCCTGTTGTCAAATTCTTGTTTCACTTGTGAGGCATCTGAGGTATTGAGAACTGTGAATTGCATCTTTTTTAATCTCTCCTGGAGATGTTCCATTTTTCATGAGTAATTAAGAGCAGGAACTCCAAGACAAATGGGATGTATTTGTAATGAAAATTCTTAGATGTTACTGTGGGATAGGTGGGGTGTTCCTTATGATCTCCTATTTAAAAATAAACCAAAACCAAACCCAAACATTAGATTTAAAAAAAAAACAAAAGAAACCCCTTGTTTTTAACCCACAGCAAAACAGTAACTTCTTAATATTACAAAATGTTTGAAGAATTGCAAAAGAACAACTTTTCAATCTGTAAAGTGTAATATATCTTTCCTTTATGAATTTATAAGAAAGAGAAGAATCACTGCAATGTTTTCACTTATATAAGTTTTAAATAATTAGTACTTGATGTATCAGTTAAGGGTAAGCATGTATGTCAGATTTCCTCAGTACAACATCGTGAGAAACTTGAGTGGACAATTTGCAATGTGGCTGGTGGGAACAGTTGGAAGGTTTTAGTTGCAGACATGCTTTGGATACCCTGCTGAATCAGATCATGCCAGGGTAGTAGATATTACATGAGCCACCAGGAGCTATGTAGTTACTTAGATATTCCGTAACACTTTTATTTGCCATGTCAAACCTGGCATTTTGCAGGTCTGCACATTACTTGTTCTAGGGCTTGCAGCTTTTTCACCACTTCCCCCTCTTTTTCTGCACTTTTGAAGAAGAGGACCCATGCAACTGTGCTTCATGCTCAGTGCACTGTTCTCCTTAGCTTCTAGGCATAATCCCTGTGAGCTTTGCAGCTCTGAAGAGTCATTCATGCCATTTGTGAATCAGTAACTGCCTCCAGTGTGTGGAGCTATGACAGTGGTGCCTCCTGCCATATGCAGTAGCAGAACTTCTGGCACTTAGGTGACGTCTTTTCATCCAGGGAGGCAAAGCTGTGGATTGCTTTCAGAGACTTAGAGGTTTCAGTGCCACCTGGTATTTTAGGCACTTAATTGCTGGTTTGCAACTTGTCTGTGGGAACTGAGACTGTCTTTCAAAGATGCTTTCAATGTGTTTGTGTTGTACAATGGAGAGTGCTGTAGTACATACTCATTCTACCTGAGCTCGTAGTGATCCACGCAAGTACTTCTGCATAGCACAGCTGCGTGTCCGTGCAGGGATGCTCATTTTGGTATTAATGCTGAAAAGCCCTGCTGAGTTTCTGAGCTCCATTCTGCAGCCTGCTTGAATGCTGATGGTTTGTGTTATATTTAACTGCAGAGTGTAGTCAAGCCTTTAGGCTTCCAAGTGTGACACTGTGGATTCTGAGGAGCTTCAGTGTTCAAAAAATTTGTCATCTCTTCTGTCAAATAAATACAGTTATTTTCTTGATAGAATTACTGATTTGTTGAGAAAAATGAGAAAAAAATTAAACCAGACATTTTGTTGTAACTTTTGGCGAAGTGTTTAGTGAATACTAACCTCAAATAAATTAGAATCCAAAGCTGATTAGAAGGACTGTAAATAATAATAATATGGTAAGATAAGAACTGGTGAATCCTGTATCCTTCTGACATCTCTGCTCTTATTTAATTAATTATCCAGAGTACTCCTAAACAACATGTTAATGCAGTCCAAGGAAGATACTAATTGGTTAGAGGTGTCAACACTAACAGCACTAAAAGAGTAAGAAAACCTTTCAGCACATGATAACTATCTGTACAGGGATGAGAAAATCAAGATCCTGTCACCATTAAATTAATCTTAGAAAATGTACATATAATCTCATTTGCCATATATTTTATTTTATATTTTAACCATATATAAAGGTATCTGACTACCTATACAGATCACAATAGACCAGTGAGACCAGTCACACAACCAAAAAATTAGACTATTTTTTCCTCAAAGTAAGTTAATACACTCGAGAGAGGGTAAATTGAAATGCAGGAACCCAGACAAAAGAGACATTGGGGTGAGGAAATGACAGTGAGGCACATTGCACTAGGTCTTAGGCCACCTTGTTTTTATTCCTGTCTCTGCTGCTAGCTTGCTACATGACCTTGATCCAATCAGTTCCTTATTTTATGCCTCAGTTTTTTCATCTGTTAAAAAATGGGGATAATGATACTGACTTGCTGATGAAAAATGCTTTTTAAAATGTGGGTGCCATTATAAGTAGGGTATCAGATCACCAGGTCGGTAGTTAACAGTTCATGAATTTGTAACTGTAATGTAAAACTATGTAATTTGTAACTATGATTTACTACAGGTAAATGATTCTATTTAAATCTGAGCCTTGGTTAACCTAAACAAACATGAAGGACTTCAGCTTCTAAAGAGATTTTTTTGAGAGGGGTTCAAATGACTTAACATATATGTATAGTATAAATACTAGATTTTGAGATGAGGTGGATGGTTTTTAAACCATGTCTAAAGCTGTTTGGAGCAGATGCTCCAAAGTGTTGTGATAAATACAGTGTAAGAATGATAATGAGTTACCAGAAGAGTGTTATCTAAGTTGATATAAAGCTCCCCAAATTAGCTGTGAATGATGTGATTTGCATGTCTGGTGCAGCCCTTTGCAGACTACTCAGTGCAGTTTCAGCAGAGCCCAGAGTTTGTCTTGGCTATTATGAAGGACATGATTGCTGTGTGGAAGTTGGAGCAGTGATCTGAGCGCAGGCAGGAAGCCTGGCATGTCCTTAATTCAGCAGAGCTGCTGTGCTTGCTGAATGAGTGTGAGAGCTGGTCTGTGCACGCACAAGGAAGTTCTGCAAACACCTTTGGCCATTGCATGAGATGGCTAGAGATGGCTTGGATGATGTCTACAGTTCTTTAGGATATCCATTAGCAATCCTGGCTATTGGATCATGGGCTTCTGGTGGAATTGAGGTAGAAAGGGCCCTCTGGAAACAACAGATCACTGTGTCCCACTCAAAGCACAATTCACCGAGAACAGGATGATCAGGGTGTTTCCTAGTTGATTTTAATTCTGAGAGTGGAGATCTGTTGCAATGTCATTTCACTGTGCAAATACTTTTCCTCTCATCTAATCAGATGTTGTTGTGTTTCAACTTGTGTCCATTGTCTTTTTCTTGTCACTGTGCACCTCTGGTTGCACCCTTCCACACTTACCTTTGAAGGTCCTTGAAGCCAGTAAAGGCATACTTACGTAGCCTTCCCTTCTGAAGGCTGAACGAACCTACTCTTCTCAAACTCTCTCTATCCATCGTGCCCCTTCTCCCCGAGCACCATGATGGTATTCTGGTGGACTCCTCAGACTGTTTGTGTCTTGTGCAGAAAGAAGCACAGTCATGTTCAGCTCTGTGTCAGGACTCCGCAAAACCTTACTCTGAAGAGGTGTCTTGTATCCAGTGGCTCCTCCCCTCCAGAAAGGGGTTCTTACTGCCTGGCTGCAGAACTTTGCACTTGTTTTTGGTGGGATTTGGCGTGAAGTTCATCATCGTCTCATTCCTCTGACCTATTGAGCTACTTCTGAATAGCATCCCCATAGTGCTTCCACGTCCCCTCCACACCCCCCACTTTGGGACCATCCATACATCTACTTGGGTGCACTCCCTTTTGTTGTCCAGGCTGTTGACCAAAATTCTGAACAATACTGGTCACAGTACTGATCTTTAGGAAGCATCACTAGTATATGGCTGCAGTTGGTTTTCCTAAAGCTCATCTCTACAAACAGAAAAAAGCTGTGTTGGAAGAAGCAGGTCTCAGCTGCGTGCAGGCTGATGAAAAGAACAGAGCTTCCATAGTGAATCTGCAGTACTGTTCTGACCCCAGAGAGACTTCTTCATATCAACTCTCCCCACAGTGTGAAACAGTCTTACCTCTAAGAGGCTGCAGTACAAAAATAGGGCAATTATCTAAAAATGTTAGCATGCATAAACCTCAAAGATATAAGAATAGGAAAAGAGTGTAATATGACATGTAAACAGAGGCAATTACAGAAAAATTTCCCTGAATGTCAATTAGAAATGATTAATGAGAAGCATGTGATTATACAATGGTGTCTTCTGCAAGAACTAGGTGTTGTATAGTCAAAATCTTTTTTTTTTTTTTCTCACATTTGCTGAGAAAGAGATGAGAGGAATCTTTCTTTATCATTGTGTTTTCTAATAATTTTTTATGTTTGGTACTTCTGATATCTTTGACTGTTAAATAAGTCTTTTGCTGCATTGTTACATTCCAGTTTGTGGGCTTCGTACCAAAGTTTCAGCCAGAATAGACTGGGGCTGAAATACAGTGAAAGGTAGGATCAGAGGTGATCTGCTAAACACAGATATGGATTTCAATCATCATTATTTTAAATCTTTGTTTATGAAAAATATTTTCTATCTTTTATATTCGTATCACAATGTAATCTTTATGGCTTTTTTCATGATTATATGTAATTTCTAAATCTTAATTTTTTTCTCCCTAATGTGAAAAGGGAAAAGAAAAATGTTATTAGTCTGAAAAAGGAGGTTTCTTTTTAATGACTGGACTTGAAATGTAAAGGAAATCCACATTTCTGCCCTAATCCTGTAAGAAATCCCATTAGACAGTGGATCTAGTGAAACTTGTAGGTGAATTAGCTCCTGAATATGCTGAATCTGATGCTACTTGGGATAGATACCTCTGTTTGTGAATTTAATACTGCATGCACTCCAGATACTCTAGACAACTAAATCAGTGTAAGTCTGGTGCAGTAGCATAATCTGCTTTACTAGTTAAAGTAAAAAGTTAACCTTTTACATATACTTCCCTGCTGTTCTGTCTTAATGACATTCTTTTCTCCTAATGGTTTCCCTATACACTAGCTCTTGTAGTTAGTTACCTTTATTTATTTAAGTTGCCTTCAAATTAACACAAAATTAGCTAAACCCACTTCAAAGCAGTGTCTGGCACTCTCTTTTACTGCAGTGGAGTACACCTGTTTACACTATGCAAGAATTTTCTCCAAATGTCTAATTTAAAGAAAAACATAAATGATAATTTCAACTACTCTCATGCCAAATCCTGTCAAAACATTTTTGCTTCTGCACATCATCATTATTCGTTTATGACTGCATGGCCGTGGGAAAAGCTTTTCTTAGTTAATTACAGACATAGAGCCTGCAGAGGGAGCTCAAACCCTTGTTTATGTGGGCCTCAATAAAACAGCATATTTTTTCTACAGACAGTGGAGAAATTTGATATTTAAATATATCAGAAATTTATCCTTCAATATGTAAGGCTTTTTTATGTGAAAACCAGCTATTTTGGAGATACACATGAGAGTAAAAGCCTTTCCAAAGTGACTGGAAAGAGTGCGGATCTCTGGGACTTGGTAGGTGGCACTGTTTGAAATATTGAGAGCTGTAGTGGCCAGACCTCCAAGACTTTCTTTTCAGTCCTCATTCTGGATGGAAAATAGCTTCAGTAGGTCACTGTTCTGTCAGGTCAGAGCCAAAATAGTGCAGAAGACCAGAACTCTGTGAGTTGGAACTCAGAGCAGGAATGTGGAGCTGAAATAAATGAGGACAGGAATAGATGAGCTGAGGAGGCTGCTGCAGAAGTTCTTTAAGGAAGGATAGAGAATGCCTTATTTTGGGTGGGAGCAGATGACCAAACTTGTGGCTGAAGGAGATTTTTCAGAAAAGTTCAGTTTGCTTCACTGACTGTGGTACATTCCATTGTGAATGTCAGGAGAGGAGAAAAGTACATAAATACCATGGAACGAACCAGTGACATTGCAATCCACTGTTTGAAAAATTTAAAAAACCCTACATATGCAAATCTAGCAAACAGATGAATCAAAGTGATGGTGATGTTGGGAAGGACGATACTCTGCTCCTTAATCCTCCCTTTGGCAGGTGCAGGCAAGGGCTGGGATTGGCCAACACAGTGTCCTGTGCTGCCCCAGGGGTTCTCCAGCTGCAGAAAGCCCTGCAGTTGTGAAGTATATTGAGCCTTCCATCCCTTTTCTTGGAGATTAAATGAGAAAGGACTACGTTGTTTTCTATCCCGTCATACATTTTGGTTTTGGAAGAGACAGGAGTGTGTGTAGCCAGAGTCTGGGAACCTGCCAAACTTGTGAAGGCAAAAAATGTCTGTAAGTTTGTTCTATTTTTAGAGTCCTTTAATACAATTAAGGGTGGATAAAGTCATTTTAGTGGTACCATTGGGGTTTTTTTTGTGAAAACAGGTTTTCTCTATGATTGCTTGTTGTCCCACTGGCTTTGGGTTCTGGGACATGCTCAGAACAGCCGGAAAGAAAGATTGATGTTGGTTGCTGGCTGCAAATTGCAAAGGTCTGTTAGCTACAAAGGAGAAATACTATTTTTTTGGTGTTTCTGGTGAAATTGTAAATATATTCCCAGAACCAATGAGGCAGATGGTGCATCAGTTCATACTGAAATACTAAACTGTGTTCTCAGGGGAAGGGTTTCGCCAATCACTCCAGCTTCTTTTGTACCTTGTGTATACGTGTCATGATTGTGGCCAGGACAGGGTTAATTTTTACAGTAGCTGGGAGGGTATGCAGCCAAGGCAAGGAGGTTATTCTGTAGAACCTCAGTCATTGCTGGGGGTGGGGGAAAGGAACTCTCTTCTGGGTTGAGCAGAGATGGCAGATGGAGTGGTCCAGCATTGTTTATTGTTGGGGATTTCCCATGTAAATCCTTTCTTTACTTGTACCTTTTGTTATTAACTTGCTGCTGTTACTGTTAGTTTTCTTATCTCATTGCTGTTTCCAGTAAATTGTTCTTATCTCAACCCATGCTCTTTGCCTTTTTTGCCTCCAGCTGGAGGATGGGGCAGTGAAATGGTTCATGGTTTTAGTGGAGTACTGAATGGAGAACACCATTCCTAAACCCAACAATATGGTAGAGGTTTTCTGAATTCTGTCTTCATGATGGTATATATGGTCTGTCTTTCTCTAAAATGTAAACGGTATCTTTAAATATGAGGGGAGTTTTGTGTTGGGGTTTTTTTGTTGGTTTTGTTGGGGTTTTTTCCATGTACTATTCATGCCTTCTTTAATTTGCTGGAACAAATCTTAAAAATATCAAGATCTTTTTTACTTGGAGAAAAATGGGCTGGTATACTAACAGGTTTTTTGTGAATGAAATATTGTTGATAAGTGGTTATTTACAAGAACAACCAGTTGACTCATCAGTGGGTTATAAAAAGTGAATTGAAACTTGTTTTTCTTCTTTGTTGTATCTCTAGATCTACAGTTATCATAAGTTCCTCCTGGTGCACCCACATTGATCTCTAGTATTGGAAGGAAATCTAAAGCAGAGATTTAGACACCTCTCTCCCTCCAACTTGGTCTAGTTTATTTTATTGCCAAATCCTCTCAGAGGTTTGCAAACACCCTAGATCAAGAACATACTTGTAGTTTATTGCAAACAGAGGCTTTAAGGAATATATTTGCCCAGTTTTCTGTTTCTAATCTAGTATCTTTGGTCACATGCTCTTATTAACCAGTTGGTGCCTGACCATCTGTGTGTTATGCTTTAATGGCAACTTATTGCTTGGATCTAAACAGTAGATCCATCCTGGATTCACATGGGTAGAAAGATTTATATCCACAAGAGTTAATTACAGAATGGACAAGCTATTAACCGTTCTTACGGGCTCAGTGTTTCAAAATAATAATAAATTGACATAAAATAAATATTGCACTCCTAGTAAGTTGCTGAATTCTTCCCCAAAGAAATTTGTAACACTGTTAACCTTCTGAAAGAGAAAAAGATGTGTTGACATAGTGTCAACAATTAAGGACTTTGAGGTTTGAGTGGAATGAACCATAATCATCGCTGGAAACCACATTTTTTTTAAGCATATACGAAGCAAAATGTTTTGAGTAAAACTCTGTGCATGAACTGCATATGTGACGTGCATTGGCTGCCTGGCTTATTCTGTTTCCTGCTGGGATCCTGATCATCCTTACTGTATCTGTGCCAGTTTCCACCCTGGTTTTCTCCTAAAGCTTTCCCTCCCAGGAAGCAGTCTGACAGCAGAGAGGATTTTTCACCCTTGGATTCACTCCAGCCAGACTGACTCCCCTTACCCAGGACAATTCTTCAAGACGAGTCCTGTGCCCTTGCTTGCCCTCATGTGTCCCTGTGCCATGCTGAGGGACATACAATTCACACCACTGTCAAGACCCCATGCTACTGATCTGCAGCATGATCCTCTCAATATTTAGGATACGTCAAACTGAAAAATGAATGAAAAGTAATGATTGTACTTTGAATCTCATGGTCATCCGGGGTGCAAATAAGTTGCAGTCTGAGTTGTATAAATTGTGAAGGTGATGGCTCACCCCTTGAGAGGGTCCTCAGCAGTGCTGTTGGGTAGGGTTTGTTCCTCCAGTGTGTCTTCACAAGCACTGGAGCTGTAGGTCCTAGGGTCACCGCACATCTTCCCAAGTGTATTCCCAGACTGCCCCAGTAGAATGGCAGCAGCAGTGGAACTGTCTTCCGTATGGAATGACCTTTGGTTTCCTCAGTCACTGCCACTCTCTTAACAAACTGTTGGAAAGTGAAAACCCACCTACAAAAAGCTTTCAAGAGTTTGTGTGCTGTTCACTTAATTTCTGCACATAGCAAACAATAGACATTGGAAAACTTGGAAACTGGGAACTTGGAGGGCAGAAAGTAAATCCTTCCTCTTCCCTGTGCATGCTTATAATTGCTACCAATGTTAATCACTGTTAATTGAATAAATTGGGGGGCGAAAAGGGTTGCTAAACAAGCCAAACTTTAAAGACTAGAAATTTGGAGGGCCCACTTTAAAGTCATTCGTTACATCTTCTTTAATTATGTCATCCTTGTTATGTTCTCGTTATGAAAACAATTTGAATAGAAACAGTACAGTTCTGATATCTAAGTGTTTAACCATAATATTGTAAATGTATGGAGTTGCATTTTTATATCAGAAAATAAGTGATAAAATGTTCTTTGGGATTTTTTTTAGGATTGAATATGATGTTGTGTATTCTGTGATCACATATACAATATCATGTAAATACATACAATTTAATGAACATATGTTCATTATTATGTAAATACATGATTGTGTTTCCAGGGGATTGGAAATAGATGATCTTTAAGATCCCTTTCAACCCAAACCATTCCACAATTCTATGATTCCAGTTCTTTCTTACTCAAGTGGTCTGTCTGTTCTCTCATACATTGTAAATGTTTTGCAACGTTGAGCCTATGATTTCTAGTTACTAGTATTTAAATAATGGAGGGATTCCCTACATTTTGGCCATGCATCTTGAAATTTGTGTTAGTTAATGCTGGTATGTTCTGTTCACATTTCTTCCTCTTAGTTCTTGCTAGTGCTCAGGACTGTTATTAACTTAGCTCTTTGGCTTATCAGTGCAAGGCTTGCTTATAGATCCGGCAGTACTAGAGATAGCATCCAACTGTTGCAAGAGCTGACACTTGTCCAGAGGATTACAAGTGAGATCATATCGAGTTTGGGGGGATCCTGACCTGTTATATGTTCTTTTGCATAATTGTTGCTAGAGGCAAAAGGGCAGGAAGGATGCAGAATTAGAGCAATGCATTTGATGGGAACTTGTCATCTGAAAAACAGTTTGCATTGCCTGTCATCTTTTGTTTGGTAGAAAACAGGCTGTGACATAATACCTGTCACTGCCAGCGGGTTTTTCCCTACACCCAGGAGTGAAAAATCCCATGCAGTAGCAGTCAGAGGTCTAGGCTACCTGTGTGACTGCACAGGACCTGGCTGTTCTAGTGGTCTGGATTTGCATACAGGAGCCCACCTGCCCCAATTAAGGAGGAAAGGAGATATAGGGAAATTTAGAAGAATTTAAAAAAGAAAAAAAAAAGGAAAATAAAAAGAAAAATCTAACTACTAGCCTTGATCCTGGAGAGGAGACCAAGAAATGACTTCTAGGTTTGCTCTTGGGCCAGAAGGAATTCAGCGCAGAAGGGAGAATGGTAAAGGCAGACCATGCCTAGTGTACCTCTAGGTTGTTAGTAGGGAGATGGGCCAAGAGCTTGTAGCAATGAGGGGAAGTGTGGAACTGAAAAATTATTTTCTGATGAAAAGACGGGAGGTGAAAGAGAGAAAATACCCTGATACTTGAAAACATTGTTTTTTAATTACAGAATAGTACCCAGTGTTGTGACATCTTTGGAAAATTCATGCCTTAGAATTAATTCTAATCTGCATAATAGAGTAGGTGTGTTGACTATTTTATTTAAGAGTGTGGAGTGTGTTTTAGGAGATGATGATGGTGGTGATGTTGATGATAGGAATATTAAAGATTAAAAGGTTTTTGACAAATGAAGTTGTATCATAGCCATTAAGAAGCAAGTTCTCCCTTGTTTCCTTTTTTTCTCTCTTTCCTGTGCTGCATACGGTTTTGAAATTCTTATTTGCTAGTTTATTTCTGACTTAGGCTTTGGTCAGTATTTTTTTGTTTTTATAAATGCCAGAAATAAAATATTTTGGACTGAACTCAAGGTTAATGTAATTTTAACCAGCCAAACTTGACGTACCTCTGATACAGCTTTGTGGAAGAGGCACCTATCGCTTGATAGCTGTGTGAAACTGTTGCCTACAGAGATGGGCTCTTGACACTGTCTGCCAGCCTCAGGCTGTCCGCTTTGTGTCTGCTTTAATTGAAAATTAATAGTTAGGGGGTTGCTATGGAAATGATACCATTGCTTGCAGACAGCAAACCCAGCTTTTTGCAAAGAGACACTAGTGGTATTGTTTGTCCTTGTTGACCTCAGAAGTTCAAAAGCCTGGAGGAGGAAAGGAGATGCAAATATTTTACTTAAAAAAAATAATTTGCATATTTATAACATTATTTTTGAATGTCAGAGTTATCAAGTTTTTTTAACAAACTTTTGTGGGTAAAATGAGACTGTAGGCTTTTAAATGTTATGCTAATTGTTATTACACCGCTTTGCAGGTTGATAAGGCAGTATTGCTGAAGTGCATATTATGTTATCGTTCTAGTGAATGTAAACAGATTCGTGTGAAAATGTTATTTGACTGATGTGATAATGGAAACTATCATTTATTTCCTCTGGAGTACATAAAGTCATTTATATCCTTGTATACATTATTCACAGGTTTTTGAAATGTGAAAGCACCATAAAACTGGGGGCAGTTGGGAAAAATAAAAAATAATTTAAAAAAAGTAGATTGGGAAACCTTTTTCTCAAAAGGGAGAGACAAACTGCATGGAACACTTAACCTGAATAATCAGAGGCAAATTTTAACTCTTTCTTATTTATTTTTTGTGGGTTTTTTAAAATGTTGCTGCCTAAATCATAGTTGTATATAGACCATGTCATGTGATTGTGGGCTTTTCGTGCTTTGTTCATTCCTGTGATAAGGCATGTGTTCCTATCTGCGTGTGTACTGCCACCCCCACAGCCACCCACCCACCCACGGGGTGAGTGCTATCGATTTTTTTTTTCTTAAGAGAGGGCTTTCTGAACCTCTGTTTCACTGTGCAAAAACACTATCAACACGCTATTTAACGAGTAAATTCTCTAATAAAAAGTGAAGAAAAATAGCTAACCCGCAGAATATTAAACTGTTCTCTATCACAGTGCGACAGAATAAGTGCTTTCAGTTCATTTCAGAGTAGGTGGAGAAATAGTGTAGCCTCAGGGGTTGAAGGTGAAATGTGAAATTTGCTGTAATTACTTACCCAAAATGTCTGTATTAAAGGCTATTAGAAGCAGTTATTTTAAGTACTTCTTTATACATCTTCCCTCCTCTGTTTAGTATTTAAACGTACTACAAAAGTAGAGGCAGATGTTATTCATCTGAAGGCACT
>JAHLSL010000009.1:21017885-21025385 GCA_025920805.1 Petroica traversi
TGGGCCGCCCGCACCGCCCGGGCCGCGCCGGGCAGGGACGGGACGGGACGGGACGAGATGGGACACATGGCCTGTCATAAAGCGAGGAGGGCTAATTGAGGTACGGCGCGCTATCCTGCTATTTGTACAAATAAAAGACCCCGTCTTGATGCAAAATAAACACAAAAGCGCTGTTGTGACTGTAACAGGGAGTCATATACTAATTTATATAATAAGTGGTTGTGCACGCTTTATTCAAGATTATGGCTGCAAGAAATGGCATGAATTGCTGGGTGTGTTTAATGCTGGATTATAGCAATTTGAAACATGTCAAACACATGGCTAATGCCTCATGCTTCACTCATTCTTGCGTAAACCCGCATAGCCACCATCCATTATACCCTTGGTAACAACACAATTCTGCAAGTAAATATTGTTACACTAAGTAACCTTTCAATTCAAGTTGTTTAGGAAGAGAAAATGCAATCTTGTGCAGTCAGTTCCAGTGTCAGTTTAATGTTTCAAAAGGGAAGTGGTGTAGAGAATAAGTATCTGTACAGTGACTTGCCGGCTTAAAACATACACGCGTGCACGTGCGGGCACACGGGCGCACAGAAAATGTCCAGTTCACTGCAGGGGAGAAAAGTAAAACTGCAGCTTCTGACTTAACAAGGTGCAGTATTTATTTTTTTGGTATGGGTGATAGCTTGGCTACCCTGGCAGGGTTAGGTGTTCAACCTGCAGTGCAACCACGCTCTAAAAATGATCTACAATTTCACTCTCTCTTGCAGACAGCAGCAAATATTTTCCCCATACCTTTGTTTAAAATACCGGGTAGCAGAGCTTGTATCTCACCTTTGGCACCAGGAGTTACAGAATCACAGCAGAAGTAGGTGCTGGTGAATGTGTCTGTGAATGTGGGTGCGTGTGTGCATGTGTGCCTGTGTAGGCATGCTCATGACTGACAGCAAGTGTGACAGCAAGAGAAAAGAGAAGGATTAGGAAGTATGAATGTGTATAAATGTGTATAAATGTATGTAAACAGGGACCTGTATATTTTTTCTTGTCCTATTCGAATTACCAGACTTACAGCCTTAGTATCTGTCTGATACCTGTCTATTTCTTTTGTATTAATTTATGATTATTTTGGTAACAATCTGCGCTACTGTTGTAAAAACAAGAAAAAAAGTAGATTAGTTTGCTTAGTGAGATGTTGCAGGTACAAATTATTTTGCTACCTATAACTCAAGTTACTGATACAGAGACATCAGAAATGATCCTTGTTTAGATGTTTTCAGTGCTTCAGTTTGTGAGAATTTAGAGTTGTTAGTACCCAGACACACAAGTGCGTAGATTCACATGTATATGTATGTCTGTGCAAGAGAAAAGAAGGAGAAAGATTCTATGCTCTTGCTTTCTCCAGCAGCTCTTTTTCAGTTGCCGACAGTGAGGAGGGGGCTGAGGACAAGCAACACAGTGCATTACTCTAGCCAAAGTTTTAGTGTTGTTCTTAAAAATACCCCTTTGAAACTAGAAAGCCCCCCCTCCACTTTTATTTTAAACGTAAAATTACAAGGTCTTTTTTTTCTTCATTAAAATACTTCAGTATTTCTTCCACTTCAAAATAAATTGCTCTTTCTAGTATTGTTACTCTGTAGTTTCATTCTGTCTGTGCCCTGTTGGATTAGATTTGTTGTTTTCTATTGCCAGAGTAGTGTTACTGGTCATGTTACGTTAAAGCCGATTCTGCTGGCTCACAGGCACTTTAACTTCAAATGTAGAGCCTGAACTACACTCTGGGGCTTTGCAAGGATACAAAATCCACAAGACATAAAACCCTTTGGTTAATATGAACTGGAAGACATTTAACCCTTCTTTGCTAATTGTAGTAAAACAGTCAGAGAGATGTAAAAACAGGAGGGATGATGCATTTATTTATTACGTTTCTGGGTGTTTTGTAATGTTTTGATTATCTAACATTTACACCCCTTTGCTCTTTTAATGTGCCTGGCTAAATGTACCACTGTTATTGTCTAACGTTTGAATTTGTAAAAGATGAACCTGTCTGTTGGTTAAATCTTTGTTTGACTAAAAGAGGATTAATGTTTGAATTTCCAAAATTCCAAATCCTTGTAACGATACAGCTGATGAAGTGTTTTAAATAAATTTCCACTCTGATATACATGTCCTTTTATTGAAAGTAAATATTGTAAAAATCGGAAAGGGCTGTCTGCTTCCACAGTTGTGGCATACCCGCATTAGAATTTTCATATAACTACTAAGGGCAATCAGACCCTTTTCTCTGAATATTTTAAACATTGTACATGTAAAATTTATGCCTAATTTGAATACTTATTAGCTGCCTAATCTCAGAAAAGAGTATTAGCTTTGTTTTTGCCTTGTAAAATTCATCACTGCTTGTATCACATTTTCCATTTCTATTATTTTTCTTCACTGATGTTCATAAGTGTTTTAGAAGGACTGTTTCTTCATAAACACACCTGGCGCTGCTGTTATTTACTGGGCTATAACAGCTGCCCTCCTTTATGTTAACTGTGTTTGTGTTTAGGTTTTTTGCATCCTGTTTATTTCTGACCAGACCATCCTTAAATAACTCATCTTTTGCTATTTTAATATTTTTCACACAATATATACTTTCACTTTATCTTGTAGGAGCTTGTTTGTGGTAATTCATACTGCATTTTAATTAATATCCCATGCACATAGTTGAACTTGTAATAATCTTTTCCTGCTGCCTTTTTTTTTTTTTTTTTTTTTTTTAAGGAAAGGCAGTTGCTCATACTTTGCAAGGGAACTAATAGTTAAATAATTAGGCTAAACAGCAAGCTTTGTTCCCTTTCCTGAGTTTGCTTACACATCCATCTCCCTTCAGAGGTGTTTTTTAAAATCACAGCCCAGTCAGGTTGTTGTGAGGACTCTTGTCAGTAGGTCGGGAGTGAGGATGAAGGAAGGGAGCTCCGTTCCGACCCTGCAAGAGCAGGAGAGGACTTTGGTGGCTCTGAGAAGAGATGCTGACCTTTCCATATTACAGATACAAAATGCGCCTTGAAATTCTGGTTTGTAAGGGCACGTTGGTTCTTTATTTACTGCAAAGATTTCAACTGATCTTGGCAGGACATCTCATTGCTATCCTGAAAGTACAGTATATTTATGCAGTGAAAATGATAAAACATTTATTACTGTAGAGAAGGTAATATGCATAATTTATGCTGTTTTTAGCACAATCATTAGTGATATTCTTGATAGATTTTATTTCCAGCTTTCATATCTAATACATGCCTGGAAAATTAATTTTATATCTTTCATTTATTTGCCTATGTTAAAATTGAGTTTTAAGTCATCTTCAAGTGAACAGTTTGATTGCTGCTCATGCATAAGCTTAATTACTTCCCAGGAAGGACAGTATTAAATGTTTTAAATGTCAGAAAAATAAATGAATATCAGGCGTTTGATTAAAAAAATAGGCAATATCTGACGTGTTTGCAGCAGGAGCTTTTTCTTAAAATGCCTCCGAGGCAAAATTTTATTTAGTCACAAAAAAGGAGAAGCCCATTATACTATTTATCATTGGTTGATACCATATGATTTGTAACACCCTTACAAAATTTTAATTTTGTATGATTAGCTGTGCATCATTAAACAACAGCCTTGCATAAGATATGCTGTAAAATTCTGACAGAATCAAGATAGTGAATATTTTAAATAAGGCTGTATAGTCATCCATGGTTGTCAAAGCTAGATAATAGGAAATATAGAGCAGTGTGTGAAATCGTGCCTTCACTTAAACTGGTTTTATAGGTAGACTTTAAAACGTAGTCGTTCATAAATGCTATTGACCATGCTGCATGCATGGTGTGTTATTTTGGCCGTTAAATGTAAGCACACAAAGCTTGCTTATAGAAATCATAATTCCAGTGATTAGCAGCTGTATGAAAGCAGAGTTTGCATTGCATTTCTTGGTAAACCGCTCTGCGAGGCTTTTTTCTTCTTCTAAAGATACGGTCTGTGTAATTGGCAGAGAGGGACATCTTGATAATGGAAGTGTGAAGGTGTAACGCGTGTGTTAATTGATACTTCTTAATCACTTTTAGGTATTAAGTCATGATGCAGGAATCTGCGACAGAGACAATAAGCAACAGTTCAATGAATCAAAATGGAATGAGCACTCTAAGCAGCCAATTAGATGCTGGCAGCAGAGATGGAAGATCAAGTGGTGACACGAGCACTGAAGTAAGCACAGTAGAACTGCTGCATCTGCAACAACAGCAGGTAAGTTTGTTTTGTTTCCTGTTTGTTTTTAAACAAATAAAGGACTGTTTTCAGAGGGGCACCTTTTCGGAGCCCCTCGGTGTGTGCTGAATGTGGAGTGTCGTGGAAGCGAAGAGCGTGGGGCATTATTTGTTGTTGTTTTAGTGCACGATAATGCTGAAATGCAAGGATCCCGTTCTTGTGGCAGCAACATCTTGCTGATATGGCTGCGTGCCACCACGCTTGCCTGGTGATTAAAATCCCGCAGCGTATTTATAAAAGTTGTGCCGAAGCCTTGCAGTGCATGTTTTCAGGAGCTGTTAGTTTACTGTGCGATTCGGGCGTGCAGGACATGGTGCGGGCTTTTCCACCAGAGGGCCACATTACTTGAGACTTCGCTCCGCTTGCAGTGAATTGTGCCAAAGTCGGAGCTGGGCAGTGAAGGGACCCTAGTGAAGGGACCAGAGTGACTTTTCTCAATAAAGATACTTTGCTGTCATAGGTGTAATTAAAAAATACTGGTTAGTTCAAAAGCACTGAAATAAAAAAGACGGTGTACCTATCTGTCCGTGCTTTTGTGTGTGTGTGTGTGTGTGTGTGTGTGTGTGTGTGTGTGAGTGTAACATGGATGTGTAATTTTGAAAATATGGGAAAAGAGAAAAGCAGCTTTTCTGCAGGTCTGTTTCAATTCTCATTTTGAAAACGTATTTTTTAAGTTTGTTTGTTTGTGTTCCCTACAAGTTAATGGAGAGCTGCTGTTATGTTTAAAACTGTAAAATTCAACCGTCCTCTGGCTGCTGACACCACCTAATTACAAGATGCAATCCATTAATTTTTGTCACTGTAAGATTTCTCTTCCTTTTAAAGCCTGAACAAACAAAACTCCTACTTTGTCTTCCTAAGGAGTTGCCTCCCCATCAGGCAACACAGATTGTGCTAATGCTGTGAAGCCCAAACTGTTTGGTAAACAATTGAGGTCTGATTCTGCAGAGTGCCCAGTATCTGCTTCAAACTACTGAAAGTCTTCACTGCCTCATCCTTTCATTTGCTGATCTCACTCAGCACTTTTGGAATTAAAACCCTTAATTTTAAATGCTGTGGTTTCTCATTACAGTGTCAGGTATTGCATTAATGGAAGAAAAGTTGTCTTCTGTTAGATAAAATATTATAAAAATGCTGTTTTATAGAAACATGTTTTAACATGACAGATACATTGCATGTGTACGGGCCTCTGAAAT
The DNA here is from genome assembly GCA_025920805.1 of Petroica traversi. NCBI lineage: Eukaryota > Metazoa > Chordata > Aves > Passeriformes > Petroicidae > Petroica > Petroica traversi. The sequence goes on from JAHLSL010000009.1 coordinate 21,023,372, forward strand.
AACAGGTCATAATAGCTCTTAAAATTGAATAATTTTTAGTGCTGAATTAAGCAGTATATACTAGCTACACTTATAGTTGAGTATTTTAAATTGTGACAGAAAATGTGGAAGAAGGAAATAGTTGTAGATTGAAATATGAGAAGTTGTTAATGCTTAAATCTGTGCCTTGCTTCAAATTCAAGTGTGTTCCGTTTTAACAGTTGAGCACTTACAGTATGATAATCTGAAAAACTACAGGTTTCAGTGTCTTCATTTTGTTCTTAGCAGGTTTCTACCTCTCTATATACACATGGTTATGTATATATAGCCTTGTGGTTTTATACTTTTTTCATATAAAATTATATGCATACAAGTAGATATAAAAATTGTTTTCATTGAAAATCATGCCATCATCTTTATTCAGGTGTTCGGATTGTAACAGAATTTTAAAATCTTTTTTGAGAAAGAGTGTTTCAAATTGGTGAATATGTTTAGGAAACTGAATTTAAGTGAAGCACTTTAAAAAACAAAAATGCTAACAGAATAACGTGCCACTTACATGTTTCTCAAAGTAGCAGTCCTAGGCATGTATAGGCAATTTGTCCATACAGCCAGAGATTCCAGTAGATAGCATTTGCAAAGACCACAGAGAATTATAACTGAAGATGAAAATATCCAGTTGAGTACTAATAACAGACAGGTTCTGAGGGGACAGGCTTAGAAGTGACAATCTTTTCTTCAAAACTGTGATTAGATCTTAAATAAGCAGACAGGCGAAGTAAAACCATGGGTACAGTTAATAGGACTCAAGAGGCATTTTATGGTAGGGTCTGCACCATAGGATTTAAACACAACTTGAGTTAGGCGTATAAATCCTTCTATAAAATATGTTGATGTGAAACATAAACACTAGTAAACATACAGTAGGATGTCCTTCAGATAACAGGCATAGCTTTGTGCTACTTTTGCTTTTCTTCCTCCTTTTTTTGTTTTTTTCCCCCCCCTGTTTTTTACCTGATGCCTTTTGAAATATGAATGATGAGGAAAATGATGGCTACTTTTATTATTGTCAGTGTAGTAACTCTCTGAAATGATATTTTTAATATATGACTTGTCTAGAAAACTTTGACACACAGAAAAACTGGGGAAACCCTATTGTACCAGCAATTACTAGTCTTAAGATTTTTTATTGTTTAAATATGTGTAAGATGTACTCATGGTTTAATGTTAACAATCTGGATTTGGATTCTCTGAGTCATTTTATTGGGGGGTCTTCAAATAGACAAATTGAGGTTTTTACAGATTTTTCTAAAGGAAGCAAGTAAATGATTGCTGGTTTTAATAATTTCCTTTAACTGGGCAGCTACTTAAAGAGATGCTAATGCTTAAGAATAGGTTTATCAGCTGAGTAAAATCACAAAATAAGTTTTTACTGTGCCATGAATATTTACTGGGGAAAGTTAAACAAGAGAAATTTTTGGCTATATAAAAGACCAACTAGGTTAAGTTAAAATTTTTTAAGTTATTTATATATGGATTTATAGAACATAAATAAGATAAAACAGGCTTTATTATGTTTTTGTAAGCAACTATATGGAGTTTGGGCACTCCTTTTGTTTTCTTGATGAACTATGTTGTGGTCTTTATGTAGAAATGAGAAGTTCAACTTAAATCAGGGAGTTATTCCTCATCCATGTATCAAGAGAGAATGACAGTATTCTATAATATATTGTAATATATACTTGGTGATAAATGGATTGGGTGCTGTCACAAGTCATCAGGTCAGCTTTGAAGATGTATGACTAGGATGTAAGAAACTTCTTAGCTTGCTGTTGATGTTTACAGATTGATAAATATTGCTAAAGTGAATGTGGAATTTTATTTTAAAAATATGATGCAAGCTGTAATCTGCCCAGACTTGTTTCTTCTGTTTTTTTTGGCTTACGGTGAGCATTCTCCCTTGTATATGTACCTTAAGACAGTTCTGAAATTTTCACTTTCATTTTTTTCCTTGTACGTTAAAATCAGTGTTAGA
>JAHLSL010000009.1:21030385-21060385 GCA_025920805.1 Petroica traversi
TTATTAATCCTTCATCTGTTCTGTAGTCTTTAAAAGAAGGAAAAATGAAATTGCTCATGTAGCTGAAAAGAAGGTAGAATTGGTAATGTGGAATGGAAGAGCACCAGAAAACTAAGTTACTAGGTAAGTGACAGGAGCAGTTGGAATTTTAAAGAAATGTAAAAGTTATGTGAAGAACTGGAATTAGTCCGTGGAAAAATAAAAATAAATACATAAAATTAACCCTTGAAATACTCAGGTATATATGTAGGTAGCATGTAATGATGTACTTGTGCTACTTTATCATCCATATGAATGCAGACATAAGAGTATTCTGCATGCTTTGGCCTCTTAAAAGCCAAAAATAAGGTTGAGAGTATGTGGCATTTACTGCCGGGTTTTTAAGACAGAGAAGGCAAAGTTGTGAAGAAAGCCTCAAAAGGGCTAAGGCTAAAGTACCCTTCTCTGGACATGGTTCAAAGTAGTTGTAAGGACATTCACAGATGTGAGAAATATGGGAAGGGACTAAAAGTTCAGGGTCAAAGATGATAAAGTGGACAATGAAGACAAATAGACAGAGGACATAGCTGAAAGGAGATAAATGCTAAGGTTATATCTGTGGGGTCTCTGCCAGTGAGAAGCATTTCTCACTTTCAGTCAGGTGAAAGAAATATCTAAATAACCTTAGCCAAAACAGACACACTGGATAGGAACATTTGCAGTGCCAGAGGGTCTAGGTTGCGGACAATATTTTGATTTAAATGTTGTCTTTGAGGATAACAGTGAAGCTAAGATCACCAAAAAGAATATTAAAGTAAGCTGGGGTATAGCTTAACTTTTTGTGAAGTTTCATGGTGGGAAATCTCATGATGATGAGAAGGAAGTACCATCATATAGCTTGACCAATGGAGCTTGAAGACAACATATAGCACCAGTACACTAATATAGTGTAAATCTGTGAATAACAGAGGTCATCTGATCAATGCACTGAGAGAAGATGAGGAAGATAATGTAACAAGAAATAAAAATGTTCCCTAACCAGATGTGTATATTTGTAAATACATATGATTTTATCTGAAATAATAAGCCTATTTTAGTGTGAAATTAGTTTGGTTAAATGTATAAGAGGAGAAGTAGTTATTGTAAATTGATGGTACAAGAAGTACAAGAGGTACTGTTTGGTACAAGAGGTATTTCTGTCTTAATGAATTTATTTATTTCCATAAATAATTGCTTTTATTTGCATAGAGAATGTAATCAGTATGATTTGGTTTTTCTTTATGGTTCATAGAACGCAAAGAAGCAGAACTTGCGTGTATGTAAATGTCTAAAGAGAGCCCTGCAAAGTATGTAACCAATTTTAGGAAGTGTACTGGGTCAATTCTGTACAGTGGGCATCAAGCTAATCTACAAAGAAACAGTCGATTGTATTGAAAATTTAAAATACCCCACAGTATGCCAGTCAGTCAAAGAAACAAATGCCCTGTACCTCCTCTCCAACACAACTGTGCAAATATTTTAAGCCATCAGAATACAATCTGAAGATCCTTTTGAAGCTAAGTGTGATTTGTAGGAATTAGATTGGGCAGCTTCCCTTCATAAGAGAATCTGAATAGGTGGATTTTACATTTCTGAATGCGCATATTAGGCTTGAAATTACTTTGTAGTAACTTTGCATTACTTTGTGTAGAGTCTTTGCAGTCACAGGGCTGTTTAAGCTTAAACAGAATTTATTGTTATTATGATATTGCATGGTATGAATTGTTTACATACTGCCATTCATAATTATTCAAGTTTGATGCTAGATTTAGAGATAAAAAACCCTAAAATATCCTGTCTTTCAGAGATAGTAGCAATAAAGCATTCCTCAGAGTAGACTCCTGTATATAACAGGCCACAGATGTGTCTAATACTGACCTCTAAATTACTATGTGTTTCATTGCTGTGAGAATTTCTTCTATATCTGTAAACTGATTATCTCTTCTTATTCCCAGTGAATTTTTTTTACCTCCTGGCTTTGACTCTTCCTCCATGGGGTCTCTTTTCTCTCATTCTTTCTGCTTGCTTTGTATCTGTCATTGTTGGCTGAGTTTTTCATTGTGCTCCCTTCACCTTTACCCTTACTCGTCTGTCTATCTTGGCCTCACAAACTTCTGCTTCTGTGGATTTTTCTCTATCAAGCTTGATGCCTGTGCATACCAATCTTTTCATCTCTAGTAAAGTGAATCTCTCTGTAGCCAGTTTATAAAGGAAATGTTTTTAGAAGATGGATCTTAGAATAGTGTGTAATATGTGCAAAATACTTGGAAATGTAGTCTTAAGACACAGAATTAACAGGCAAGTCCCAATCCCATTGAAATTCTTCCAAAAAATATTTGTCTAGCTAAGGTGTAGATAAACAATTTTGTAAAGCCTAAATGTTGCCACTGGAGTCTGTACAATTAATTTGTGACCAAGAAATCTAGGGATAGAAGAAGTGATGAATTTCTACCCAAATCCAAGGAGGTCAGCATCATGTCATGTTCCATCAAAATGGGTATTTGTCTGCTCAAAATCAGACTGAATATGGCAATATTCAGTAATTTTCAGCGGGAACTTCAACAAAATAGATTGACCCCATGGAAGAAATTCTCTTTTAAGACTAAAACGTAGGTTGTGATGTAAAGCCTGTCTTCGTCTCTGGGTTGCCTAGACGGGATACAGTCAAGAAGAAGATATAACTTCCCTGTGAAGCTGGTTTTTCTGAGCTAACTTTAAACTAGCCTCCCTGTGTGCTGCTAGTGTTATATCTACGGTGTTGTAGAGCTCAAAAAACTACTTGAATATTTACCGGCATTCTTCAACTTTGTAGTTTGCTCTGAGCTATGACTTTCACTACCCACAAACTTAGTTTATCTGCCTGTGCCACAGTAGCAGCAATGGGTGCATGATAGATGTATTCCCTTATATGCAAAAGCTATACTTACTGTTTTTTATTTTATTTGTTGTGAAATACACAAAAAATTATGCATATTTATACATTATGCACCTCATCAAAACTGTTCAAATCACTGGGTCTTTAGGATGATGTCAACCTGTCAGTCTGTGGTTTGCAACATTTATGTGTGACATCTGTGCATATGAGTAGGACATAAGTACACGTGATTTTAGAATATGCTACTTTCATAAATCAAGTCCAACACATTTAACCTGGTTGATGTTTGTCAAGATAGACAAGTCAGTTCCAGGACAATACATGTATTTTTTGTTTGTTGCTCTCTTTTTGTATGATCTTTTTATATACTTAAATTCTTAAAGTTCTTCTTGTTAAGGTTCATCACTTGCCTCTCTCCAAACTGTTCAAGAATTTAACTGTGCTTCAAACTGAACTGACAGTTTTCACATTTAAGAGTCTTCAAACTGTAAAGTTAATTTTTTATCCAAGAGTATTCTTTCTTTGAAATTCTTTTATCGGTATGAAAAAAGGAAGGAAAGACAGCTGTTCCTTGTATGTCATATCTCCAGGTACCCTATAAATAATGAGCTTAGTGTTTTGTTTCATTAATCCTTTTAACTATATCCTAAAATACAGAAAATTATAGCAAAACTTCCCAGTGAATAAGAAGACTTTCCTTTCACAAGTTATTTTGCAGATACAGCATCAGTCCATCCTTTAGGACCCTCCAAACCTGTGCATCATATTATGTTTTGTACTGCATACCTCCAACATGTGTCAGAAACTTGGTTGTTGCTTTTTTGGGTTTGAGGGTTTTTTTATTGTTTGGGTTTGGGTTTGGGTTTTTTGTGTCTGTAGGTTGTTTTGTTCAAGTGGTTTCAGCTCTCTTCTTCATTCTTCTATAGATTGTTTTGTGGAAAGAGAAACAGTTAATCTTGTGTTGATCTTTGAGGCTTTGCTATCAGTTTTCTCAGGAGAAAGTGCAAAGAACAGCCTATCTTCTCTTTCTCTTAAATCACACAGGCCATAAGGAGCCATCCAGTCCCAGACTTCAAGATTTGCCTTTGCAAGTAAATAAAGTTAACAGTAGAACCTGTGATCTGATATAGACGGTGTTAATGCAAGCAGAGGTCTTGTGCTGGTGGATCTGAGGTACAAGATGCACTGAAAGTTCTGTTGAAAACTGTCCTGATTTATAAATGGATTGTTTTTAATAATGTCAGTTAGTCCTCCTTTAGGACAGTAATGGTCAGAACAACAACAAAAAATACAGGAAACACAGTGCAGGTAGCATGAAAGATGTGTCGGGGTTACTGTGAAACACTGCCTTGCACAAGATGCTGTCTATATGATTTATATAGTGAACTTGGAAGGAAAGGATTAGGAACCTCAGTATGCTTGAGCTGTTTTTTCACACACTAAAGGGAAAAACAATTTGAGTGTGATTATCTATGTTGTAATGCGTAGATCTTAAAGGTGATTGTATGTTTTAGTCCTATATCAGACTATTTCCCAGGCCTTCTCAGATGTGGAAGAACTAACACACTATGAAGCAGAAATTCTTTGGAAGAAGGAATGTGTTTTCTACTAGCTCCTTTCATAACAAAGAAGCGTCTCTCGTGTCCTGAATACATACATATTCCTGTTTGTGTTTTGGCATGACAGCAATTGTGTTAGGAAATTTTCATTCCAACCTGAAATGCAGGATACATGCTGTGTAAGATTTGCTGCTCTTTACTATCTTCATAGGCTGAACTTTCAAGAGAGTGACTGGCAATGCTACAGAAGTGAATATAGTCCCATCTGAAGAAGTTCATATAATCTTATTTTGTATCTTGGAATAACTGATGTGCAATAAATGCACCAATAATATTAATTGTGTGACGTTTAAGTATCTTTTAAATTATGTCTGAAGTATTTATCAAAATTCATAAAAAACTTGTAATATTTATGGATTTAATGACATTTTAAGAAGCATACAGAAAAAATAGGTGAAACTTTGTGAGACAGTTACCTTTGGGATTAATAAAATTCGACAGACAGGAACAGTTCTATCATTTCTTGTGAGAGCATCAGGAAGATGGTAGATGGTATCTAAATTATATGCAATCATGAGATATAGAAAAAATATATTTTTATTTTAGAAATCTATTTAATATTAGCCTTTATCCATTCAGTCTTATATGTTTCTCAAAGTTTTGGTTTAAGATCATACATGAATTAGAAACATGCTGCCATAGTCACAGATGTCCATTGAAGTTTCAAAGACATAACAAACCCTGAAAAACATTTACTTTACACAGAAAATCCAGAAAAATGGGTAAGTTGGTGTATTATCTTATTCCTGTTGACTTGGTATGAATCCTTAAAATACTATTAAGTCATGCAAACCTGATAGTTACTGTAAGGTCTGCACTGCATTCCTGGTAAGTATGAAAATACAGAAAAAATATGTCTGTGTGAAATACCCTTCTTGCTTTTAGTGACAATCAATATTAATGTTTCTTAATTCTTTTTTAGTGGGTAATACATAATGAAAATTCAGGTTTTAAATTATTTTCTGTAATTTATACAGAGAGAAAAAATAGGGTTCTTGTATACTGGAGAAAAAGAGAAGGCAGTAGCGGGTTATTGGAAAGGACTAGGAGCTGTGAATTGTACTGGATGCTCAACTAGGCATAGACCACAGGAGGAGGATGGATTGTGGAGTGGGAACTGAAGGTTAAGAAGCTCTGGATCCCTTGGAACAGAAGAAGCTTGCATTGGGTACAACCACACTGCTTGTAAGCAGGGCAGCTTTTTGTTGCTTGTGATACATTCAAGGCCATTGTTACCACAGATGATGCTCCGTCTCCATTCCATTTCTTGGATCTCTTCCACATTACATCACATTTTCTCTCAAGTGACTCTCCCCACTTCTTTTCAGCCCCCACCCGTTCATCCCTCGTGAAACACTGTTTTTACAGCACCAGCTTCCCCATTTATAGCCTTCATTCCTGTTGATGAATGCCTTTTTCTTTTTGCCACCTCTGACCACCAGCACCTTTCTCACTACAGCTGCTGGGCTCTTCACAGAAGGAAAAAGCATCTTGTTTTTTGGCATGGTATAGACACTGCACTTATCTGCAAAAAAATGGTGTGCTAACATGCCCACTTTCTCTATTATTTTAAATAAACCAAAATGGATCAATTAAACGTAGGAGACTGAGAACAAAATTATTCTTGCCCAAATTTGATCATAATGCCTAGCCTAAACTCTCTTGTTTTTAAAATCCAGCTCAGTAAACATTAACATCATAAAATACAGTTTAGAAAGCATATTCTGTGTGATTTCTGTTGTGGTAGAACTCTGAGAAATGCAAAATAAGCAAAGCCAAATTTTATCAAGCCCCAAAATGTATACTGAATGCAGAATTTTAGTTTGTGTTATTTAAAAACTGATACAGATTATGCAAAGTACTTGCATTAAAAAAGGTATGAACAGTGCTCCCAGATCTTAAAAATTTCATTGTCAATTTTTTAAGCATTCAATTATGTCTAGCATTGCCCAAAATGAGAGTAATAATATGTTTAAGATAAATACCTTGGCAACATGGATTTGTTTTGTGTTTGGCCAGTAATCTCTAAGGTTGTAGTTGGGTAGCTAGTGTCAGCTAACACTAAATATTATAACACATTTGGGACTCTGCCATGCAACAGAAACAGTAGGAGATCCATAGCAGTAGAAACAAGAAAAACATAAATTTAACACAATAAATTTAGGTTGAAAGTGCTTTAGGGAGCAAGCCTACTTAATTGAAGAGGACACAAGCACATGTTTAGCTGCTGTGTTTAATAGTGAATGTGTAATACATTCCTAAAAATAAGCATATACTTAAAAAGAGCTTAACTGACATAAAGGTAATGACAGGAGTCAAGGAGTAAAAGCCTGTGTATTTCTGAAATATATAATTTAAGGTTTTTTTTACAGGCATAAAATTACGAGCTAATACTCAAGACAAATGTTATGTTTAATATGTAAGAATGTTGCTCCAAATGTCCAAGCAACACAGTTAATGTCTTTCAATTTTTTGCCCTCACCCTTGCATTCCTAATACTTAAATAGTTTATGTAATGCTTACTAGACTTTGCATAAATAATTAAACTCATTGGTAAGATTTGTAGTTCTGCTTGTTGTACTTTTTTCTGTGTTACAAAACAGTAGAATTATTAAAACTATTGCTGCCCAATGCCACAGCATTCTTTAAAGATAAAACCTTCAACATATCTCAGGCTTTAGATATCCAGACTTCAAGGTGAGTTGGACCTGAAGTAATATTACTGGGAAAAATACATACCTATAAAGTTCTGATTTAAGTTATTTACATTAGAATGGATTTCTTTTCCAAATATTCCAGTTTAAATTTAACATTTAAAGTGTGAAAATACTTACATAGACCTAAATCTACTGCAGGCCATTAAAAGAATTAAAATAGATAAAACAGACCTGTTGCATCAGTGAATTATCTTCAAATTTCAATGAAATAAAGGCTTAGGCTTTTTTAATTGCTGTCAGAATCAAAGCAAGACATGTTAAATTTCTGAATTTAGTCATTCTTTGTGAAAATGTTGCCTTGTCATCCATTTAAGTGTCTATCATCAAAATGCTTTTAATTAGAGTGAATGCTAGTACTTACCTTTTTTTTCCCTGCAGAAAGATATGTATTCTTCACAGGAACGTGTTTCTATTGTTCCTCAATGTACATGCTAAATCAAGGCTGAAAAATCCAACAGTTCAATCTAACTTGTTTTCCTTTTCCAGATTATTGTCCTGGCTATAGTCTTCATTTTAGAAAATGCAGGAGGATGTTTCTGTATGTGTCTGTATGCAGTGTTAGCCACTTTGGAAAATAACCCTCTGCTTACCAGAAACTATTGACCAGCCTACACACTAGAATAAAACAGTCATTATATAGTAAGTGACTAAAATTTAGGTAGTTCAATAATCTAATAAATACAGAACAGTTTTAAAATGTTGTTTTAAAATGATTCTACTTTCCATTTCAATGCAGTGTAGAAAGATAAAAAAATAAACAAGAAATTTATTCAGATTCATTTAATTTAAAAAGAATGGGATTTTAAATGTGCATTTTGTAATAGAAAAAGAAAGAACTAAATTAATGTAAGAACTCCTGTTTTATTGAGCAGCAGCCTAGCCTAATCATTCAGTGAGTCAGTGACAAAGAACTTCTGCTTAGGCAGATTTTAAATCTACTATGTAAATCAAGGGCTCCTGAATTCCTGTATAAATTGTCATTAAAACTGGCGATTGAAATAATTTTATTTAAATCAATCAATAATATTAAATGACCAGATAAGACAAAAATGTAAAATACACAGTTAAGGGACTAGAACAACACTTTTGGAGCTTCCTCCCCACCCCCACGGCTTTTGATAAAGATATTACATGTCTTCAAAATTACATTATTTTTACCTGTCACAAATATGATAAACAAGTGCTGACTCTCCCCTCCACATTTTTCAGTGCACGTGATACACTATTTGTTTAGCAATTAAAACACAAACAAAAACCAAACAGAGGGTAGGTTGGATAGGTAACAGAGTGCTCTGGGAGCTGCTTCAGTTCATATTCAGAAGTGTGGGTTGGTTTACCTAATGGTAGAAATGAAAAACTGTTTATATTTGCTCTGTTATTTTGGTGTGACAAATGAGTCCTCGTTTCTGAGGTTTATCTGATTTCCAGGTCATTAAGCATTGCAAAGTGACTTTTCAGATATTTTTAAAGGCAGCTCTTAGGGAGATATTTCAGAAGGCTGTGGGTGCCTCAAGGATTCAGCTCCCCCAGACTCACACCCTAGCAATCAGAGGGAGGTAGATTTCCATGATCTTGAATGCAGTTGGGAACATGGAGTGTACTGTCCTCCTTTTGTTAGCCATTGAGCCAACAAACCTCAAGAGATTTCTTCTTAGCAGAAAGGTCAGCCTGAAGCTGTAGTAAATGAGCAAATGGCTGCTGCAAAGATCCCCTGTGTGGGAGTCCCTCCAGTCACCAGGCGTGGGGAGCCTGAGGAGCAGCGAGCTGCCCTGGCACGTCTCACCAACATGGCACGCTGCACTCATTCAGCTACATGGCAGGGCTGGGAAGTGGCTGTGCCTCTCATCCATGACCTCAGGAACTGGAAGGGGTCTGGGAAGTTAAAGCAAGGCAAGGGGACCAGTTTCTGGGTGCTGGGTTGATGAGAGCTGACCTAAAGGGAAAAAGAGCTACAAGGGTTGGGCAAGGATAGAAGGACCTGGAGGGAAGCAACTGAAGTGGGGGAGGCTGGAGGATGGAATGGATTTGAGCAGTGACCAAGAGACTGGGAAGAAGGACCTTATAGGCCTTTCCTCCTTACAGGGGACAGGACGGGATGAGAGGGGGCAATGTGTGGCCTGGATCATGTTTTCTGATATGCTTTTCATCAGTCTTGCAGTATTCCCTGCATCCTCCCAATACCTTCTTTTTCCCAGGAAAATTTACTCAGTTTATTAAGAAATAGACATTATGTCAATAATGCATTTGCCCAAATACACTTCCTGCGATATGCTTGTAAAAGCATTTACAATCACAGTATATATGTGTCAGTGAATTAAGTACATTTTTAAATTGCCATTCTTCAGCACTGCATGGTTTATTACTGTGGTTCTTTGCCTGCATGAGGTTAATGCCGCTGTGGTAGAAGCTGTGAACATTGTCACAGGAGCTGTGCAAATCAGTGTAAAGCTTCATGTCATGCAGCCATGATACTGTAATGCCTCTCAGATGTATGATCTCTCATAATTTGAACAACCTGTAGTAATTTGGATATAGAATCCTCTCAGGACTGCTGCCATGTGGGTTGGTTGTCCTCCATGCATCCCATATGGAGGAGTTATCAGGCACTCAGTTGGTGTTTTTCATAGGCACAAAATGCTGCAGCAACAAACCTGAGGTGGCAAAATTCAGACCATATAGAAAGGCATATGTTATTGACGTTCTGCTTCATACCAAGAGACTTTGCTATTTTATATTCTGTGGGTAAAATCTTGTCCCTGCTTAATATATGAGGCATAAATAAAAATAAATGTTTACTAAATGGAAAGCAAAACAAAGACAGAAAAACTTTCATGTTTCAAGTATTTAAATAATTCAAGTAATTAAATAATTATTGGTAGATAATATATTTATTATACATTATATATTATATATATTATAAAGTATATTTACATACATTATATATATATTTATATATTTTTATATATTATAAAAAAACTATTTTTGCAGGGATTGTGTAGACTTACATATATTCTGGGAAATCCACCTGCAATGCCTTTCATTACTTATACTGTCCTACCTTATGAAGTCATAGAAATCAATTACAAGGCAATTTTAGCTGGCTGTGCATATCAAATTTATAGAAGAGTTTCTCATGAAACTAAAATTAAAGTAACATTTCTGCTCTGAAGCCACTCAAAAAAGAGGTGAATTTTAATACAACAGCTCTGCTATCTGTAAGAATTTGTAATAACAAACCAAAATTAAAACTGATAGAAAGGGGGAAAAGGGTTAAAATGAATAGCTGTAGTATACCACACTGCATCTGATTTCACCTGTTTCAGCTCAAACACTATTATAGGAGTTTAAAAAAAATATTAATCTCTGAAAATGACAGGTGTCAAGAGCCTTTTGTCATACACATACAAAAAACTTGCGGTCAAGAGGTCATATCACTGCAATGTAATAGGCAGTAGCCTTCTCTCTTGTGGTATTTTCCTTGTTTGAAGTGTTTCCAATGAAAGATGCTTTCTGTAATGTGCATCAGTAAAATGATCTATTTGGGAACAGCTTTAATTGGTAAAGGAAGCTGTGAGAATACTTTGGTATTGTGTACGTCTTCTCAACAGTTGTATTTTCAGAACTCTATCGGATGCTATAAAGCACTCAAAGGATATGTGGTTTACAGCAACATATGTGTTTTGGGTTTGAATTTTATAAATATTATTCTTGTAGTGAAAACAATTTAATAAATATTATTCTCATACTGGAAGCATTTTTTCCCCATTTTTTCTTTTTTTCTTTGCTTTCTTTAAAGAGAGTTCTGATGCCCTGAAAATGAAACTGTATTTCATTAAGAAATCTTTCAGTATTTTCTGTGTTTTCTTCGTGGCTTTTAGCACCATAATCCATAAGAAAATTAATGTAATGTGCAAAATAAAATGCTTACACATGCACAGAGGAAACAAAAACGGTATTGTTTTGAAACTTGTTTTGGCATGCTTATTGTAAGACAGATTTTATTTTAAGGCACAGTGTGTGAGGGCAGTTTCAGAGGCTCTCCTTGAGCTCTGTGAGCTGAATGGATAAATTCTTACAGCTTCACTTTGTCTTTGGGCACATCAAAGCTTGGGCACTATACCTACCTGGGCAAGTATTTTGTGTCAAGTTATGTTATATGCTACATAAACATTAAGAAAAAAAAAACCAAAAAAACCCAAAAAATAGTGGTGAGGACTTTGAATTTTTATACATAAAGTTAGATTTTGAAAATATGTCTTATTTTGACAAACCAGTGGTCAAAGTGGTTTGACTCAGAACCTTGTGAAAGAGTTGTTTAATATGGCAGTACTGCTAGAGACAGTTTGTTTTCCATTTTTTTTCAATTTATTTGGGTAGGGGTGAAGAAGAGAGATGACTGACAAAGTTATACTGATAAGTTTTAAACCACCTTTTAAATCCACATCAAAGTAGGGTCCCTAAATATGGATTTAGGAAAGGTGGATTAAAAAATTGGGAGCGAGTCAAATGTTTCTAAAGTGCCCTGAGGGGAGGAGACTCTTCTGTGCCCCTGGATCTTGCATAGGAAGGATTGAGGGATGCAAGCAGTGTATACTTTTAAAAAGTGAAGTTAGATGGGCACTGTTTTTTTCTGTTTCTGACAGAAGCAGCTTTATTGTGTTGCCTTCGATCGGGATGAAGAACAGTACTGCTTGCATCACGTAGGCTTTGATTCAGGAATGTTCTGCCAGATTTAGACTGCAGATTGGTAGGAAATGATATTTTGATTTTAAAAATGATGTTCATAATTTCCTTTTCCTTATGGATGGACTTGTGCAGCATGTTCATGTGCATAGGCAATTGAGAATTTAAAAATAGTTGCCTGCTGGTCTTCATTGAATTGAGAGAAGGGAATGATGGAGACAGGAACGAGACAAGAGACGTCCAGGAAAGAACTGGGGAAAATATGTATTTTTATGGTTAAAAGTCCTTAAAAACACAATAATTCTTGATGAGATTGGTAGAACACTGCATATACAGGATGAAAAAGAGGAATGCTCAGAAATATCGGGAATGGTAGTTGCAGGGGATTAGGAAGGTAGCAAAGGAAAGAATGGAAGAAAGTTCATTGAGAATAATGAAGTGTAGAGGAGTCTATATTGCAAACAGTATTAAAAAAATACTTTTCTGCTTCCATTCCATTATTTACTGAAAGCTCTCTTTCAGTAGTTTGAGCAACAAAGACTAATAATGAATATGAAAAGGTAAAATGGAAGTTGATATCTGGGAATGAACGTTTTAGGAATTCCACTGCATTTCTGATTGCTGTATAAAGTGTGTTCCTCACTGTTATCTCATTTTATGGTATTCCCCAGAACACAAAATGTTAGATGTCAAGATCATAGCGGAGAAATAGAGATGTTATGAACTTCTATTCCTACTTAAACAGCCAATCTCTAACAGGCTGCTGAAAATTGTTATTTTGATGCATTTTTATGTATGATGATCTTTAGGGGGTAAAGCTACAGGGTTAGCTGTTATAGCTGGGGTGGGATGGGAATGAAAATTAAAGTTTACCTTTGTGTTTCATAGGGATGAGCAATTTGAAGAATAGGCCAATTCTGAAACTCAATTGTAATATCTTGGCCAGTATTAAATGTGTGATCACCACTTTGGTTGCTGCAACAGGAAAAGGAGATGTTATACACAGAAATGGCAGTTGCATTTTTTTAGCTTTAACGCTTTTTAAATAGCAGAGTATCAGAACCCATATGTAACAAAGTAGAAAAACCCCAAATCATAAGGACTGACTTTGGGAGTTGCTAAAGGAAAGGCAATGCATAAAGAAGGAGAAAGGAGTAGACAGAGACAAAAATAGATTAACAGGAACAGGAGAAAATAATTTGCAGAAGACAGAATTACAGGTTATCTTAGAATTTATAAAATTATCCAATCTGTGATATCCAATCTGGGAAGATAATCGACAGCATGGTACTGAACAAATAATGAGCAAAAAATGCAAAATGTGGTAAATAATAGATACAGTATTCTAACTTCAGTAATTGAGAAAACTTCCCTTTGGTATCTGTTATAATAGTGTATTGATGTGATTGTCTCGCATTAGTTTTGTACTTCAGTCTTTGGAACGTTTTTGATCTATCAGCCTAGCACACAGCTTCTGATGTCAGTGGCATTAAATAGTTAAAGTCAAAGTTACTGCCACATCCTGGAAGTGTATTTAGTTAACTTTTATAAATAATGAATACTGGCCTGGAAACTTAGGTTCATAGCCATGATCCACTTACTAGCAGTGCATGAACAGAGGTTTACAGAGTTATAAAAAGTATAGATAGGAAAGCAATAACATAAATAATTGGATTCTTTGGCATGTAAGTAAAATAAATAAGAAGTGGTTGAGACTTCTTTTCTCAAACTGTGGATGTAGAGCTTCTTTACAGTATTGTATAGGGTAGAATAGGGAGTTAAAATAATCTTATCTAAGGAAGACAAATAAAAACCTGAGTAAGTGCATTAAGAAAAATTCCTCTTCCAAAATATTGAAGGCTTTCAAAACCCAATGTATCCTGGAAGATGAAGTGTTCAGTTCTTCCGAGGGCAGAATCCTAGGTCATTAATGTGAGACAGAGAGGTGTGCAACTTTCTTAAAACCTTGCAGGGGCATCAGTGAGATCCAGGTAGTTTTTGTTTCTTGTCCAAACTGTGCTGTAACATTTTGCAGTAACTTTTATGTTCATTCATTAGTTTGCAGCATTCCCGCAGTTTTTCTCCATTTTGCAGAAAGTAGGAGACTGTTTACCAACTAATTTATTCTAAATATGAATTTTTATGCAGTAGAAGTGAAACATGTGCATTGAATCAAGGTTTTAAAATCATGACTCAATATTCTTAATTTTTTGAGATTTTTTTTTTTTAGTAACAATTTTCTGAAGGGTTATAAACCAGTAATATTTTAATTTTACTTAATTGGCTTATATGAGAAAACAAATAGCAGGCACATAGGGTCCAGTCTGGTCTAACTAAAGTACTTCAAAATCATTTTCAGATTCCCCTTTATGTTATGCTGTAATTCCTACACAGAAGAAGTTTTTGGGGATTCATGATAATTCAGAAGTGGTACATAAAATTCCATGGCTAATTATATTTTTTTACCATGTTGTCCTTTGGCTCATTGATAGGCAGGATTGGAAAAATGTTTTTTCTGCTTTTATTTATAAAGTAAAGGTCCACAAAACTGGAAGATAATCTAATAATGTAACTTAAAGGAAAAAAAAAAGCATTAATGCTCTCTTATATTTTATCACTGGATGCTTTTTTCAGTTAAAGTAGTGAGTGTTCCAATTTTATCATACTCTGAACTAGTCATTTTTTCATGGATAAATATTCCCAAATTTTTATGAGCAGACTACTTGGTTTGGCAGTACTGATTATTAGTTTACCAATGTTTTTCATTCAGAAATGTTAGTGACATAAATAGCTAATAACAAAGTTGAAATTAAATATATTGTCCAATTTTAGAAAAATACCCCCTGTCTGAGAAGATTATCCAGTTTATTTTTAGATTAAAATTACCTTAAAATCCTTAGAAGGATGACTTAATACTTTTTTTTTTTTTTTAAATATTATGTCTGAAAGTAAAACAAGTAAGATTGGCATATTTTACAGTCTTCCTTGGTGCTATTATCTCTTAATAGGAATACTGGAACATTTTGTGTTACAGATTTCTTTTTCAAAGTAAAAGGAGCATTTCTGCCCATTAACAGAATTGGAGGATTTTTTAGGAGCTGTGTAATATTCCTTAAAAAGAAAACAGTTCGTCTTGTTGCTACAGTGAACACATATACACTCTAAGGCCTTGCAAAACAAATATCTAGCATTGCACGGTGATTCAAAGAAACAATGCTATAGAAAAGAGTCAAACAAAAAGGTAACTTACAACAAGTCAACAGTGTAATATTTTTATAGTGCTGTGTTCATCTGCATGGTTCCACAATCAGGATTGTTGATAAGATAAATTGATATCTGCCCATATTAAACTATTAGGGAGCATCTAAAGTGGGCAGTGAAGATGGTGAAGGGCCTTGAGGGGAAACTGTATGAGGAGTGGCTGAGAGCATTTGGCCTGTTCAGCCTGGAGAAGAAGAGACTGAGGAGAGACCTCATTGCAGTTACAGTTTCCCCATGAAGGCAAGAGGAAGAGCTGACACTGATCTGTTCTCAGTGGTGACCGGTGACAGGACCTGAGCCAAAGGCCTGAAGCTGTGTCAGGGGAGGTTTAGGTTGGATATTAGGTAAAGGTTCTTCACCCAGAGGGTGGTTGGGCACTGGAAGAGGCTCACTAGAAAAGTGGGCTCAGCACTAACCCTGACAGATTTCAAGAAACATTTGGACAAAGGTTCTTGGGCACATGGTGTGACTTGGGGATGGTCCAGTGCAAAGCCAGGAGCTGGACTCAGTGATCCTTGTGGATCCCTTCCATCTCAGCATGTTCTGTGATTCTGTGATTCTCTTCCTGGCATCCAGTTTTGTGTTACCGTTTTGTTGTGGCTATCTGTGGCTGTTTCAGTAGGAATGATTTATGCTTCATTCTGACTGCTTGGGTTATGTGAATCAATTTTATTCAGGGATGAATAGAGACTATTGATTTTGAAGCGCTTTGTATCTTCTCAGCACTTTTTATCAGTCTCCTGTTGGGTGCCCTAGGTTTAGGCACCTAAGTTTGAAATCAGTGTCCTAGAGACATTTGCAGAAAGGGCTTGATGGCATTAGTTTTTAGTTAATCAAGAAAAAGATTATTTGTTGCTGAGCTGTTTTATCCAGGCAAAATAGGCAAAGTGATTCTCATTACTTAAGTAAAACTGCAGCACAGGGTCCCAGGAAACTTCTGTGCTCTTATCAAAAGACTACATTTTGTCAAAACTTCACTCAGGAGAAATGAACCCCGTCCTAAGAGGAACTCTGGGTTTGGATTTTTTTGGCATTGAAACGTGATCCAGACTTCACAGTCAGTTTCAGATTCCCCATTATAGTATGCCATAATTCCTACATAGAAGAAGGTTTTGGGAGTAATGATAATTCAGAAGTGGTACATAAAATTCCATGGCTAATTAATTTTTTTTACTATGATGTCCTGTGGCTTGTTGATGGGCAGGACTGGAAAAACGTTTGTTTTGCTTTTGTTTACAAAGAAGTTATTACATCATGCACAGTAATTTATTCCATTAAATTATATAACCCTTTTCTGTAAGACTTGATTCACAAAGGCAGTTTACGGTAGAGCTGGGATTATTTCAGAAGTCAACTTAGTTTGTAGGTCAGTTTGTCTCTGGTTAACAGCAGAACATAATCAGCCTGTTATCTGGAGATACAGAGGCACTTCCAAACCCAGGTGTGATTCCTGACTTGTGCTAACTATGCTTGCCTAAATTTGATTAAATCATCTAGGGCTTAAATCCTGAAATCAGCAGTGCTAGGTGTGTTTATATTCTCGTGAGGACCACAGTAAACCTAAATTAAGTAAGCTCTTCAGAAAAATAATGTCATGCCAAGAAACTTCAGCAAATAAGTATTTGTACAAAACAATGTGACTGTATTTATTCCAGACTACAGCAATTGTGGTAAATGGTATTTGTACTTAATATGACCCAAGCATCACTAAAAATTTCTGATTTAATGTCTTCTAATTTCTTTGAAAAGTGGTTTTGTTAAAATCTCACAGTTAAAATTCTGTCATGTTCCTTACTCATAGTCTTCAAGAGAAATAAAGATGACAAATTTGACTTCCCAGTTTTCCCTCCAAATACTTGTGATTTTCAGAAGTCTGTGTGCTGGGCCTTTTAATATTCTTGTGACTTGGACAGGGTTGGCATTATTCAGTTTGTCGGTTCATAGCAGATACCAAGCAGTGACCAGAAACATAAAGCTACGTGTTTACTAAGCATTCTCTCAGTGTTGGTCATTTGCAAGAAGGCAGTAATAGCTAATGCCTGTGATGCGGACGCTAGGTAAATCCAAAGAAACAGAATAAAAATACAAAGTCAAAAGCACTCCTGTTAAGAATCTGTTGCAAAAGTCCTGCAATTTCAAGCACTTTCTGTTAGCATCCTAAATACACTGGCATGATGAAAACAATTTCATATGGCAATGGTAGCCTTGTAATACTTGATTACCATTCTGAATTACAGTACTTCTTATAATTTTCTATTTGACTAAATATATTTCCTGTAACTATTTTTTATATATTTAAAGAAACATTCTATAGTTCTTTGACCATGAAGTTGAAAAATAGAATAATTTGTCTGCTTCAAATAACTATTTTAAATTTAGATCTCTGTGAAATAGCCACAAAAAAAGATGGTTTTTTTCAAAATTATTGTTTCCACCACATGTTTGAGTGTTGAATGTCTGTGTGTATCAGTTTCAATTTGATACCCTAAATGAGAGTAATTCTTTCGGAATTTCAGTATTTTTTGTTTCATTTATTTTATGTAGTTGTCATTGGCCAGATAAGTCATGTGATATTGCTAATAGCCTCAAATGTAGAGAAGAAAATGTACAAAGTGGCACCTATTAATTAACAATCACAAAATAGATGATTAGAAGATTCTACTCAGCTGCTTAAGTAAGACAAATGCAATGTATTAATAGTGAGAAAGCTGCTGTCCCATTATATTTCACGTCTGATGTAGAGACAGAAGCAAGGAGTTTCATATTAAGACTACTTTATTCCTGTATTATTATGGCTGTATAATGTAGCTAAAGAAGTCATAAGACTTTATGATTAATTTAATCTTAGTTTACAATTGTTTCACTTATATTTCAAGCAAGGAAGCAGAGATTGAGGCTGATGTAGATACAATTTTACTATGCTGTGTTACATGAAATACTGTAGTTGTAACTTTAAAAAGCCTTGGGAGGACTCTTATGAATCTAACTAATTTTAATATGTATTTTATAATAGACTAAATTCTTATTATTTCACATTATTATGTGAAGTGTATGTTGTTATATATGATTATGTCATCTCAGTTTACGTGTGGGAATCTTTGATCTAGTTACTATATTGTCATTGCTAATACAAGGAGACCCTTTCAACTGAATAGTTACTAAATATTGAAATGTTCCAAAGATACTGTGTGGAATTAAATACTTAATTTTACATAATATCTTCACAGAAATGTTTCAGCTGTTTTATATTTTGAGAAGATACTAAAATGTATGATCTCAATATTGTATGAGCTAATAGCTTGACAAATTTCATAAATTCTATATAAGGCATATACAATCTCTCTATTTTGCTGTATGGATATGGATGCAAAGATTGAGAGTGTTTTCCATGGTTATAAATTCATCTCCTTTTAAATGTGAATTTCAGATTTTTGTCCAGCTCCACATAAATTGCTCCACGTGGGCTTATCTAGATACATGAATGCACTCAAAGTCTAGATTCATACAACTGACAAAACTTGGGAACAAAGCAGATAAATGAATGGAGAGAGAGAGATAAGAAGTAAACAAATTATTGGAAAATTAAGAATCTGTTATGACCCATCTGAGTAACTTAGGGAAAAAACAAAACAAACAACCAAAAAAAACCAAACCACATACACACACACAAAATAAGCAACAAACAAAAAAATCCTAAGCAACACAAGATGTACACAAAACTCTCACTTCAAAATCCTCAGGTAGATTTTCCCCTGAGTTTCAGTTAAAGGCCAAATTTCACCCCATCCTCTCGCTGCTAACAGATGAGCCACAGTAAAAACCAATATTAAACTAGACTAAGATAGCTCTCTTGTTTTCTATAAATCCAAGATGTTCACATAAACAATTACCAGTTTGTGGCAGACTGCCAAGTAAATATTTCTTACTGTAACTACCAGTGATCATCGTGGGGATTGTCATGCTTTTCCCTCTTGGAATGCACATTGCAGAGTAATTGTGGTAACAGCTTATTCACAGCTTGTTAAATCATATTCGATTCAGGGAAATATTTGCGTAAAACAGGGTGTCTCCAACATATTTAATGAACAGAGCAGACAACCAGTTTCAGTATTATGGTAATAGACTTAGTCAACTTGATTTGGGAAAATCACTTTAGTTAAATGCTGTCTGTGGTTGAACCCTCATTAAAACCATTAGAAATGCTACACTGAATCATAGAAAGGCTTGTGTTGGAAGAGACCTTAGAGATCCTTGCCATGAGCAGGGACGCCTTCCACCAGACCAGGCTGCTCAGAGCTTCATCTAACCTGACCTTGAACGTTTCCAGGAAATGGGACATTCTCAACTTCTTTAGACAGCCTGTTCTAGTGCCTCAGCACTATCACAGTAAAGAATTTCTTCCATGTATGTAATGTAAATCTACTCTCAGGTTTAAAATTCCCCTTGTCTTCTCACTACATGCCCTTATAAATAGTTTCTCTCAGTTTTTCTTGTAGGTCCCCTTCAGGTACTGCAAGGTCACAGTTATTCACCCCAAAGACTTCTCCAGGGTGAACAATCCTAGTTCTCTCAGCCTTTCCTCATAGCCAAGGTACTCCATCTTTCTAATGATCTTGGTGGCCCTTGACTCGGTGAAAAGATTGAGCAAAGAATTTATTTTTATCTTCCTTGTCTTTAATAGCTTTAGGATTTTTCTATTCTCCCTTTCACCATTACAGATTCACTGATTTTTGTGAGATTTTGTTAATAGTACTGCAAATGAGTGTCAGCTACTTGAATTGTTTCTTCTGTGGCGGTAATGAGCATTATGATACAAATATTCTTTCTGGTACCTCTATTAGTGTTTAGATTGGACTCCTAAAACCTCTTAAGTAACCATCATCTGTCTATCAAGGGAAAAAACGTAACATATAGGAGGTTAGCCCAGCACGTGTTGTGATTGACTAAATGATTCCTTTCTGATCAGCTGCTGCCAAAGAGGTAAGTGTCCTTTGGGTTCAGAATTCTCGTGGGATCCATTCTTGCCCCTTCTAACTACAAGACAAAGTGAATCTCAAAACCTTAGCATGTGGCTCTTTACTCATAACCCATTTTAAGTAGCTGTAAGTATGCTCTGACTTTTTGTAGAACTTTTGTTGGAAAACTCTTGTTAAAAGTAAAAAATTGATGATCAGATACAAACTTACCTTAATCTAACCACAAACATAAGCTAACACATAAGAAGGAAAGTATCAACTAGCTCTTTATTTCTCATATTGTGAGATACAGCAATATTCAAAGAGGTTTGCATTTTTAAAATGAGTAGTCTTTCTTTTATCTATGCCAGCAAGATGATGTTTGGCATATAGCTTCCTCTGTGTTTTTGCTTGTTGCTGGCAACCAATTTTATATGCAATGTCCTCCCTGAATAACAGTTGCAAGTTGATCTTTTTGCATAAGAAAGCATTGCTAAACATTTTATCAAGATGTCTAATGTTTTTAGTAACTGAAAGTGAACTATTTTTAAATGGTGCCTGAGAGCCTGGTTTTAAATAATTAGTCATTTGTGTTTAAATATTTTATTGTGATGCCATTAATCATGGTACCTAAAAATGATCTTCCCTTTTTCATTTCAAAGGAGCCACAGCACTTCGCAGGGTCAAGCAATTGTAAATGGTGATGGTTGCTTACAGCTCAGTGCAAAAGGCACTGTCAGTGTCCGGACAGAAGTAGAAATTCAGAGCTTTTTCTTGCATCATCTTCAAATCCAAAACAACCACTGAATTAAAAAATCAGGGGCAGATGTTGGTCAGATTGTTTAGATCACATAAAAGTAGCAGGGTAGGTGTACATCTCCTCTTGAATCAACAGCATCCTTTATTTTGCGGAGATTTTCACTTCATATGTACAGAAAACAGCATCATTTCAGACCAGCTATCCAAATTAGAACAGTCCAGGGCATGACTGTTCATTGATTTCCTATTTGATTAAGAGTGAACAAAAAAATACAGAACCCTTTATTTAAAAATAGGCTCTTTGAAACCCTATTGAGGAGGATCAAGAAACAGGAAGCATTAGGAATTTAGCAGTGATCCCTTGATCTGCCTCATTAGTTGAATGGTATTTCAAAAGTGCAGTTTTTAAAATATTGTTCCCACACGTTTTTGGAATTCTAATCAAAAGGTAAATCGATCAGCAGTAATGTCTTGGATGTAAAGCCTGCAGTTTAAATAGCTAGCCAGAAATTGCCCATACTTTCCTCGATACATCTTTAAAACAATTGCTGTGTGATGGGGTAGCAATCATTGCAAGGATAAGGGAACCTAAAAATACATTTCTGTCAGAGTCATAACAATAAAACATAGTTCAACTTGTACTTTTTGGAAATAAAACTGATTTAATGTAAAAACAACTCAGAGTGGCTTCATCTTGGGTGTTATTTTTGCTTAAGAAATCAAGTATTAAGGCTTTCATCATTAACCCATTAGAGAAAATAGAATTTTGTGTAATAAAATTATTACACAGTTTACTAGGTATTACTAGAATTTATTTTGTGTTAGAAAATAATGCAATAGAAAGTTGCATTAATATATGAAAATTACTGGAAAACATTTCATGTTGTAAATAAAAAATATTGATAATTCTGAATAATATACACAACTTCTTAGTAGCATTGTAACTAGAAGCATTAGAGAAGTGAGGTTATAAAGTACTGGTTGTAATTGTATGTCCTGTATTTTATGAAAAATGGTTGGTCAATTTTTAACATTTTATAAATTAAATTGGCTTATTGAAAGAATAAGAATGCATGTGAAAGCAAATTTTCTAGCCTAATTTTACCAATGCCCTTCTTAGAAAGTATAAATGATAGAAGTATTAGTATGAAATGCTGTTAAGAATGGCATAGTATAACATAATTTCCTTTAATACTAAAGTATTTTATTAAAGAAAACTTTCAGTCATTTCACTTACTGGTCTCTCAAAGAGGCACTTTTTTGGCTTTGAAATGTGCTTTACAGTAGAGTCAGCTCTCTGCTGATATTAGGGATGTAAAGATGAATAAAGATCAGTAAGCACAATTTATCAGTGAATTCTGAACTAAAATACAGCAAGTATTGTGGTCATACTCCTAGCATGAATGGGTTATGTTTGCAGCTTTTTAGACAGAAAATACCATACTACAGCCATCATGAGATCTACCTCAATATTTCCATTCCACTCAATTTTGTTCAATTTCTTTTTTTCCTGTTCCTTTCTTATATTTATTTCTTTCCATTTTCTATTTTTCTCAGAATTGTCATGCAGTTTATATTTGAAAAACCAACTATCTGGTTTAAATCATAGGAAGGTAGGGAAGTAAAAGAAATGACCAATCAGACAAACAGAAAGCTGAGGTCACTGCCAAAAACCCACAAACATAAAAATGAAAAAAACCAGAAACAGAACAGAGAAACCAGTTTCTGTGGTACCTGATTCTGCTTGGCACAGAAGACTAGGCTTTACTTACTCTTTATTAACCTTTGTCCATTTCTACATATATGGCCCTGTAAGGGCATGAATCCAGTTTTGTTTGTAGTAGGATGCATACTACTGTATTTCAACTATTTTTTTTTAAGAGATACAAGAGATTATTATTTTTCTTAAATATATATGGACAGATTTACCTGTTTAAGTCCATGTGAAAAAAAAAAATGAAATAAAAGCAGGAAGTGATGTTCTGTGATATGAGGACTTTGAAAGTTCATGTGCTACTGAGTAGAAAGTTGCAGTCCTTCTTAGCTATACATACAAGCAGTACTTTAAAAAATATTGCTTGTATGTGATGTGCTATTGTAACTATTTTTATTGTTGGGCCTTAAGAACTTACTGAAGTTCTTGATGCCTTTTGAGCAAGGTATTGAAGGAATACAATGAAAGGACAGTTTGTTTCCTAAAGAGCCAAGAATGTTGTGTCTTTGAAGAGGTTTTAGTAATAATAGAAAAAACAACTTTGAATACCCTCCAGTATAATGGAATAATATTCAGCAGCTGTAGTGTCATCTACATTTCCATAGTGTTCTTTACACCACAAGTGATCTTTCTGGGGTAAGTCAAAACAATGATGTAAATCTCTAGAATCATATTTATTGTTAGTCAAGAAACCCTTATAGCACTTTCTCTATCTGGATATGTTTTTTATCACAATTGCTGTGCTAAAAAGCGCTTTGTTACCATGACTTTTTGTGGTGTTTTCAGTTTGTTCTCCTTAGGAAGGTTCCTCACTTTACCATTGGCTTGATCTGACTATAAGAAGAAAATTACAGAAATCACTTACTGGTTTGATTAGAGGACAACTTTTTGGCGATAATATTGATGACTCAGATTCTGTTTCCTTGCTGTCAACTCCTTGCCCTGTTTTTACATAGCCATTGAGGGATTACATAAAAGGCCGTGGTTGTTGTGCCACCAGAGATGGTAGCAGCCCTATCTCTGTGGCTCACCTTTGCTTTCCCATTTACTTTTTGACTTGTTTTTTTTCAGTTCTTCTATTCCAAGGAGCCCTATTTACTCTCCTTCCTGCAACATTGGCTAAGTTCTGATGGCTCAGTCTTTTTTCCTGCTTAAGGGAGACTTTTCTGTGATGCAGATGGCAATAAAAACACACCTCCGCTTGCTGAACCTGACATTGAAAACTGGAAAAGCAGTTTCCCTTTTTCTTCAAAGGTATCATCTACTGTTAGAGAATATAACGCTTTCCAAGCCGTACAGGAAAAAAATATGTACCTTTTTCTCAGTAGCATGGAAGATGTGATTTATGCCTCTATCTTGGTTATGTTCTCCACCAACTTTCAAGCTGCATAAAAAGGGCTATGTGAATGAAAATATAAATCATTAAGAGAGAAGTATTCCTTCCTCCATCTTAGGCTCTTTGAGAAAAATCTTTGTCTTCAAAAGTGCCGGCATTTGCTTTTTTGAACTGATACAGTGTGCCAACTTCATGGCACTTGGGGATGTGGTTTATTGTTGAACATGGCAGTGCTAGGTTAGTTGTTAGATTGAATGATCTTGGGGATAATTTATGACCTTGATGATTCTATGATTGACCTCTGAAAAATGTGTGTTTGCTCACCTATCTAGCAGCTAGATGAGTATATTAGCCTTGATCAAAAATTTAATTTAAAATTGATTGCTGACTTTTGTTTTATGATCAGAAATATTTTTAAGTGCAATTGGTTTAATAAAGACATGGCAATGAAGAATCCTCCAGAATCAAGAGAGTTAGAAATTATGGCTTTTTGTCCCTGCTGGTTGTGCCTGACACTTGTCCCTGTTGGTTATTAAAGGAATTTTTATATTTAAGTGGTAATACATTCTTTTAACATTCCTAAAGAATTATAGGCATCTTCTCTGCAAATTTGAGGAAGCACACTATGTATCATAAACTCTGTACCTTTTTCCTGACTAACAAAACACCTGTGGTCACTCACGGGGATATGTATGCTTTATTGCAGAACTCCACAGCGTTGAAGTTTGGAGACTTTTTTTTTTTCCTGAAAATTGAAACAATGAAAAAAATTCCTAGTTCTCCAACAGTTGCCTATAAACAGTGTTTCTAAATCTTACCTACTGTCCAGGTTAGTAAGTGATTGGGTGGCTCCTATTTCCACCCCTTTCCTTTTGAAGTTTGCAATATAAGCAATCCTTAATGTAGCATTTGAGTTTGCTGAGTGCTCCAGCACCCCGATGACTTCACTAATTTCTGTTTAAGGCTGAGAAAAGAGAATGAGTTTTGGTTTTCATATTGAAATACATAATGCTTTTTTATTATATCTGTGTTGAGTTTGGCATGCCATCATTTGAAATGCATGTATCATGTTAAGATGTACTTCAGTTTCTATGTATGAAAGCAGGATAGCTGATTGCTAGTGGAAGATACCGATTAATAAGTAAAAAAAGGTTGTATAACTTCAAAAAACCAAACTATCAAACCATAGTTAATGCTTCATTACATGTATAGTGTTAACCCTCACCCATGTCCTGGATGTTTTTCATCCTAAGTTTGAAGAATTCAAACTATTTCTTATCTCTGAAACACCTTGTTCTTCAAGGAGAATTTTGGTCACTTCTGTATCTTTTACAAGGCTTTCTCGTTACTGGGGATACAGGAATTTCAGGTGATTTTTTTCAAATAGCATCACATAAGGCTAGTCAAGGCAGCAAGGCTCATGGCTTGCAGTCAAGGGAAGAAATTGCTTCATTAAAGTACCAGTGTTTCTTGCATGTACTACTAAAGAGAAGGGAACATATCTCAACCATGCACTGACAAACCCAGTTTTGCAAGTTTACCAGAAAAGTCCTCTTTTCAAGGAGTTTGGCCCTTTGCCAGCCACCAAAGAAAGGGTTACCGCCATCTTCACAAGCTGCCTCAAGACAAGACACCAGCAAACTGCTTCTGCTCAGGGTCTACAGGGTAAAACATCACAAACCAGCTAGGAGCAAATAGATTTCAGACATATTTTCAAGCCCTACTAACTGCTAAAATGGTATTTCAGATATTCTTCATATTTGTTCAGATGCCATTAGGTTCTGTGTGAAAAATCACTTCTGTAACGCAGCTGCCCATTTTACTTGTTTAAATGATGACTGGCAGGTTTTAGAAACTGGGTTCAGAGAATCACAGAAACAAATTGCATACCTTGCTTACTGGGCATTCAGCCTGTAAATTATGTGAGGTAGGTACTCTTTTTAAAATCAATAGCAAAAAGTTACACAATTTGATTAAATAATATTGTATATGCATTAAAGCTGATTTTTGTAGCTGAAAGCTTTCTTGCTGGAGTTCACAACAAAAATGTTTGTTTGAATCCTGAACATTATTTAATTAATTTCCCATTTCTAATTAATGGAATAAATTATTGTTGTGATGCTGTGTTTTATTTCATAGTAGGAAAGTGTTTCTAGTTCAACTGAATTACTTATGCTCTCACAGCAGTACTTGCTGTTTCTCCTTTGTTGCTTCTTATTTAAGAAGTTGTAGTCCGTCAGTCTTTCAGCTAGGGACTGAAGGCAATATTATATGATTTAAATGACCAGTCACAAAACACAAGTGTCTCATAAATTATCTGTGAAACCAATTCAGCAAACACTCTGTAGGTTGGAATTTGTTTTCTTAAACTATCTGGGAAATCTTTGGTAATGGTTTACATATTAGTGAACTAGAGAAGCAGTTTTTGGTCATCAGACAGCATTATAACATATATACCTGAATGAGTGTTACCTTTGATTCATCAATCAACAAGAAATTCTCAGTGAATGTTATAGTTAATTTACCTCTTATTTTTATATTTACTTAAAAATGCAAATATAATAGTAAGATGTATGCACTGCCACCAGCCCTACCAGTTCCTAACTAATGTTTTATGAAAACAAAACCACTTTGCTTTAAGTCAATGTATGAAGCAGTAATGTATGTTCACTCACATAACCTGTATTTTATTAATGAAACAGAAAAGCAAAAGCACTTCTAACGCAGTAGCTGTCTGGGTGACATTTCCATAGAGCCCACTTTCTTCACGAGCCCTTCTGCTGTAGATACGGCTCCCCTTCGTTGTGATGATTATCACAATATTTTGGTGCTGGTGCTTCTGGTGCTTTTAACAGGATACTTATGGTGCTTTTCAGAGATGTTGTTTATTCATGTGAAAAAAAAGCAATGTGTAAGCTATGCCTCAGATTTCACCTGCTGTTAAAAGTGAATGCAGCCATTAGACAGGTGGTCATGTACTGTACCTTTTGCTGAGGATTCAGGGAGTTGAGATAGGCTATTGCTGATAACCAGCGTACACAATTAAATTGCCATTCTGATCATGCATTTTCAATTTTATTTACAACATCTTCTCTGCCCTCAGTCTTTTTGGTCATAATCATCTCTTAATTTGCTTTTTAACCATTTAGCTTCACCTTCTCCCATGCACTCATAGAACTTTCTTCATATTTTTCCTTGTTTGTGGCATCAGTGACTCTCATGTTTTCTGATGAAGATCATTGACAGTTTTCAAAGTTATTTCAGGAGGTCTGCTCTTTCCAGGGTTAGTGCTGTCCTGTTCATTGCAGGTCTTTGTATATTGCAGGTTTTTAGCTTCTTCCAAAGAAGTTGCTTAGATAATTCTTTATTTTTTTAACTGTTTTCCAAAATTGCTCTTTTGCCTCTACATTCTTTGCAGTAGCCAGACCCTCTCATGCTAATCTTCCTGCCTTTGGAGGACAGTTTATGATCTATCTGTGTATTACACTTCCCTTTGGCCAGCTATACCTTGTGAAACATTGAATTTACACAATAAACCTTACACTTTTCAGCCTTCCTTAAGACATACTCCCTCCATAGCTTTGACCTTGATCTCTTGTTTCTAGTTAGTCAGCTGCCTTCCAAGGAAGGCTGAGTGTTCTTCCTACTGGACATTATTTGGAGGGACCATCCCCCCATATTACCAAACATAGGTTCAAAACTTATAGCAGATACACACTACTCTTCTTTCTTTGTAAAAGTTTTCCTCTGCAGGCTGAAATTGTTAATGCTTTTTATTGTGATAGTTTAATGGCAGCTTCTGGTACTATTTGTTAGTAATTTTGAAGCTCCACTTAAAATGTTATGCCTAAAATCAGGTGTAATTCAGTACACCCTAACCACTGATAAATTTGAGACACAGAGATCTGAACCAAGTATTTTAGAAGTCTCTGATAGGTGTGACTGTTTCATCCTTGTAATTTTCTTTAAATTAATTTCATTATAAAAATGTGTTTCATACACATCTTGAAATCAACACCAAATGTATTCTCTGCTTTGGAAAGAAGAGGTTGTTTGAGGTTTTTGAATGTGAGTGCTAGCCTGATGATATTTAGGCTGCAGTTGTGAGTAGGGTTCCCACTTGGCAGTGAGCGGTGCGAGGTTTGCTGCTTTGTTTGTGCCGCGTGCGTGTGGGTGTGCGCTGTTTGCTGACACCTTTCGTGACAGCCACGATAGCTGCCGCGCCTGGGGGAGAGTTCACCCAGCACAGGCTGAGAGGATGAAAGGTCGTTCTATGAAATGCAAACTGAGAAGCTATAGCATAAACAAAGCTGCTCTCAAAGAAGTACTGTTTCCTGCCTGCATCTACACGACTTTATACTTTTAGGCTGCAGTCCACACTTTATGCAAAATGATAATCACTCAGTTTCCGTACGGTGAGCCAGCAGACAGGGACTTGAGTTCTAGTCTCCCCAAGATCCATTCTTCCCAATAATTAGGTCACCTCTAGGTCATCTTTTATATTTGCTAAATGAAAAGTGAATTGTGGCTTAGGAGATCTTGTAAAAGCTGTGGGATTTTTCATTAATGAATATTTCATAGTTTTCTGCTGAGCACATCCGGTATCTCTCCTTCTGACTGGTGTTGGGAAGTACCTGTTGGATTGAGGAAGCAGTGAAAACCAACTGCAGTGATCCTAAATAGCAAAAGAAAAGTAAATACTGTAATCAAAGTTCATGGGATGCTGTCATTTTTAGATTCTGAATGAGAAAAGCAGCATTTCAATCATTTCCACTGTTGAAGAAGCATCAGTGTGATTTCAAACATTCACAAGGACAAATTGCTGTAAAGTGGTAAGCCCTAGAAATTTCTACCATGTTGGCAATTGTTACTGATTCTAAAAAAGAAACAGTTTATTTTAGATGTATACAAGAATAACTAAGGAATTGAATCTCTTTGAATTCAACTTTTTTTTTCCTTGGTCTTATTCTTGGTGAGTATTTCACTGAAATATCTGGTAGGAGACCTGGAACCTTTGTTAAAACTGATAAAGATCTCTGGAAATCAGTGGTACTGTTCTTTTCTCATCTCTCCAATATTCCTTCTGTCTCCGTCTAATCATGTGTCTCAGACTGCACAGCTATTCAGTAAATAGTCATCCCTTTTTTGTTCCTATTATCTACGGTGTTTTCCTGGTTTCTAAATGACCACAATAGCTCCAAGCACTCTTCATCTATCCCCTCTGTTTCTGCTTCTTTTGTTCTTCCATCAATTCTTGTGTAACTTGAGTATTTTCATTTTTGTGCACTTCTTGTCTGTAATCTGGCATGAATTTGGACTTCTGGGTTCCCAGTATCTCCACATCTGCCCTTCTCACTTTCTCCTATCTCATCTCCTGGACGGTTTTACCAAACCCACAGCTTTTAATTTCCACTTTGTCCTTAATGCCAGCTTAGTCTTTTTTTTTTTTTTTTTTTTTTTTTTAGCAAACTTAATGCTCTGTCCCATGCTGCCCCATAAAAATCTGCAAATCCACTATGGCTGTTGCTGTCCCTGAAGTTCATGTCCATGCGGTGTTTAGAACAAGCTCAACACTGGCTAATCTGTGGGTGGACTGAAACTTGCATTTCTAGTAACTGGGAATGCTTTGTTTTTCCTTGCCTCCTGCTCTTTCCTGCTGTGTGTTTGCCTGATCTTTTTATGCCACCCATGCACAGTGTCAAATCTAATGGGGCTTTAATTTAGGCATCTGCATGTTACTGTAATTAATTAATAACTCCATCCTTTGTAAATTTTGACAACTGCTAAGAGGCTGAAGGGTAATTGTACTGCTAACCATCTGTACAAAAGCAAAAATACGAAAGACTGAAGATTGTCCATGCAGACATTCATTTTTCCCTAACAGATATAGCCTCTGTTTTAGGGACAAAAAAAAAATAGTACTTTCATTATGACAAGAAGTACCAGTAACCTTCAAAAGCATGTTTGTGTTAACCAACTAAAGCGTATCGAAGCTGGAAAGCCAACTCAGTGTTCAGGGCAGTAAAGTGGGATAACTCTTCCAGTACTGAATAAGAAAGAGAG
>JAHLSL010000009.1:21065385-21140385 GCA_025920805.1 Petroica traversi
GAAATGTAGTGTCTGTGCTACAGCTGGAGGCATTCAAAAACCATGTGTCTTCTGGCTCATTTTTCCTCAGCAACCATGAGGTTTTGTTTTCCTAGCCATGGCTAAGTCAACGTATGCTGTGGAGGAAATTTCCACATCTGAAGGCTAACTTGCAAAATGGATGATGTTTCATTATTTTTGGTGGAACTGAATTTAGGTAATACTTTCTTCCTAGTATGGAAGCCATGTTGGGAGACAGGAACTCTCCTTTTAGGGCTCAGATCACAGACTGCTCTTAAAGTTGTCAGCTGGCTCCCCATGCATGATGTAGGGGCCAGATTCAGAGCACATTTCCCTTGTTTAGATGATGTTCTCTGTAATACAAGAATAATTAACTATATGCATTTTGTTGATTAGAAGAATTTGAAAGAAGAAACAAAAGGCAAGGAGCGTAGTAGGGAAAACGTGCTGTTTTTCACATGTGCACGAGCAAATGCAGAGTTAAAGGACAGAGGAGGAACTCTGGTGGGAGGGTTGAGGAAGAAGCCATGGAGTTTCAAGGATGTACAATTGAATGCGAAAAGAGCTGCACAATCAAGAAAAAAAAATTCAATAAAAACTCATCTTGTGTTGCAAAAATATCTAAGTGACCGATATGGTTTTTTTGCTGCTTCAGAGCAATCCTAATTACCCGACTGCTGTTTGATGCTGTGACTGCTGGATAACATTACTGCAGATAATGAAAGGTGTTTGGCTATCCTCTTTCATTCCATTTGTTACCATACTTATCATCCTGCTTAAGAAAAAACCTAACTTTCTTCTTTTTCTATTAACACCTCTTACCTAAAAGATAATTTAAAAAAATACTTCAGTTCATATAATCCTATGTTACTATATTGCATTCTTAACTTCATATAATTTTTACTTGTGTAGGCACATGGAACAGTTTATAAACCAGTGGGTCAAAAGTCAGTCCCATGTGCTGCTTGGCAAAAAACCAAAATGAATTTAAAAAAAAAAAATGTTATCTATATTGATAGTGATGTTTAGAAGTATGAATCTGAGGGGAAAATACGGAATACTTAAAATCTATGCCAGAACTTGTGAGCATCATTTGAGCTCAAACTCAAGTTGAGCTTGGAAAATTATTGTATATCCATTCTGGTGGATTTTGTGAGGCACAGACTCATTTACCTGTCCTGATATTAATTGTCTCAGGTGCTAAAGTATCCTAGAATGTGAATTAGCACCTATCTGCATACAGCAAAGAGGCTATCGCGTTCCAGTTTTGCTACTGTGTGGATGCATTCTGCTAAAACATTCTCTTAACACTTTATCCTTGGGCTGCTTTTCATAGCTTTAAAAGAGATGCCAAGAATATGTATCCATGCCATTTATGTAAAATATTCTTTAACCTGTTTTTACATCGTCAAATCACAATTAATACATGAGAAACTTTACACTGCAAAACTTAATTATGCTTTTATTCAGTGGCCCTTACCCTTCATGAACATAGTTTCCAAACTATTGCAGGGTCTGTGCACTGTATTTGTTGAACATCTAGCACGATGTGCTGCAATTTCGGATTGGAGATTTTCTCCTCTTTAAAGGTTTCTTTAATAAAATAACAAAAATCTGTTTGCAAGGACTTTACTCCCTAATTGTTTCTGTATAATGCAATGAGCAAATATCTTACTCTGTTTCTTGCTTTTTATGATTTGTTGTGCTAAGTGTCCTAAGGGCTCTGCTTATCCTTCCTGATCTTACAGGCCCTACTACCTGAGGCTTAATAGATAAACTTCAGTTTGAAGGAGAAGAGGGATTTTTGGCAATATAAGAGAAGAATGGCCCCAAATATCAAATGTTTTTTACACATAGACCAGTGATCAGAAAAGTGCTGTAAGGGCTAACTGTAACTTCCAACAGTCCCTGTGATGTGAATGAGATGTGAAAGATTCCTCAAGGCAGAAAGGTCCTTTTTTTGTTTCTCCTTTCCCAAGGATGGCCACTAATTGCTTCATCTCCCCCTCCTACAGGTTGGAAATAATTGCATAATGATCACAAAATCCATTTTTGTCCATATCTTTGTTGTTCTTCCCAATCAATTCTTCTCCTGCTTCTTAAGCTGGGCTCCAAAATTTTCTCAGACCGTACCTTCTTTCTCCTTGTGTTTTTTTTTAAAAATGTGCAGAGTGCATCAAGGATACAATTTCAGTTTGTACTCCCTGTACTGTGCTAAGATATTGTGTCTCTTTGTCAGTCAGTGACTTCCTAGCTGGAAGTCACAGCCTTTGGTGCCCTGCAAGTGCAAACCAGGGTTAAGTGCCTGGAGCTAGCCAAGCCCTTCAGAAATGTTCCTTAAAGCCAAAAAACAGTTTTAAAAGATGAAAAGTTCTCTGAGAGGCCAAGTGTTAAATCTAAAATGTCCAGTAAGTCCAGGGATATCCTCAGTTCCTTCCCAGAGAATGGTAGCCTGCCTCATTGAGATGCAGGCAGCCCTTTCAGTGGATCTGAATTATTGTAATTTATCAACACTAATATCCAGTATTGGTACATGCAAAAAGTGTATGAAGAAACAACTCCTGACTCTGTGTTTAAAGTTCATTTGTGCATTTTATTTGTTAAAATCCAGTGAGAAATCTGTGGCCAAATTACTCAAAAACTCCAACAGAAAACCAATGGTAGAATCTGATAAATAAGATGCAGAAAAGTCAGATAAAATGTAAAAAATTAAAGTAGAAAACTTCATTTAGTTTTACAGTCAAGAGTGCTTTTCTTAAAAGGTGCGGAAAGCAGAGGTATGCTCTTATATGCTTTTTTTCCCCTAAGTAGTAAGGGACAAATGATAGAACTTGGCTAAATATGTGGGAAATATGGGTTATATTATTTAATATTTGCTACTTTATATTTAGGCATTTAGCTTATTGTTTTGGCAGTTTGGACTTGAAAGGTAATTTGTTAGGAATTTTAAGCATTTGATGTATGCTAAGCACTCTTCTTAAAACTGGAGTATTACTTTGATCAAAAACTGTGCAACTCTGCTTCAAGACTCAGATGACATACTTGGGAGCCAACTGGCAAAACTGGGCATAGCCCTATTCAAGGCTATTAATATTTATGATTAATCTGATAGGAAGTTAGTAAGACCTCAGCATGCTATTAAAATCTAACCATCCTGTAAGTGTGTAATTTTTACTTCTTGATTTTTGCTTGGTTGTGACATAATTTAAGAATGTAAGAATACTTTGGAAAGAAAACCAGAGTGTTCTATGTGTTTTGTTCTTTGCAGTTTTGGGCAGAGGCAGCCATGGTCACTGCCTTGAAATCTGATGAAAATAAGTTTTATTTCCTTTTTCCACAAAAAATCTCTTAATATGTTTGATGACACTTCAAATTATTTGATAGGCTTCAATTTCTGTTCTATTAGGAAAAACAGAGGAAAGAAAATATTGACCAGAAAACAAAAAAATTCATGGAGTATTCATTCAGAAGTTTTTTAATGTAGTCTTTTTATTTCACTCTACTTTCTTCTAACAGTTACTTAACTTCTATATATGACAGGGAAGACTCAAATAATTTTCCAAACAGATTGTTTTCTGAGCAACTCTGTGATCCCAGCTCTGTCTGTTTATTCAGTTTGATAATGTCTCTACCTCCCATAACGAAAAGATCCATGATATTACACTCCTGTTAATATTTCTTCATTACTTACAGTAATATATTTCCTTTTCTTGTTTCTTTTCCTTTTTTTGTTTCTTTTCCTTTTTTTTTGTTTCTTTTCCTTTTTTCTGTGTCATGGGGTGAGAGTTCTTATCTAAAAAATGAAGCCTTGATTTACTCCACAAACTTCTGCGTTTGGCATATTCATTGCAAAATTGATCTAACTGTGATTTGTCTCCCACATGATGTAGCTTCAAGCTCAGTCCATTAAGCTACTTTATTTCAGATAACTACTTTGATTTTGAGATCTTGCCTGATCTTGCCATTGAAGCTGTTCAGCTCATGTCACTGATGTGGCATTTCTGTTTGTAGGTCTGATGGAGGCTTAGTGCCCTCAAGTGATGCAGTTTGTATTGATCTTCATTGTTTTCTTATTGACCCAGTACTGACAAATAGAAAGATTCCTATGTTCACCTCTTCTCTATTTCTCACCTCTTCTCTTCCTCACCTCGTTTCTGAATTTAATGGTCTCCCTGTCTGTCCTGCATGTTTGCATGTTTAGTCTAGGTGTGTCTCCACACGATTCCAGGTTTGTCTCTTTCATTTTTTTCCCCCTTTGCCAAAGATCTATAGTGTATGTTAGAGCACCCCCTGCCTGCTGATTCTTCTTTGACCACTGCGTTTTTCAAGATCTCATGGCAGAATAAATTGAAATGTGAGTTCTTGTGTTGAATGAACAGATTAAGAGAGCTGGTGCTGTTAGCTCTCACTTGCCATCTGAGGCGAATTTCAGCTTGGTGAGTACTTCTATTCTGTATTAAGTGATAAAGTAAAAGCTGACCACTGTGATCACTGTCTTGAGTTTCAACTGGACAAAGTAAGGAAAAGCTCCTTGCAGCAATCTTGGCAAATGGGTAGTAGCCAGCCACCCCTGCTGTGACAAAGAAAAGGGGGATGCTGACACCCTCTCAGATTACTGTTCCAATCTCCATCTGCATTCTGCTCATTTCTTAATACACCAGGCAAAATATAATTGAAAACTGAAATTTGCAGAGCAGTAGAGATTTTTCTAATGTATTGTGTTGCTATTACTCCCTAGTTTAACTCTCAATTTTTTCCACAGGCCCTCGGCCATTTGTTGATTCTATTTCTCACTTACTTTGAAAAATTAGTATTCATGACTAAGTCACATTACTTACTACCAATGCAATAGATGAGCTGTTGAAAGATGAGGTTGTATAAAACATTGGTCGTGTTTTTCTTGTTTTCTGTGGAGGAAAAACATTTTTTGCTTGTAAGTATCATCATAGATCTTCCACTAAAATTTCCCCTTACCAGTCACTGGTCCTGATACAGGAAAATATAAGGAGACTCAAGTCTCTATTATTGGGATTTCAGATTCAGCTATCATAATCTTTTCTTCTTTTTTATTTATTTTTTTTTTTTAATTATGAAACCTAAGTGGAAACATTTCTTCAGAAAAGTGGGCATTTTAGAGATCAATAACAGTGAATTGAGAGTGTGATCCTTACATCATAAACCAAGTGGTCAGACATAAGAGGGAATGTGATTTTCATAAATAAAAGTATGTGTTCTGACTATGAAATTGGAAACTTGTAGCTATTACATTACCTAGATGAACAGCTATAAAGTTTAACATGTAATAATATAAGTAAGTAAACTTGAATTTAGGATACAATTAAGAGGTTGAAGAGATTTGAAGGTCATGCCTTATTAGAATTGTCACACAATTTTTTTAGTAGCAAAAGCACTACTTGTTAGCCAGGTTTCTCACATAGATTTGTATTTATACAGAATTTTGAAGCTGGAAGTATTCCACTACAGCTTGGCTTGTTATTCCATCTACAATCACAGAGCCCTGAGTTGTGCATTATGCGTCAAAACATATTCCATTCTTTCAGAGTTCTTGGGGAGGCAATACGATGTAATTCATTATGCCCTGAAGATAAACAGTACCTCTTGACCTTTTCAAGAAAAGTTGCAATATTTTCTTATTCCAGAATGTAATATTGCACTGAGCCGATATCAATGTGATAAGATAAATGTTTCCTTTTCTAATGTAAACCAGAGTGCACTACATTTATATAAAAATCTTGGGGGATACCCAAAGCCTCCAGATAAAAAGGGGCAGCTTGGCTATTGTAGGTCTGCATTTTTGAATTCTCAGTCTCAAAGCACAAAGGGCAAACAGCCAGTCTTGAAGACGATGACCATTTTTCAGAATGATCAGATTTTTGTGTTGCCCAGCTTAGTATTCTCCTAAAGAATTTTCAAGGAAATTTTTAAAAGTATAGAATTTGTTATCATTAAAAAAACAACCAAAAAAAAGCCCACAAAAATCAACATTTACTGTCTTTCTTCTCAGTACCAGGATCTTTTGAGATGTCCCAGTAGAAGCCTGTGAGTCAGTGCTACACAATGTGTAGTTAACTTGCTTTTTACTATACTCAGTATTCAGGAAATAAAAGACTAATGAGGAGTATTTTTAAATCTAATTTATTTTCCTGCATTCTCTGCTGTTGTTCAGAGCACAGCTTTCTTTAGTTTCTATTCTTTATTTCTCCATTACATTGCACATGGCATGTTTCTGATTGATGAAGTCAGTTATTTGCAAATGTGGTCACCACTGTGGAGGGAGCTCTGAGCATGGCACTTTCAGCTTCTCTTCTGCCTGTAGGACATTGCCCATATCGAAAGGCACAAGCATATTTGGCTTCATGGACTTTGTCCAAGTGTTAATGCAGAGTCCTAGTCTCGTCTTTCCTGGAAAATCTCTCTTCGAATGGCCTCATTTATCTTTATATGTTAAATACTTTTGTATGCAGGTCTGCTTATTATGTGGCATGTACAAACCCTCTGTTATTCGTGTGTATTCTATTCACAGAACAGAGTGGCTTTAACTGCAGCCACTATTACATGTAAAATGACATGGTATAATTTTAAAACAGTTGATTGTTATTGCTTCTGCTCTTACTGTGTTTGGAACTTCATAGATATTCTGAACACTTACTACTGTAAGCAAAATAATACTTTTGCACTACAAAGCAGTAACATCTTTTAACCCCTTCAGGCTGAAAGTAAGACTATTTTAAACATACTAATCACAGCATATAAACTGATTCAGCAGGGCTTAAATGCAGCAGTTGAGAACAGGAGTAAGAAGAAATGAAGTATCATTAAATCAGTCTATATTACATATGTATCGTGCTAATAATATTTTTTGGACTTTTTGTTTATTAATTTTTTATTTATTTAAACTTAAGCAAGAGTCTTAAAATGCAAAGACAACATTTGGAAAAATTAAGATCAATATTTGGAAATTAAGTGAAAAAGGTTTTGACAGAAGACTTTTAAGTTCTTGAGTGAAACAGAAACGTGAGTGAAGATGAGGCTACCATGTTTGGCAAAGCCCTTGGAGTCACCCAGGGAAGAAGACAACTATAATAAGAAAAGGAAGGCTGACAGATTAGAAGGAAAAAATGTAGATGGGGTTCTTTGGGCAGTCTCATTGACTAGGACTTTGAGATTAAAGGATTCGATTTTGGTTTGAAAACAAATGGTATGTTCACCAGGGAACCAAGCAGAATATATGTACTAGATTTTTCTACACTGGAAAATATTTGTAAACTAATGAGGTTTTGGGGCAAATAACCTAGATTTTTTGTTAGCAAATGTGCAGTTATGCATCTTACTTAGGTACTGTTCTCTCTTTGGTCCCCACATTTAAGACAGTCCCACATATCTGCAGTAAAGACACTCCAACATTTCTTGTAGCTTAAAGATAGTTTCTAGAATATATATTGTGTGTGCATATATATATTTATATATATATATATATATATATTTATATATAAGTTTATGCAGTCTGTATTCTATAGTAAAAGAGGCAGAAATGGCAGAAATTACTCAAAAGAGTGTTTATCACTCAGTCTGTAGCTTATCTCTTTGCTCATTTCTGGGGGTAGTTAAATGATCTGTAACAAATGCGTCCTGCAGCTGTCAGTACCTGCAGGCATGTAAACAGGCAGATAAGATTTCTAGAAGGCAGATGACCACATCCCTAAGAGGACTGCTCTAATTGGCATAATCACTACAAGAAATGAAGAGTAAAGAGTATGAAAGTAGAATTTCTTCTGTACCCCTTGAAAGGTGGCAGTAAAAGTCTACATTCAGTTGCTCCTGCAGCTGACTATGCTGAACTTCCCCTGAACATAGAAAAAGAGCATTTTAATCTCCAAACCCATCCATTTGGCATCTTCCATTAGCATTAAGCATCGGGAAAAAAAAACCAAAAATGAGGGGGAGTGTTATTGTTCAGAAACATTTATATCTGACTTGAGGATTGTACAGAAATGTTAGCCATTGGTGGAAGGTGTCCCAGTCAAATTAACATCTCTGCACACTCCATTCTTGTGTCTCGTGGCAGAATGGAGTTTGTCTGTGCCTTGAATTTCACTGTCGCCTTGTGTTTCCTCTTTACTAGACTGGAAGGTTTTAAATCTGTTTGAAATCTGTATACCTTTGGATATTGCTTGAAATTAGCTACAGTGTGAGTAGACATGAGAGACTGACAGTTGAACACATTCAGTAATCAGCAAGGGCAGGATTTAATTGCAGCTAATTTGTACTGGTTGAACACCCCTCCATATAAAGATATTTTATACTCAATTATATTTATAATGTTCTGGACAATCAACATATGGTAAAACTTAAAAGTATACGTGTTTAATCTAACACAGATTTGGCCTGTCCCTTCTTCCTTTGCTTGTCAGAAGCTTTTATTCCTTTCTGTAGAGAAAACAGTTTCAGAAATGCAACTGTGGATACAGGACTAGATATCTTCCTATGTTTGGTCCTACTAATTATTGGAATTCGAGGACACATTAAAGGCTGCCATGTGAAATGCTGTATTAACTCTGTTTCCAAAACCTTATTTTACTTGAGAAATTCAGGAAACTTGCTGAAGCTATATTATGGTGGGTGAATACATATGTGGGTGAATACATATGGTTTGTGACAGATTAGATACAACACAATAATTTATGACTGTGTGAATGTACACTGCTAAATCCTCTTCTCTTATGTAGAAACTTTCTTCTTATCTTTAATTTTTGATTTCTATAAAACAATGTTGTTGAAGCTTTAGGTGTCATTGTTTTGTCTTCTTGTAACACCTAGGAGAAAAAAATCCAAACTGAACCAAAATCAGAATTCTGCTATGCCATAAATGATATGGGGTAATATATTTGCAAAACTTCAAAAATATGTTCTAGAAGAGAGGTTAAATAAAGAGTTGCAACAGACGCTTTTCGTTCTCAAAAATGCAGAAATCTTAAGAAACTTTTAAAAAAGCTTAAAACCTGGAAAACAAATGCTCAGGTTGGTCCCACTTGCATCTGGCAAAATTTCAGAAATAATTTTGTCCAACAAATTTATTGATTGGTAAATGTGA
Source organism: Petroica traversi (assembly GCA_025920805.1). NCBI lineage: Eukaryota > Metazoa > Chordata > Aves > Passeriformes > Petroicidae > Petroica > Petroica traversi. Next base: position 21,074,498 of record JAHLSL010000009.1, read on the forward strand.
AAATTCCTACAGGCATTGCTCTTAGGGATTTTTTTGAACTTTAACTTTGTTGCAAAATGTTTACTTTGAAATACTACTAATTGACATGTAAATAATTTTAGATGAGGCTCATGATATATCCTGTCTTGCAAGATGATGTAAAAACTTAAGTGAATTCCATGTTTTCAAAGAATGGTGCCTATTAGGTCACTTCGGAGTCTACCAATGTTTGTTATAAAAGAGAGACTATCTATAGTACTTAAACTGTGTCAGACTGGTCAGAGAAACACTTGCCTTGAAAATTAAGGAGGTCAGTTTAAGTAAAATTAATCTTTTTTCTTGAGTAGCATAATTGTCTCTAGTCACTAAAATAAGTATTTTCAATGATATTGTGCTGGCCTGATTGTTATACTCTGATTACTATATGAGTCATTGTTAATACCTTCTAGTTGGGAAGAAATTTCATTTCTCTTCAACATTACTTCCATTTTTTTTTTTTTCTTATTTTGGTGCTATTCTCTTTGCACTTGTAAAAAAAAATCTAAAAATTGTCCTTAATGTACAGTTTTAGTCCATGTAGTCTGTCTGCGATTTACCTGTTCTGTCTGTCTTTTATAGCATGAAGGAATAATTCAATTATTCTTAAGAGAAGGCAAAACATTCTCGCCAGAATCTTCCCAAATTTTGATGCAGAAAAATCTGAAGAAAAATACTACTGATGATTAAATTATTTTAAAATACATTCCTAACAGTTTTCATTTTCACAGTATGCTTTTCCTGGAAAATCTTATTTTCATAGTATCCTTAAAATAAACAAATAAAAGTATTCATAATATTAAAAAAACCTTAAGTGCTTGAAGTTGGACCTTTTTACTCTTTTCACTTGTCTTTGTACAAATGCCACTGGTGCCACACCAAAGCTTTTGCAATGCTCCCTGTCATCTTGTTCCAGAGTCCCAGCCACCTTTGCTGAATAACCTGCTTGCTTCTTCACTACTAGCAGATGAGGTTTAGTCCCAGCATTGAGATCTGGGGCACTCTTGGAGTTGGTGACTAACATGAGCTCTGGAAATTACTTTCTTTAGAGCCTTTGTCAAATTACATAACTCTGAATATTCAGTATTGGGTGCCTAAACATGAGGATGAAAAATACTATCAATCATATTAGTATTTACAGAAATTATTATAAGGTACTGTTTTTGTGGATTTGATTGATGGTATCTCCGGAAATAGATGCTTTGGATGCTTTGGCTTTTTTTGCCCCTGCTGCGTTGATGAAAGAAATGAAGGTTTTTCATAAAACACTGGCTGTTGTCAGAATTTTACTTTCATCAGTAGAGCTCATCCCAGGTTCATACAGTATCCATATAAAACTGGTACTTAAAACTCATCCACAGACACACCATAGGAGGTTCAGAGTGCAGCAGTTCAGAATGAAAGGAGTCTTGATTCCCTGGAGTGTGTGCTGTTGTTTCTCACAACAATTTGTTTTTCCAGCCTGGTCAGATATGAAATTAAAGTCATTTGACACTCTCACAAGCCATCCCAAAATCACAACCTGGCCACTTCTGCCAAGAGAGGCTCCGAAACAACATGTGGTTCAACTGTTTTGAGCATGTAGCCATGCACTTCACTAGTAAATTAAACATACTGGATACTAAACTGAGCAGTTGACACAGGATGAGACACGTGAGAACCAATAAGCATTTTAGTCCCCAAAACTGGAGTAGCTGCACTCAATTGCGAGTCAAATTGGTCCTTAGAAAACTCTGACTGCAGAGCTGTGCCATGGCATAGCCTGGGAGAGTGTAGGTAAAAATGCATGCCCAGAGCTGTACTCACAGCTTGCTGGTGCGGAAAATCAGATTCTCAGTCACTCTCTAGTTTGCAGTGTAGGTGAAGCCTGAGAGAGTTAGTAAAAGTGATATGGTCATCATACCTTTTTCAGTAATGCACTCCCTATATTTTTTTGTAACTCTATACATGAAAATGCTTGCAGGGTTAATGTCTTAGTGAATTAGTTAATGTCTTAGACCCTAATGAACCTGGGGATTGCTGGAGAAGAGGATGAGAACCTCTGACATCCATTTAAAATCAAAGATTGTTTCTCCTGCTGGCCACAGCTCTTTCTTCAGGTAGCAGCATAAGCACTATGCCATAAACTGTGCTCCAGAAAGTATTTCAAAGCTATCCCAAAGTCTTCACATAAAATAGTTACTCTCTTGTTTTTATTCTTCAGTCCACTCTCCTATGGCACAAGAAGAGCTCTGGGAATTGTTTTATATGGATACTGTATGCAGTAGACTAATAGGTATTATGCAGAAGGCTTTCTCATAAAAGGCAAGACCATCTGACTAAAAATACTATAATACTATGGTGTCTGTCATGAATTTTTTCCCAAATCTCAGAGATGAAATTATCTACATTTTATCCTGCAAAATAAAAAAAATAAATCTCTAATAGATGACATAAAATTTTTAAAATTATGGTTAAATTAAAATGTGCTGTCGATTGTAAGACTGTACTAGTATTGAGATATCTAGTCAGGAATAGATCCATGTTTCGTGTGGTACTTGAAACTCATGGTATGAAGAAATGATGATCTAGTAAGATAGATAAATGTTCACAGAGAAGATGCACTTCATCCTGCTTAGTAAATAAAATTAAAAGGTAGTAGAGTTTGCTGAGGTTTAAAATGTACCAAGAAGGAAAAAGAGGGTATTGTAGAAGGGAGAATCTGGAAAGTACTTCTAGGACATGAAATCTAAACTCTGTGCAATGTGTAAAGAGGAGTGTCTTTAGAAAAGACTAGCTACTGAGCTTAGACCATAGTAAGTTGATGACATAGGACTGAAAAAATAAAAGCTGATTATTAAGTTTTGATTTATGTAAAGCAAGAACAGTTGAAGGAATATGTGGAGTAAAATTTCTATCTCAACTTAATTTCTAACATATTTTGATCATGCGCTAAGTTGCCAGTGCTTTTTTTGTATGTGCATGTTAGTGATAGTGATTGTGTAATATATGCTACATGGTTCAGAGGAAATTATTACTGTCTGATGCCAGAAGAGACTTTAACTGATGTGAAGTATTACATATGTTTGGCACCAACATAACTGGGTGTGTCTGCTTTTACAAATGAATCCAAAGGCGATTATGCCCCTGAGCATATTTATTGTTATAATTCCTTGATTAGCTTGCTGTTTATGAAGATTACTCTAGATGCCAAGGCAGTATAAAAAGGATAATTTTTTCCTGGGTGAGCTTGATGAAGTGTGATGGAAACATCTACCTTTTAATTCAAATGCCTAACCTGTTGCATTGCTCATGCATATTACTTGGGAATTCCTCGCACAGTTGCTATCAGTTCTCCAGCACCTAAATGCCCTGGGAATTGCAAAATATCTCTATTCCTCTTCTGCAAAACAATTTTAATAGCTTCAGGTCTTTTCTTTTTCATCCCTGCAAGTTTCTAATCATAAAGAATATACTCCCTACTAGATGTCCTCACAAGGACTGAAACTGGGATGAGGAGCCCGAGGACATTTGCCTGTCTCTCTATACTTGCATTTTAGCTTAAAATTAAAGCTCTTTGTCATTTCACTCTTTTTATAATCTTCACTCTTAAAAGTCCCCGAAGTGGAGAATGCTTTCTGAGTAGCACTGTCTACACGGAATGTTAAGGCTACCCTTCAAAACATACAATTCATTTGCCAACTACAGCAGGAACATGAAGATTGGTATTCTTCAGAGACAGAGGTCTGTGTGTTGGATTGTGCCTGCTAGATCATCATGAAATGCACCGAAAAGTTAAAAGGTAGATAAGCAGTCCAAGAGAAAAGCTGAAATTGTAATAATTCAAGCAGGTCAGAGTAGACTGCAAGTGCAGATAGCTCTTTCATAAAGATGCAGAGCTGATCAGTGCTAATTTTGTCTGGTTTTCTACAGAATATAAATATTACCCCTAAGAAAAACTGGTATTTAATTTTGTATGTGTGAACTCATGTGTTACTTCACATATATGTAAACATACAAACAAATTTGTGATCATGAAACAGACGTTCCTCTGCAGTCTCACTGTACATACTTAGTTACCAGATATTAGAGCTTCTAAATTACAAGGAATTTAGATCAGACCTTTTCTTTACAGCTCATGCAGAACTATTGCCCAGTGCCACCATTGATTAAGTTCAGTGTCTAGAAATGGGCTGCTGTTTGCATAATTTACTTTTTTATCACATGTAAAGACAACTTTTTACTGGTTTGTTTGTTTTTTTAACTGCAGACCAAACTCTGCTTCTGTCTCCAAAATACAGTTTCTCAAAACCTTGAAAAATTGCAAATAAAATTGCTATTGTTATATTGCCTGTTTACATCTGTTTATTGTTTCTTTCCCTAATAATTTTTTATTTAATATGTTCCTGTTAGTTTATGTTAACTGGCGTTTTAGAAAGCATCACAAAATATCTATAAGAAAAAATAAAAAATATGCATAGTAGGATTTCAATTCAGCTGTTATAACTTTAGCAATATAGACTGATTTTTCATGTGGATGAGATTAGTGACTTTGGATCAACTTAGGTCATTAAAAACATGACCGAAAATGGGTCAGTTTGGTTTTGCTTTTGTTATTTATGGAGATGTCTGACTTAAGTTGATCTACTGGTTCTTTAGACCCTCATTCTTGACTTATTTTTCTCTCCTCTTCTTAGTTTTTCATTTCAGCTGCATCTGTATTGTTCCTAGTAAGAATTATAATAGCAAGAAAATCTTGTTTTCTGCTACTGTTGTGCCCATACTTGGAGGGCGAGGGCGCAAGGATCCTCAGCAGAGGCTCTGACTGCAGTTTGGGCACAGAGCATTTATTTCAAAGCCGTCTCCTGTTCTGTATACACTGTTTCTCTGTTCAGTCCAAAATTTCAAGGATAGTCTCATAAACACAGAAGTGGTCATGTAAGGTCAGAAAATTCCAAAGAGCAACTTTGTATGTGCAGCTCTTGCTGATCCTCTGCTGTTAGCTCACCATGGAAACAAACCATGCTGGAGCTTCATGATATTCAGTTTATGAGAACATGGTGTTATTTGAAATGCAGCAAGGTGTTAGACATCACAGTAATCCGAACTTGGCATGCTTTCACAGGAACCACACAATCAAATAAAACAGGGCTGGGAGACGCTTCTAAAGATCTTCTGTGTCCCAGAGCAGAATCAGTGCTTTTAGCTGTTCCTTAAGATGCTTCTTGATCAGGTTCAGCAATAATGATTTTGCAGCATGTACACAATTAAGGTACACTACTCCACCATTGGAAAGTTTCTTCTTAAATTTAATTAAATCTCCCTGGATTCAGTTTAAGGCAGTTTTTGCTTGTCCTTCCCATGGAAAACAATTAAATCGTTCAGTGCAAAAACTTGCTGATGACTGTTACTGCTTTAGAGTTGGGGTTTATTCCTGTTTTTATGATTAGACTTCTGCTATCCCATATGTTGGATTTCTCATTGACATAATTATTACCATTCTTATCAGGTTACTGGTAAAACGGTCCACTTCTTTGAACCACTGTGTCCCAAGCTGGGTACATGTCACTAACTGAGTCTTTAGAAGGTTGAGGAAAGTAAAGAAAATAACAGTTTTGTATATGATACTTCTATTTTTATATCCCAGTTGCTTTTGTTATAATAATATGAAAGTATTTTTTTATGTCTTCAATGCATGGTTTTCATCACAGCTATATGTATTAAATTTAAGATTTTTTTAAATTATGCACTTGTAAGAACTAAAAGTCAATAATTAGATCTATTAAAACTATTTAAAACCCTTTAAATTTATAATTTCAAATGTGAAACCCAGTCATGACCTTTTTCTTCTCCACTGACTATCAGTTGGGTATTTCAATAATGGCTTTCGTGCCTTCCTCTCCTACAATAAAAGCCTGAGATGACTATCTTGATACTAATTCCTTTTGTGGTTACAGTATCACTCATTCCTCTGGATATGGGCTTGTAAGGGCAGTGGTAAATCAAATTGTTACCATTCAAATATTTGGAGGCCTTTCAATCAGTGACTCTTCAATAGATACGTAATTTCTCATATTTGGATTGGCTAAAAGAGTTTGATTAGTATAATTACTGTAATTTTATCTGATTTTGATACCACGTAGATCCATTTTCTTTGACGGGTAGTTTTGGTTACTAGCTTACAAGGAGGATATCCACATGAGGAATCTGTGCTTCTGAGACTTCGTGTCAGCACTCCTTTACCAGTGAGTGCAGAATGTAATTTGATTGAAAATAAGTTGTAAAGATAGATGTATTTCATTCTGACTTCTAAATGGCCAGGGCTATTTTAGGGTAAAATTGTTTCAGCATTTGTTCTTCGCATGTTATTTTACCTCTCTGTATTACTTAACAAAACTAATCAGTCCTCAGATCTGTCCTCTCAAACTTGAGGCTCTATTCTGGGAATCTTGCCGTTGGCCAGAACAAAATGTTTGAGTGCATGCGTCCTTCTGGTTTGTATCTGCCTCACTTCTTGGTTTAGTTTATATCTTGGTGATGATTTTTTTGTTAAGAATTTAATTAGTAATCTCCATGACTAATTAATTGTCTTTAATTTTAAAATTTGATTTCATATTTCTTTCAGTTAAAGCTATTGCCTTCTAACAGCCTTCTAACAGTTACAATGCTTCTTTTGCTACTGTGTTTCTTTCCACTCCCAAAGTTGCTCCGAATTTTGATCTTAATACACATGGGACCTCCCTTGATTTAATTTGCATCAGTTCCTTTCTTATTTAAAAATTATCAAATCATCAATTATTCTACCTAAGTCAACACTAGTTTGTATCTGACTGCTTTAATTGAAAGTAGGTTTCACAGCCAATAAGGGATTGTCAGACAATGGATAGACTTGAAAGAAGGTCTTTTTTAACCAACTTCTTTCAAATCCTATTTATACTTTCTACGGTATATGCATGATTTTATGGTAGAAAGTATATAAACTTATAATAATTTTAAGGGTTTTTTTTTTTTATTTCTGGCTTCACTCATGGGATAGCTGCATTGATTGTTCTTCTTTGCCTGCACGCTTAAATAGCTTTTATATATCTGTTAGCAGATTTTCATTGGTAATAGATCATACCAGTTTTCATGTGGAAATCTGGTACATGTCACCATTACCACATTCTTTTCATGTAAAACTAAGCGATTAGCTCTCCTGTTTAGTTGTTACATGTCCCAGTCTTTTAAAAACCACACCCCATGGAAGAATATAGTAGTGTCAGAATATTTGTGAACTTGTCTTGCTGGCATTTTACGTGTGCACTGTTTGTTTTTTTTGGTTTTTTAAAATTTCATTAATTAAATTAGTCACTGTGTAATGTAAGCAGTAGGGAAGAAGTAGAGTAGATTGCCTGCTTCTGTGTCTATGAAAGGAAAAGTTAAGTTCAGGCATGAGGCATGAAAGAAAGGAGGTTGTCAGGTTCAAGCACAACTTTGGTGTTGTGAGCCCCCATCTCTCCTGACCCTTGACGTTTGCATTCTTCAGCTGGTCTGAGCTTTGGAGGAATCATTTGGGTTTGCTGTCAGGTACCATGTTATGCACGGTCTGACATGGAGCCCTAATGACCAATGCAGACCATGTCTATAGGGAAGGCATTCCTGCTAATCTCACCAGGAATTGAAGCATGTAGTTGTTATGGGTGTTTTGTTTCTAGTTCTTGGTCAGTCAAATAATGGGCAGGGAAAATTAAAGAGTTGTTGTTGAAAAAGTCTTTAGAATCTATTAAATTGGGTTTTACAGAGAAAAGCTAAATTGGCTTTATAAAATGAAATATGTAAACTGCTAATTACTAGTGCCCTGTATTTATTAGGCATACTTCACACAGGAAAAACAGTAAGACACAAAACAAAAAAAGAGCCCAAAAAACCATCACCACCAACAACAAAAAGCCAAAACAATTAGAGTGAAAAAAATCTGGTAATTAACTATTATTTTTCACAAAACTAGTCTAATTACAAATCAGTCATGGTAAAATGAAAGGTCAATAACTACAGATGCATAATTTCTCTCTGATAGATTGCTGTTTGAAAATAGGTTTATGACAATTATGTGATTAATTTCCTTTTATTAAACAGCATTATAAGACTTCATGTTGCATTTATCACTTTATTACTGTTACTTTTTCTCTTTTACTGAAAATTAGTCTGGATAACATCAGGATAGAACAGAAGTTTAGGCAGATCGAGGATCATTTGTTCTAGTGGTGTTTGTGTTGCAGGGAATCAAATCTGAATCAAAATCAGAGTCTCAGTATACTAAAACTAGTGGCATCAGCCTAAGAAAACAAAACACACACACCATCACCCCTGCCACCAGCCAACCAACCAACCAACCAAGCAACCATCTGCAAAGTGCTTTTAGTCCATGGAAACGAGAGCCACATCTAGAGACATTCTTGTGTTTTCTGAAGCACTTGAGGAATGTAAGTATGTAAGTTAAACTGAGATCCAGAACCTCTTTCTGTACTTGCCTCCAACTCTCAATGTGCTCTGCTGTTTTATTTTCAAATTCCCTGGGCATGAAGAGTTGCTGTCCTGAACAAATGGAGAATTTTCCCAGCCTTGGAAAAGCTGGGCAGCCTAGGGATCCAGGAGCCAGGCAATCATTTGCACAAATTCCTGTAGTATCAATGCAGTAAATGTTTTCAAACATATTCAATGTTCACTTAATCCCGCCCAGTAGGGTTGGGCTTATTTAGTCCACTACCACTACCACTTCTTGTCCTCCTGTCTAGCAGCCTGGTGGTAGGAGTCCTTGGGATTGTAATACAGTGTCAAAGACTATTGCCTCTTCATCTGGAGCATAATGTAGTTCCAAACATTTTAATCTCTTCCAGGTTTGTGCTCTACTACTAGGCACCCTAATCTAGATTCAGATGACAGAACTTTTTTTTTTGTTGTTGTTGTTGGTGGTGGTGGTGGATTGAAATAGTCTGTTATTGGGTTAATGGAGTGAAATCCTTCTTGGGAAACGCCTAGGGTTTTTTTTTTAGATAATATATTCCTTGAGATATGTGCCAGCAACCTTAGCTGTCTGGTCCTTCTTGTCTACCTCTCTGGGCAAACACTGTAAAAATTGTTCAGTCTCTCTCTTAGGTGAAATCAGGCAGGTTATGTGGCTTGGATTTCTGTTACATACAGGACATCTTTAACTTTGTGGGATTTCCAGTGTATCACATTTGTCCTCAATTTTCTTTGTGTGGCTTAGAGAAAAATGTGTTCTTCACTAGGGAAAATGGGAGTTTGCCTTCTCTGTCAAGTCTCTTGGAGAGACTGCTGCTGGAAAAGAGTTGGATCGTCTTAAATTCAAGATTCTTTGAATAGTTCTAACTGCTTTGCTACTCCATTTGGAAAGATTATAAGCTGCTGTGCTGACTAACTCTGATATTCAGTGGAGAACTTTCTGGGCAAACACAATCAGTGAGAGACAAAGGTTTAGCAGTATCATTTGAGTGCTATTAGGAAGAGTTCAACAATGTTGTCTTTCAGTCACTATCTTTTGAGGGTTTTGTACAACTATGGGTAATTCTGGGATTCTTGTTGGGAGCCAGCCAGAGAATAGGCCCCGAGCAGGTTGCAAAGGGTCAGAGGTTCTCCTGAAGTGGTTTTTATAATAAATGTAGCTATGTAATCATTTGGTTAACTTGTTATTCAACCAGTGCAGAGCAGTCTTTGGCCTTAAATCCAGCTTAGCATGTTGATATGTTTCGGTTGCATAGCGCTACCAGTGAGATGACTCTCGTTTGACATATTCAGCCATTTGGAAACTTATGTGTTCAGAAACTTATTTTACGTTCAGCAGGAATGTTAGGGTATGCAGTCATTTGAAAAACTAAAATAGGGATTTGAAAATAGAAAAAGAAAAGAATCTGGTTGACTTCTGGCAAGCGTTTTGGTTTTGGTTATCTGCAGAGTATACACCTCTCGTCAGTATAAATAGGGAGTGCCTGTATAAACATTCTTGTTTCGCCTGTTCCACATAATAGTTTCTTGTATCATATTTCTTTTGACCTTGCTATCTGAAACCAATTACAGGAGATCCATTTGGGCTGCATCTATTTTCATAAGAAGCCCAGGCAGCAGTGTTTTTCTCAGAGATGAATATCAACATCAAATATCCTTCTGAGTGCTTTGTTATTTATGTTTCAGAGAGATTTTGTAGCCTTCAGCTCTCAAGAATGTGTCACGCTGTGCTGTTTATACATTGACGATATTAATGGGCATAGATGTCATTTTTCATTTTAACGTCTCAAATGCAACAGGCTGATAGGTTAAACATTCCTGGTTTTAAAGGAAGGATATGAGTGACATCTGTTTCCTAAAAATACACGTATATTTACTTTCTAAAAAGCAAAGTAATAAGTTTGCCATCTTTAGGTGACAGTTTTCACGTTATTAAAATGCTAACACTTTAAAAATAATTTTGAATCATGCTTACATTAAATAGAAGGGTTTGGAATAAAAAATTAAATCAAGTTATATCTCCTAGTAGTATTGCCAACAAACAGCAAAATCTACCACAATTTATCAACTTTAATAGTGTGAGTTATGTGCCATTACTTTCATTTCTGTTCTGCTTATGTTTTAGCTATGCCAGTGTTTCGTAGTAAATATTAAGAAGTAGTGTTCCCAATAAATATTTTACTAGAAGACACTGTGAGTTCTGGAAACCATATGCCCAAATTTTCCTTCCTATATAGCCATTACTTCAAGCATTATAATGATTTTCGTTTGCATAATTAAAATAATTTCTAATCCTCAGTTCTTTATATTGGTTTTGTCTACACTGATTTTTTTTTGTATAGATTTACTAATCTAGATAACTTAATTAAGGAAAAGTTCCTACTAAATTTGAAACAAATGTTTTTTGAAACTAGATACAATTTTGACTGCCCTAGAATCTGTTCCTTCTGCACTTTACTGGAGGTGGGACTCAACATAAATTTGATCTGCCAGATTTATAAGCGTCATTTATTTTGTCTTCATTGTACAGTTTTTAGATCACAGGTTATTATGACAGAAATTTATAAATGATACATGGGATGGATGTTTACTGGAATTGTAGATGTTAAACTGAATTTTGTAAGATACTTTCAAGTTGTCAATTTTTTTTGCAAAGATTTAATAGCAGCAAATGAATTGGTAGAACCAATGTTTTCTGGTCTCATGATCTTTACTTATGAATAATGTCAGTAGTAATGCTTTGAAATTAACAGTTTTTCTGGGAGGTTGTTTACTGTGTAGCAAAATGTAAAGTTAAGCAGCACGCTGGGAGGAAAAAATACCATATGATGACTGCGCTAAGAACAAAGGCTGACAGTGATTTCTCCTTATGAGTTTTAAATCATCTCTGATCTCTTGAAATTGTTTTCTGTTCTTCTTCTATCTCCTGTGTTTACAATAATCTAAACTGCCACAATAAGATCACTGAAGTATTCAGGTAGTCATCATTTATAAGACATTCTGTATTAAAAGATAAGCCTTTACTCCTTTAGAGATATCCCAACCAGCACATACGAATCAAAATAGTTTAAGTAGCAGAGCCTTTTATGCAAGCATATCCTGTTGTGCTGCCTTGCTTTTTCATGAAGTGTGACTCTTTTTGTAGTTAGCTGTAGGAAGTCATACTTTCTTAGGCTCATTCCACGAGAGTATGCTAGCCACAATTTGAAATCATACTGTCTAGATTAAATCTAAGCTACAGCAGACCATCATTCTCTAATTTTCAAGTACTCTAAACGTACAGCTTTACCAGATGCTTACTTGCTTGTTTTATTGTACTGATGTGAGGACTATGCTACTGAGGAATATTAGGATTCCTGCAACTCCCAAAAATAAAATACTGTTTTTATGGCTTTTTCCATTTTCTCTTACTCCAGATCTCGTCTCTCATTCTCCTGGCAGTAACACCCCAAGTGGTGCGGTCAGTTTTCCTCCACAGTGTCTTATGAATTTAGGAGTGCAGTAGTTCTGTTGCTTCCATTCAAATTTTCCTTTTGGAGAGCCGAGATTAGGAAGGAATATAAATTTGCCACAGATCTTCTGTTTGAGCTTTTAATCTATTTTTGCTTAAACCACTGCAAGATGTTGGGACCAAATCCTGCTGCCCCTGAATCAAGAGGTACATTTAATTCTGATCTCAGGCAGAGAAGGATTGTCCTTTAGGATATGCTCAAGAACTGTGAGTGCAGAAGAGACCATGCTGTTCACATAAGAGGTCACACAGTGGTTCCTTGGTAACAAAATATTTCAAGTGCACTTTTGAATATGTTAACTTTTATTTATTTTTGGTGGAGAGAAAATAGTTCTGTTCGTCTCATTGCTTAGGTTCAGAGGAATGTATACTCTTTGTAAAGCTGACCTGTAATTACTTGAGAATTTGATGAAACAATACATGGATTGTTGTGGGAATGTCTCCAAATGTTAAAAGTCTGCTCTGCAAACTTTGTACCAGGGCCTTCTATGGGGAGACGAATCAATGTTGTTAGGAGATGGTACTAGTGCATTCACTTTGTTTACTTTGGTTTTCTGTGTCTGCCTGCCTTCTCAGAAAACTTGCTTGGAGCCAGACTGTAGCAGCCCCTTCTCTGTCTTTTCATAATTGATCAGGGGATGACTGCCTTCCCTGAGGGTTAAGACGTGGCAACTTTTTCTGTTTGCTCAGCATCTCAATGCAGTAGTTCAAACATTGTTCACACCAGCTGGCAGTGTAATGCCATATGCACATCTTGTCAAAGCAACTGTTGTCATGGATACTAGAAACTATCTTAAAAACCAGCTCATTTGAGTCTAATCAAAATTGTACCTTTCTTTATCAGTTGAGAATCTTTATTATTTTAGGGAACATTGATCAAATGGCATTTATTGAAGTACATTCCGTCTACAGAAGGTTTTAATAACAGAAATAATAGTGTGATGTATTGTAAAGCTATAACTGCTATTTATTGAACTGATTTTTCTAAAGGGAAAAAAATGAGTTCTCCAGGTAGTTTCAGTGGAAATGTTTTGAATCGGGTTTTTTGGTTGGTTTTTTGGGGTTTTGTTTTGTTTTGTTGTTTCTTTGGTTGTTGTTGTTGTTGTTGTTGTTGGGGTTTTTTTTATTTCTAAATAAGTTCTCCTTTATAAGAACTGACATTTAAAAATAATTTTATAGGGAAAAATAATATAGATTAACATTCTTTGCATAAGTGGAATGTTTGTTTACATTTCATATGTTTAACTGTATTTTGCTGAGTTGGAATGAAAACGTGAAATAAATGAAAACATCTTCTATTTTGATTGGGATACTGTCATCTCTGAGCCTGATCTGGTTGGTTGAGTAGTAATTTCTTTGTTCTCTGATTTTCCTAAGAATGCAAATTAAAACCACTCATTTTTATTTGGCATTAAAACTGCACTCTTTTTTTTTGTCAAAGGAGAGGTTTCTCCTTGAATTGTAAGTACAAAAAGTGTTTTTAATCTTCAATGAATATCCTTATTAATTCACTTTCAAGATAATCTGATGTTGATTTGTCAAATTTAATTACAGCTTCTGGTAACACTTGAAGTCTACTTGCTTTTACTTCAAATTGTAATACGAAAATGCAAATTGAATGATAATTTGCAAGGGAGTGGGCATTTTAGTTGAACACTCAAAGACAAGTTCCTTGTGGAAATGAGGCTATTGATGCAGTTTATGATTTTTCCTCTTCAAGCACTTCAAACAAATTAACTTTATTTCCTGCAGGATTTCATGTACATCCATAAATTCTGGTGAAGTCCTATATATGTACTTTCAGAATATTTTTTTTAATGTTTTGAGTAAAAAAAAACAAACCCTGAAGTCTGAAATCTAGCAAATACAAATCAAATAGGAGGGGATTTTTTTTTTGTTCAATTGGACTTTTACCTAACATTAGCAATGAGTAACTGATTTCTTTCTAGGAACTGGTCGAATTTATTTACTTTTTTTTTTTTAACTTTTAGGCACTCCAGGCAGCAAGGCAGCTGCTTTTACAGCAACAGACAAGTGGACTGAAATCTCCTAAAGGCAGTGAGAAACAGAGACCACTGCAGGTTAGTAAAGTCTCCTTGCTTTTGGGGCCTTAATCTCAGGGAAGAGTGCTGTGCTTGCTGACACGAGGGGTGTGTGTCAATGCCTGTCCTCTAATGCTGGGTGTGTGCATATTCACATGCTGCAGGTTACAGGCTTCTTGCTGCTGCTGACTTCACAGAAAAAATTCACTATAGGATACAAAAGCCTTTTTTGGCTGTAGATGCTTAAAAGGTGTAAGACTAAGTCTGAGTTCAGTAACTGTGGTACTGAACATTCTTTACAGATGCATTGCAGAATTGGTATGTGATTTTTATACATACATGGTTTAAATTGTTAAAACTAAGAGCAAAACAGTATCCATGGAAAAAAAAATCTAAATAACTCACAGGTACTATAATGAAGTGCCAGAGGAGTGTTCAGAAACTTACAAGTGCATGAAATTATGAAAGAGCTGCTTCTGCCATTTTAGAAAAGAACATACGTCATGAAGTTTCACATTAGGATGTTGTTGGGCTTTAGACTGTGAATGGGTGAACAGAAGTTCTGCCATTGAATAGTTATTTTAAATGCATTAGCAAAAACACAAAGAGAATTTTATTATTGGAAAATTTTATCAGTTTGGTGTTTTTATGAGGTATTAATTCATTTATTCATAATGTAGAGTTCCATATGAAATTGCATTCTGCTGATGAAACTTGTTCTCTCTTGTATATAGACTAAATATGGGTGCTTAACTGATGAATTACATTTTGTGGCAGACAATTTTTTTTTTGTTCAGGAAATTTAAAAAAGTATAAATCCTACCATTCTCTTCCTCACATCTATTTTTCTGGGTGAGCGTTTATTCTCTTGGGACTTCCTCTGTCTTCTGATGGAGTAGGGTGTTTTTATCTCATTTTTAGTTTTTGTCATGCATAATGGAGGACCCCAGGCACTAAAATGTATTTTTTTCTCCACCAGGGAAATGTGAAATTTGTTCACTTGTGCAGTTTCCAAATGTGTTCATATTGTCTCCTTTTCTTTCTGAAACATGGTGGAGCAATGTTGGACACGGCAAATAGTTCCACATTCCTGGTCAACTCTCTTCAAATATACTTTTAAGGTTTTATTTATTTGCTCAGAACCAAACAAGAATGTAGGAGTATGACTAAAGAAAATGGAAAAAAAGAAAACATGACATGGTGGCATCCTGCCATACTGTAGTTGTAGTACAATCCTGGCAGAGTCCTGGGACCCTCAACTTTCCACTCTTCATCCTTGACTTTGCTTTGTAAATGCAAATCCGCATTTGCTTTGTATTGAATATCTTCTGCACTGAAGGCACATAAGAAGAGTAGTCATAAAGGTAGAAGCTTATGAACTATGTGAGTTTTTTGTTTTTAAAGTGGAATTAGTGACTTTGAAGGGTTGAACTATGGAAATGATTGATTTAATGAATACTGTGAAAATTCTTCGTTCTGCTAGCTCCTCATTCTGAAAGATAACATGAGTTGTACAAGGAATGTACAATATCCATCTAGCCCTGCATCCTGCCTCTAAATTGGCCAACACCAGGCAGTAAGGGAAGTATACGAAACAGGCATAAATAGTGGTATTTTCCCAGTGCGTGTTTTCCAGTGATCTTACTTTAATCCTCCACCTTTTAAACCAGCACAGTCCAGGAGCTACTGACTTCTCTTTTCACATTCTCCACCCATTCACAAACTTTCCTTTCAAGGTTGAAGAAGTCTGAGGGTGCACTGTTTGTGGTAGGCACTGGTGCAATGATGGAAAACCATGTTTGAAGGGAAAAGACAGTTGTACACATAACCCAGAGGATGATGAGATGAAGAGAGGGAGGCTTGTGCTTTCATGCTCTCAAAACACTAAACCTGGCCTGATGCCCTTTAAATGTTAGGGGTTGATGTGTTGATGCTCTATCACCCGTTTCCCAGGAGGAGTCAGTATCTTGTAAGTCATACTTGAGAGGCAGGAAGAAGAAAATAAAGCAAATAATTTTATTTTCAGAATTGTTACATGCTCCTTAAAGCCTTGATTACTGCTTATGTTTCCAACTTTTTCTTCCGTTATCAGTGTGTACCCAGTGCCTCTTATTAGCTTTGAACATTTTGGTTCATTTTTAAAGGAGAGGAAAAAAATGGAATTTGCTCCCAGACTTGGATTTTATGTATCAAATACCATGTAAATTCATGAGCACAAACTACATTTGAATTTTGTTTTTTAGTGAAAAGGATTTGTAAAGGTTTAGGACATGAGTCCTTGGAGCTTTTCTGTTTCTGTCTCTTACTATCCATTGTTCATCATGTAGTGCAAAATTCACATTTTGATCATCATGTTGCCTATTTGACCAAATTCTGTCATAAAATTGTAGAGCATTATTTTTTTCTTCTGCCAAATTTAATGGTAACTTTAGACAAAATCTTTTAGCGGTAGAAATTGCTAAACTTGTATGAGGTTTAAAGGTTTAAAAAATTGAGGTTTATAAGACAAAAATATTTGTACTTGTGTTTGTGGTTAAGAAAACAGACTTCTCCCAATATTTTCAAATACTTTTTAATTAGTGTGTATCTAATTTCCTCAATTTCAGAGTAATTTACTAATCTGGCAACAGCTGATATGTTAGAATAGATTTATAATCTAGTAAAAAAGCAATAAAACTTATAAAACTAGCTCACACATTTGCAAGCAAATGTGGGTATTAGATAAGCCTTGCTGTGCATCCCTTGCTCTCTGTAGTCTGATGTAAACTATTCTGTTGTTCCACATGCCAAAGAGGGAAACAAACAGTATTTATTTTAGTGGCCATCTTTTTGGGGGGGAAATTAGCATATGGTGTTTTTATGTATGTTCTCTCTGTTATTTCATAATGCGTCAAGTATTTTAGTGACTTACAGCACCTACTAGCTAATCAGCAAGTTGAAAGCTGATTGAAGAAACCTTCAAATTTGTGTCCTCAACTTTGCAAAAAGAGGGTGTTGGGTAAGTCATCATGTTATGCTGTGCTTTACTGAGGGGATGTCTTTAGGGGAACTGCTGAAATTTTCCAATAATAATTTGACTGTTTTTTGTATCCTCATGAAAAGCCTTTATAAAATATATCCCTAGCTAGGCATTCTATTGTAAAAGTGTAAAAGTTTTTGTTTTAGTTTCTAATGCAAAAGTTACCTTTAACGAGTAGTTATCCTATAATTCTGGGACAGGATTATATTTAGATTGCGAGTTAACCGAATACCTGCAAAAATTACAGTTTTAGATAGACGCTTGTCTTGATCTGCTATTACTTTGATTTACATTTGTCTGGGTTTCACACTGCAGATGGCATAACCATTAGCATGTCTTATGTAAAACTGAAGAAGAAAAACATCCCTTTTGACAAGCTTGAGTACCAATTGTGGTAGTGATTTTACTTTCATGTATAGATATCCGAATAAATGTATTTGAAACATGTTTATATATGCCATTCATTACTCTGATGCACCAATTGAATGGATCCAATCAGTGCATACATTGATTAATGACATATTGCAAAATAGGTATGGAGGGTTTGTGATGAGAGTTGAGGATAATGTTAACCTGCATATGATGAGATAATAGCATTTACTATTTTACTGTGCAGCCAGTAAAATATTGGAATAGTAAGGTTAAGATTTTTGTAGCACTGTTTTTTTTGTTGCAGAATATTTTTCTTTTCTGTAGAATTTTTTATAATGGTAATCCATGGTGAAGCTTATTAATTGCTTTCAAGGATTTCTTTTCCTATCACCAAATTTTCATAGTAGGCATAACAGGGAAAAATGTCACCTTGGCTTTTAGAACATATAGTTCATTTTCCTAGGGCAGAAACTCACTGTCCTTACAGCCACTGAAAACTTGGTATCATCTAGCTTGAGTTTTAAAACTGGCAGTTTTATTTTCATGTAACATTTACAGTCATGAGCAAGACTTGGGGTTCTTCAAGAACTGTGAGAGCACAAGCATAACCCAAAGGTAAATGCTGTCAATTTTCTACCATTGGTGGGTATTCGTGTACAGCATTGCAATTATTTCCCTTCCAGGTAGGCTCTCTCTGTACTTAGACTAATCTGCCCATGATACATATGCTGTTGTTGTCTGCATAGCATGGTGATGTGCACAGTTGTAATTTTATTTTTTTTGCCTAGTTTTTTCTATTCCCAGTAATGTCTCTAAAGGAATAGTTTATTTTCATAAAGTCAGACTTTGAATGTTATGTAGATTAGAATAAATAGATAATTGTCTTCAGCCCCATAGTTTAATATATCTACAATGAATTGGTTAGTTGTTTTTTTCCTTTGGGCTAGGAGATTTGTTGTTTCAACATCAGTACTAATGCATTCTGTAAGAGGATGGCATGTCATGAAATCATGACTTCTGGAATCAAAGGGTTAAGCTCAGTGTGTACCAAGCCTGTTGTATAAATATCATGCTGTATGGAGTGTTGAGTTGTTATGGTAAGCTTTGTTTATTTAGCATAAGCACTTCACTGAAGTGTAATAATTTGATAAAATTTGGAAAAAGTATACACTTAAGTTTAATTACTTGATTTTTATTGCATTGGTGCATAACATTAGAAGAACCACTTTTTTTTTAAAGACACTCAAAATGCAAAAATTTAGCATGAAAATTTAGCATGAAAAGATATTCATAGTTTCTTTTAACCTACTCTCCTTGCTTTACTCTCTCCTAGTTTGGTCATCTCCCTTTGGATCTTCATATGGGCCTGAGTTTAAAATTCATTGCACATAATAAATAAGCAAATATCATTAATATTGTAACCTTTAGTTACTTTTTTAAACATATATAAGGAGTTGATGAGAAATAAGAAATAGGGAATGTGGGAAAAAAGAGGCAAACCCCACTGCTTTTAAATTATATCCTCTGATTTAATGCACTTTGACTTCAACTGTGCATGCTTAATATCAGTCAAAAAGTGACATTTAAAAAACAGCAAAAAAACTTGTTATGGTTGTAACTTAGAGACTTTTCGTAGCAAATGAACAAAAATAGAAATAAATCTAACTTGTCTAAAACTCTTTTTTTATAAACTGCATGTTTCATATTTCTGTTTATCTAAGGCATGCTGCTAAGCATAAGAAGTAGGAGGATTTTGTACATGGCAGAAAACACTGATATAGAAAGATGCAAATGCATAATATGTAGTGTAAGAGAGTAGTGATAAACAGTCTTTCTCCCTCTCGAGTATAATTCTAGAGGAAATGTGTGGCCTACATATAAGCAAACATTGAGGCTTGGGGTAAATTAAATTTGGAAGATAGCTGCTGGAAAATCATAAGTCCGATATTCCCTTGTAAGTCTATTTGAAGGAATATGCACTTATCCTCTGAGGTGCAGAAATTTGCATCAGTGATACCCACTCTAAAGACAAGGATAACCCCAAGAGATGGAATGAAGGCAAGGAGTTATTTTTACATAAGGTGTAGGGGGAAGGGAATGTTCAAGCCTATATGGTGTAGAAAACAGGAGCTCCATTAAGGCGGAGGTATAAATACAATAATAAAGAAAAAAATCTGGACATTATTTCTTTCATTTACAGTGGAAGTGTCAGTACTACAAACTTGCAGGGAAGTTCTTATTTTTAGAGATAGAACTTACTTATGTCCTGACTTTGACAACCTTTTCTGCTCATGAAAACCTGTATTTTGCATCATGTTCCATCTAGATTTACTTTAAGTCACATTTTACTCTTGAGAACTTCCAATATTAAAAACATACATCTACTAAGAAGGTGTCACTAGTTAGTATGGTTTCCTTTTTTTTTAAAATATATATGTCTGCCACCTTGAGGTGTTATCTCTTATTGTAATTTTCAGGAGTATAAAATACTCCAGCTAACCTTATGTGTGACTTTTATAACATGGGAAAATTTTAACTAGCAGGTTTCTAACAGAAGTTATCACATAATAGATTCATCTGTATCTAATGGAGACAAAAAGCCCCCACAAACAACTATCTGAGGCAGAGATCACATCTTAATCCTGACAATGTTGTTGCAATATTATAAAATATTTTGGATTCAGAGGAAAGAAGTATTATGCAAGTTCTGTTTACAGGTACTGAATGTGCAGAATACTAATTAGGATTATTATGTGATCAGGGATTTCAAGAGGCATTTTAATGTTAAACATATGTCTGTGCAGAATCTGATGTGTCAGTCTGTTACTGTGGCTGTCCAGGAATTATCACCTACATCACTGGAGTGTCTTTCCTTTCCCCCTTCCTCTCTTGATTCTTCTAGAGAACTAGGAGTAGAGGGAGAACACACGCTCCAGTTCTTCATTCAGATTCAGAAAGACAAACCTTCAGAGAGAGTGTCTAGGTCTTTTCAGAGCAGCTTTTGCATGGCAGACCAGCAAACTCATCCTTTCCTCACAGTAGAATCTGCAGCCTGTCTGACACCCGGAAATACTGCTGTTTTTGGGATGAGTGGACTGGTTTTTTTATTCTGAACTATAGGAATTCCCAAGCACTACTGGGAAGCGGATTTGCCTTCTTGAGCAGCTGGAAAGCTCTGTCCCCCTGCTGTCCCTCCCACGGCTGTGACTGCTGCTCTTCGGGCTGCGTGAGCAGTTCCACTGTGGAGCTGGGAGCTGGAGGTTCCCTTGAGCCACTTCTCCGGGCTCCTGCAACAGGCTGGATCAGCCTGATTCTCTTACCAGCTGGCTCATTGCCCAGAAAAGCTCGTGAAGAGCTGAGAGGGAAAGTGTGAATGGTTCCCCACTCAGTGTGCAGCTCTATTAAAGGGTCTGCTCCCAGGCAGGGCCCTAATTATGCCAGTTTAGGATCGCACCACTCAAGCAAGGCTCTCCTGATACTCTTGAATTTGAAAAACACATTAGTGTATGTTGATTCAGAAATTACCAAAGCAGAAGAGCAACTCAACAAAATATTCTATGAATGCTCTAGATGGGGGTGGTTATTTCAGAATTATTTCTAGTTAATTTATTATTAAGAAAAGTATTTTTTTTCCCAGCCAAAGGTCATTCCTTTCATCAGGCAGTTAGAAATTCAAGAAAATTTTTGAACTAAACCAAAGTTCTCTGACTGAACAATGAAGGTTTTTCAAGTAGTCTTAGCATATGCAACTTTTCACATGAAATTTCAGTTTCTCTCTATGGCCATTCAAGGCATTCCTTGAGCTGATTTCTTCACATACTTTTCAGATTAATTTTTGCTTTGTGAATGGAATTATTTTCTAGACATTTTCTAATTGTTAGACATTATTTTGTTATGTCATGGTTGTCCAGTTGCTTTACCAAGCAAACTGACTTTACTGAGGGTGTGGGGAGCCAGCTAATCAGGAATCCGAATGTATGCCAAGATCAACATTGGTGTTTATTTTAGTTTATCATCACTTGGTATGCATCCATGTAAAATGGTGTTAAAAAGTGTTAAAATTATCCAAATGATCACACAGTACCCAGTAATGCTACAGAAGAAAAGCATATGAGTATGTGTGCTGATGAAAAAGCAGTCTCACAGTGGGTGGAAAAGCATATCAGCCCATCCTATTGTGGAAGGAGACTGTCAACAATTGTCACTTTGATGTTCTAGGTCCTTTTGTGCCTTCTTATGCTTCTAATGTTTTCTTGAGATAGACAGATGAAGGTCTTATGAAATAGAATTAATGGAGAAAAATTTGCTAAACACTGCTTCAGTGCTTTACTACTTGATTATGTGAAGCTTTGAAAAGCAATTGTATAATAATAATATGTACAAAAGGAACTGTACAGTATTTCAGCAACATCGATACGCTTCAAGGATCTTACCAAGAACTTGAAGTATAAATGAAGAATGAGATTTTCCTACAAGTGCTCACAGTAAATCCATTTATTCAATAAATATACTTTCAGTCTAATAGGAAAGAGCTTCCACAGTATTGAGGAGAACCAATACAGTAACCCAACATGTGAGAAAAAAAAATCAAAATCAACTGTACTTGCAGAAGTGATTTCTAAATTGATGCAGCTGTAATTTAGGGCTCAGATGGATATGGACTTGATGCTCAGGAATAATCAAATTTTCAAATTTAAGTAAAATATTTCATAATAGAAGGTTTAGAGTGAAATTGTAGGCAAAACAATGTATATATCTATTTTAAGAACAGTGTAGGATACCATGAAAATCCTTGATTTGAGGGCAGAGTATCTGAAGAGAAATTAATAATGCAAATTTAGAGGCAAATTGTGATTGATATTTGTGTATACAGAAAAATTTCTCCTGATTAGAAATGTTTGAACTCATACTCTGGGTAAGGAAGAAAAAATACCAAACTCCAAGCCTTCTGTAGCAACAGGGGGCATGCATTTTACTCAGGAATAACAAAATAGGATGTTAGGGTTTACAATAGTGCTGGGCTGTTGTACAAGATTGATTGCTTTCAAAAATTTAATTTAGAAAGTAAATTCTAATAAATATTAGAAAATACAGCAGAAAATATCGTCATGTGCTTAAGAACTGAGAATTATTTTTTCTTAAGTCTTATGTCCATCACCTAAATGAAAAAGGGAAAGATAAGCTCAGTGTTTTGGTCACTGCATGACTGCGAATGACCAGAGATGTAACATAGGTGAGAAAAATAAGATATTTAAACTGTGTTTCCAATTAAAATAGGTAAATATTAAAATAGGTAAATATTAAAATAGGTAAATATTAATTGCAGTTTTTAAAGAGATCTTTGAGATATCAGCTGGAATAATGGAGATATGCAATCTACCTAATTTCTGGTGCCTTATTAGTATATTAGAAATGTACTCCATATAGATTCTGCTGAATGATACAGGGTTCTAGTACCAATGCCCTGAATATCCTTGGGGTGAAGGTATCTCACTGTTCTGACTGTGACTGATAGCTTGGCATGCTTGCTGTACATTTACAGTGAGGTTGTGTAAATTCTGGATACATTTTTATGCTATGAAAGTCCAAGAATGTTTCCTCCACAAAAGGTAAATACAGGCTGAAACGCTGGGATTGCTCTGTGCAATTTGGGTCAAAAAGCAAACTTTAGGAATGAAGAAATATCTCTCATATTTCTTTAAAAGAGTTTTAAATATGGTAACATGCAACTAAGGTAAGCATAAATGAACTAGGGAAAAGAAAGCTTTTCACTATGCAGAGAAAAGACTTCTGGAGCACTGTTCTAGTAGAAGCACTGGAACCAATAGCCACCACACATACATTTTGCCTGCTTAAAGTTACAGCTTGATAACTTAGAAAGGGATTTACGTGACGTGAATTAGAGTAATAAAACAAAAAGTAAAACTCAGAAAGTGTCTTCTAGTCCTCAAATGTCGTGGTATTCTTTGTTGTTCCTGTTTCCTTGAAAAAATTAAAGACTCATTGAAGTGATTCTAAAGGGATTTTAATGCCTTCTTAAAGTTACAGAATTTCCTGAAACACCCTAACGAAATTGATAGTTTATTATTTTTTCAGAAACAATTTTTATTTTCTGCATATCTGTGCCCTGTTTTCTGAGTAGAAAAGACTGAAGACTGTGACATTCAGTAAATTTCAGGTAGTATTCTAAATTCACAATATTTCATCTGTTTAAATTCACTTTCATTGTATGACCGTTTTGGATATTTTAATCCTCACTTATTAGATTACAATAAAGCATTTATGTGAGCATAATCTAAGTAGCTGTAGCTTGCCCATAATTTAATATAGTCTGTACTTTTTCAGGTTGATAGATACAGAAATGTATTGACTTCATAATAATCAGTAAGACTTGTAAGAAATACCACCAAATTGATAAATAGGGACATGTTTAATAGGAAGGCATTCATTCTAAAATTTATTTGCTTTTCATGACAATAATATACTGAACATGAGACAGAATTTATTAAAATACCCAACCAACTTGTAAAATGTTTTTTCTTCTAAAATTACCCACTTTCAGATTGTTTTAGGGTGTTTATAGTGTTGAGGTGATTGTCTCATAGTGCCTGAAAATAAAATTAATTAGTCTAACAACCCACTTATGAGGTCATTATTATTGCAACCATTTTAAGGTCTGGCATATACTATGACCCAATTAGTCTCAGAGTCAAGAATAAGAGAGGGAGCTCTTTTCCACATTAAGAAAAGTTATGCTAATCTAGCATCCAGAAAAATAGTTTAGTCTAGAAATTTTTAAGGTTTTTTTTGGATGGGGACAACTTGTTAGAGTTGTTGCAGTATTAGTCATTGTAATTGGGCTGGAGGTGTACAGTTTGTACTGTAATACTCCAGCCATGCATCTAGAAGCAAACAATTATGACTTTGTGTTTTATTCTTTAGAATATTTTTAGTTAAGAAACATAAGTGCAATTGTACCAGCCTTAATAGCTTTAATAATAATGTCCTAAAATGCATCCAGAGATGTATCAGCAGCTGTTAAGACTGATTTCCTAATCCTCTGGAGTTTTGGTAACATTGCCAAGATAAATTGAAATAGTAAAAACCTGCCAATTGATTATAGGGGTTGGATTGTCCAGATAAAATATTTATCTAATTTTGTTTGATTTATTGGATATTTTTATTTTTTTCACTGTAAGTTTAGTAAGCTACTAGAAGTGCTTTTAGAAAACTTTGAATACAGTAATGGCATCATCTTTAAAATAAGTTCCAGTGTAATGAAACTGGAACTGATCAAACTGATTTGATAATATTTTTATTATATGTTTTATCATTTAACTTTTTAAAGAGAAAAATGTGAGTAATTTTAGTGATAGCAATATTAGACCCCTTTTTGTAGTTAAGGTGAGATCTAATATGTCAGAGATGCTGTTGCACATGATTTACACAAAAATTAATTCTCAGCTAAATCTCCATGAATGGCAAAGATTTTAGGAGGAGCTCGTAAGCAGAATCCTATTTCAAAGAATGCCTGTTAAGTCACCTTCCCCCCCGTGTAAAACTGTCAACAAAAATTCTAAAAAGATTTTGAAAACCTTTGTTCACCCTGCAGATCATTTTATATTTTCCTTGTCTTTTCCTTGGTGATTACACATCATTAGCACAGAGCCTTTAGAATGGTGCCACAAAAATGTTGAGTACATTGTTCTTCCTCTTTTCATTCTGGCACATTTACTGTTGCGATTTTCATTTCATTACATATAAAATTTTTTAGTTTTGCCATTAATTACTAATTTTAAACGTATTTTACACAAGAAGGGTATCTTTTATAGAATCATAATTAGTTTGCTTTCTCTCTTAGATAAAAAAGTGAGAAACTGTAGGTTTTGACAAATACTGGCCTAGACACTTGGCTAAACTAGCAGTCCATGATCAAAAATCCACTGGTTTTAAACTTAAAATGCATTAGATTTCATCCTCAGTATTGATCTCATTGTTAGGATGAAACTTTTATTTTCATTCTTGTTTCTATTGTAGTAATGAAAGCTTTGTGTTAGAGATTTAGGTCTACTTGTATTATTAACTGTACTAAATTTTAATGTGGATCAGATATCCAGAGAGCATACAGTGCATTCGGGCACTACCAAGAGAGTGCAGGGAGGGAGAAAGAATCACGGAGAGCCACAGAGACGTGCATCATTGATATACCCACCCAAGTGGGACTGAACAGCAGGCAGCTAGTTTATACTTGTACATCTCTGACTGTATTTCATGCCCAGCTGGGTGAGCACAAGGAATAGGGATATATTATTCACACTTATAAGGGAATGCCAAAATCCATTGGCTCAAGGTGTGAATATTCCTTGGTAAAGGAGAAGGAGATATGATCTTTGCAGAGCCCCAGATATCTCTGCTCTTTTTTCATCCCTCCAGCTCTTGAAGTTCTTCTGAGGGTCCACAGGATCTTATTGTTCTCTTGCAGTTTGGGGAGTAAAAGACATGAAATTAAGCTGAAAGCGTGATGCAGGTTTTCAAGCAACATGTGTCCAAGCTCAGGAACACATCTCAATATTGATCTGCCACTATGCTTGTTCTCTTTGGGCACTGATTACTGACCACTGTTAAAAGCAGTTCAGTACACAAAACGATAATTTAGTTTAATTTCGTTTGCCGTTCTTCTGTCTTTTCAAGCAATATCCAGAAGCCAATATGTTTTTCTTCGGATGATGTGTTTTTGACCATTCAAGTGAATTTGACTTCTCTCCAACAATAGTCTGGTTTCACCAGCAAACTTCACATTTCACAAATCATAGTTCACTGGACTTCTAACAACTGCTTTTAGTCATGCTTTAAAGATGGAAACCCCTAAAAATATCTAACCTTTCCCACTTCAACTTCTTAATGAACAATTCTCTTTGTGACATAATGCTGACATCAGGATGATGCAGTGTGCATTTTACTGGCCATAATTACTTTCCATGATGGTGAAAAGATTGGATTAATATGATTAAACGCAAGGAAAGTAGTTGGCCCTCAAATGATTTCAAGCTTCGTAGCCACTTTCTCACTCCAGAGAGTGAATCAGATGCTCAGTGTGTGTCATGCTCTGAAAGTAATTTAAAAGGGCCTTCAAAAAGAGAAAGGTAGTACCTCAGTTCCATTGAAAGTTCCATGGCACTTCCATGAGTTTGTATTTATGTTGCAGCTTTGGCAATGCAGGCAGTGAAACCCAGACCTGCAGATTCCTGGTCCTACATACAGGACTTCGGTGTCTCTCCCACCATTAGAAAACACCCATGCAAATAACCCACAATCAATAAAAAGGAGAGAAAGGGTGTCTGCATTCCACAGAAGTGAGGGAAGCATTTAAAAAGCCTCTACAACACAATTCTTTAAGTAGGTTCCATTCTTTTGATGTGTCAGTCTATCATCTACCATTAAACTGGTGAAAACAACAACGAAACACAGTATCATGGGAAGTTATAATCCTAATTTTAACTTTATTGTGGCCTACAGACCAAATATAATCACAATTAAAAAGCTGTTGGAAAAAAAAAGGCAAAATTAAATTCTGTTATTGACTGTCCTATTCTGAAATAAATTTCAGTTTTGTAGAACGTTGTTAGTACTAAAAGTATGTGCCAAAGAATAACTTAGAACACAGAATTAGCTTGAAAAAATATTTATTTCAATATGCAATTTAGGCTTCTTTGTTGTTTTTCAGATATTTTGTCTATTTCTGGGTATACTGTTTTCCTAATTAAAATATCAGATATACATTTAAAAGCTAATTGTTCAGTGTAAATCTTCCATATGTTTGGTCTCACTGAGAGCAATTGCATCCCCCCTGATTTTCTTCTGGATCTGACAAAAACAGCAATGAAGTTATACTAGGAGGTGGTGGTAATTAAAAAATACTTTATGTTTCCATTTTCCTAAGACCTATGTCTATGTTTCTACTTCCTGAGAGATCCAAGAAAGCAAAAGTACTTGATATGGTTATGATAAAATGGCTCACCTTAAGCATAAGACTTTTATGAAAGATTAGGATATGATCTTACTTCTAGGAGGCAATTTATGATTTACATCTCTTACATTGAGGCTAATTTTAGATAAAAGATTGTGCTAGTTTTTCTGCTGATCAGCTCTCTGTAGTGTAGTCATCCATCCCACGCTTCCTTTGATAAGAGTGTTTATCATTGTGAAAAAATATGAAGGGAGCTGTAGACCTCATCAGGAAGAGTGGCTGCTTTTATACCCCTCATACAAAACTGTGTGTACCAAACTCCACAGTGATTGCTTTCAAGAATTTTCTGAGTTTTAAATTGACAGTACAGCTTTGCATTTGAAATGAGGATGTATGAACAAATTGATGTAGGTATCGTGTTGCGTCATTTGATCTTCATATCAGATTTTTTAATCTAACTTTAAAAGATTTGCAATATGTTGGGCATGTTATCCAGCTTCTACATGTTATTAAAATTGGTAGAATTATTTTGAAATACATTTGATGAGATTTTTTACTTTATTATTTATTCTTTAGCAGAATCCTGATTTCTGGTAATGTTTAACGTCAGTTGGTGCTTTTCTTCCCAACCCGGGTATTATGGATGTACAAACATTGGTTTAATGTGCACAAGCTGTTTAACTTAGATCTTTCTTACTTTCTTTTCTAAGTTTTTGTGTGACACATATGGTGTCTCGAGATATAAATATTAGTTGACATGTCTTTCTGGTTGGGTAGGACTACAGCAAACAGTGAATGCTTGCATTTTCTTCTGCTACACCAGCAGAGAGTTTCTGAGTCATTTGACTCAACTTTGGGGATATTTCTTAGTGTGCTTTAAACCATGCTCAGCAAAGGCTGAAGCAGTATCTTATCCAGTCAGCCTATAAAGTAATGGTAAAATATGGAATTTGTTTTATTTCCTTCAACCCTGGAGAGGCTAAACATTTAGTGGAAAAAAGGAACAGGAAGAAATTTCCCTATCCAGAGTCCTGCTAAGTCACCTAGAAAGTACCAGACATTTGTATCAAAATAAATTATTCCCAGGAGTTATGCAGCATGGCCTCTGCTTCACATTGTAGATATGGCTCTTTTTTACAAAATATTTTTTCCTTTTTATTTGTTTAACAGCTAAATAATAGTTTACTATTAAATTAAAACCACATAATTTTAATGTTGAAAAATCTCAAAATAATTACGTTAATTCTTTGCCAATTTTCATTTCTGATTGCAGCTTCAGTGGTCCTGCATTTTGTCCAGACTGGTTGTCATTTGTCTCTGCTGCAGTTAAGATCCCCACATGTTTGTTCTGTTAGTTTAGAGCTGGAAAAGCATTGTCAGCTCTCCTTGATGTGACAGCTTCAGGCAGATGCCATGCTCTTTTCTGCACTGAAAGAATCATCATGACATACAATGTTATCTCTATTACAATATAACTTTAGTATAAAAAAATTTACACTTTTTGATAGCCACCAGTGGAGTTGATTGTCTGTTACAAATCTCCTAGGGCTGGGTGATGTTTCAGTGTCAGAATGGCTGAGATTGTTCAAACCCGGCCCACCAGTTTATATTTAGTTTGGTGCTAAGGATTGTAGGTATATAACAGTATTTGATGATGGATCCCAGGCCAGAAGGATATCCAATTCTAAATACTTGTTCTGAAACACAGAAGAGTCTCATCTGCTTTAGTAAAACCATCAGCTTAGAGGTTGTAGATAAGACCCTCATAAGGAACACAGGCCCTGTAGTGGGTTTTTTTTACTGAGAAAGCTGTGGAAAGAAGAATATGGGCTGTATCTCTGTGCTCCTGATTATTCATTTATAAAGAATTTAGCTTTAATATTAAAATTGTGCATTTTGCGTTCGGCATTATCCTTCACAATCGTTGCTGTATCAGGCATGTGTGATGCATTCAGTTATTTCCCACATGTGCTGCCTTTCCCACATCTTTTTTTCAGTTTGAATGAGTTTAACATTTCAGAATGGGGCCTAATGACAGTCAGAATGCATAGGAATAGAGTCAATATCTTAAATTACTCAATTATTTCTTGTTTGTGTATCAAAAAGGAGCGGCATACATGTAGGAAGAATGTGTCATTAGTGTGAACTGTCATTTTGAATTATCAGTCAACTGTGGTTTTGTTGTTCCTTTTATGCTGCTGGTACAAAACACAGAGTTTTCTAAATAGTGGAAAGTAGTGATTTTGCAAGAAAGTGAAGTGGTGACCATTCAGTCCTATTTTGCTAAGAGCATAAGGATTTCATTGGTACACTTTTATTGTGCTGGGTGGTGACTGCATATGTTTCAGAGGAGATGTGTCTAGTACAATAAGCTGTAAGATATTGAGAATCTACGTACTGTTCATCTAGTTATGGAAATTAAATGGTCATTGTTACAGGAAAGAGAGTTAAAAACAAACCAAAACAACAAAAAAGGCAGTTTATCCTCTATATGTTATCACCGGTGAATATGAATTGTCCAGCTAAAATTCTTTTTCTACGGGTCCATGTAAATTCAAAACAAATATACAAACAGAGGGGAAAAAAAAAACTTGATGAGAAGGGTTGATGTGTTTATGTGACTCAGTGGCATATTCAGATTATGTGGTGTGATTTGTTCTGCAGCTGCTTCAAATTAAGAACAGGTGTAGACGGGAGACTATGCAAATATTCATATTGATGTAATTGTCAAATTGGTGTGTTTATCACTGTGCCTTTAAAGAGTAGACCATACTCTTATTTTACATGTAAATGAGTTTATTCTTGAGAGCTACTATTGGATAATGAGTTTGTAAAGGAGGGATTTCCAGCATAGGTGAAACGTTTCTAAATAGTGACATTTTCTTGTGTAGAAATTTATTTTATATTTATTGTATAAACATATTGTAATCTCCTTTGTCTTCTTTAAAAAAATACATCCATGGTGCAGTTTTAAAATCTAATTCAAAGAACTATTGAACTAATATTTCTTTTTCCGGTTTTTTTTTTCACTTTGCATAACCCTTTAGTAGGACAATTTTTTATCTCCATCAACTATTTACTGTATATTTACAAACCTTCAGAGACTTCAGGCCTCATTCACTTTAAATCTTTAAAAAGTATACATTGGAGAGAAAATGTGCTTAAAAAGGATTTTATTTTGCAAGATTTACTCTATTTAAACAATTATAAACTGGGTCTCTGAGTTAAATATATATTTTTAAACATTATTTACCTCATGTTGGAAGTAGACATAGATGTATAAATGATCAGCTGAGTTTTGTGTTATTTTTAGATCAGAGAGATTTGCTATCAAAGGATGTCCAGAATTAAGAAATTATGGGAACTTTTTATTTTCTTGTAGTATGGACCAATTTAACAAAAGTTACTCAGTATAAAAATCAAAGAGCATTATGAATCTATTTGTTAGTGTATTTTCTTCCTTATATCTTTTGCACATGATGTTGATTAATAGTAATTTATATTCTGTTAAAAGAAAAACACTAGGCACTTGGGTTTTCTATATATCTGCATATACAAGACAATTTTATATATGCTGTCAGTCAGGTAGGTCACATATTTGAAACTGAGGTTTATGCATTGTATGGGATGCTTTGGGCTGGGAATCTGGGCCAAACAGTTGAGAAAATCCATGCTTCTCAGGAAGCAGAGGCTGAGGGTACTGGCTGCCAACTGACTACTGGGCAAACAAGACTAAAACATGGTCTTCCTGCTTTTCTGATTCCGACGGCCGTGGCTCAGGTGGGGTTTCCTATTTATTTACAAGAACAAAAAGAAAATTCAGTTTTGATTTCTGGATATGTTTCAGCAAAAAACTTATAGTTCTTGGGTTCAGTGCAGAACCCAATGGCATCACATTTCTAACTATTTATTATCATCAAAGTTGAAATGGTAACTTAGGAGAACAGCCTAACAGGTATGTACAACAGGTTTAAAGGAAACAATTCTTAATTCATGAGAGGTATGTTTCTCTAAAGCATCCCTCCAGAAGGGATGCTTTATATTTAAGAGGTGACTTCCTTCTTTAGCAAAATATTTAAAATTTCATTGATTTCTGTGGTGCTTAACTAGTAACTGTTTGCTTCACAGCCTGTTAGCTTCCTATGAAATCTTTCGTTCACTTGTTAGAATGCTCTTAATGGAATACAAGCTATTTAAGAAAGAAAAGATTAGTGAGAACTTCATTATGTATGCTGAAGATGGTAAAGTTTTTCTTTAGAGTTAGCTTGGCTGTATCACTTTACAGTACAACTGTCAACCAGACAAAACAGCAACCTCCTTTTCTAATTGATTTGAATTATATGCATCATTTCAGTAGGAAGTTATTGTGGGGCTAATTATCTTTGCATTTAGAAAACTTTTTACTTCCGCTTGACTGCTTGTTGTTGGAGATGTTTGCATGCAGAAATGTCATTCATGCTATGCAATACCTTCCTATATCTCACAGAACTCACCATAGCTATGCTTCTCTCAGAAATAAAGATACAACCTGTGAATTGCTGCACTAAGACTGTGTGTATTGGAGAACTGGGTGATTCTGTCACCTTTGTAGAGAGTGCTTTAAAACAGTAGGAACCTGGCTCAAGCCATCTTGGCTGTGTTAAAGTTCCATCAGAGTTCTATGGGGAGTCTTTTGAGGTTAGGAAAAAAAGCCCAAAAACATGAGCAAATTATAGCAAATAAAAAGACAAAAAAGTGCCTTCCAGTGGCACCATCATCACCAGTATCTTTTTAACGCTTCTTGTATGTGATATAAGCATTTTCCTGGGCCACACAGCAAACCGTATAAGTAGGACTGGATGCGAGCATATTTGCATCCCATTTATATCATTTCAGTTGCCTGAGTCACAACCATTGCTGTGTACATGCACAGGTCACAGTGTTTGTTTTCTCTTGGAGAGAAATTTTGGGTTCAGGAAGGGTTGAAATTTTGCTTTTAGAGACTGACATTGACAAGAGATGGCATAAGTTGAGGTGCACAGATACTGATGGTTGCCTCAACATCTGGATTATCATTTAATTAGTCTTGCTCACGTGTGCAGAGGTAAATCAGTCACTGACTTGGAATCAGAATGAATCGAATGCCCAGCAAAGTCTGGTGAGGGCCCTTTTAGGTATTTACTCTCCTTTGCAGTTGAAAATAGTCCACTCACTCATGTAACCTGTAAATACTATTAAACAGATTCTCTGATGTTGTTAAGAGTCACTTAGGAAATGAGACATTAGTAACACTTTTGAGTACTCCTGTGCTTTTCTTGTGGCATATGGTAGCTGTGGTCCTTGATGAAAATGTATCAGTTGTAATAATGCCTCAGGATCACATTTCCTGATGGTCATTTCATGGACCTTTGTGTAGCATAACTTCATTGACTAGGGAGCTAGATCCCACTACAGCATTGATCTAAGAATCTTAAAGGGGAATTAAATTTTGAATACCTGAAAAATGAACTGCAGGCATATATAATAGCTTAAAATTAAAACAAAAGATGTAAAGTCAGGTAACTTATATACTTTTTATTGATAATTCATTATGCCTTATGGAAGTCTTTTGATTACAAGATATGCAGCATGCATTCATATCTATAAATACATATGAACAGATTTTATTTCTTTCTGGAATGACAATGTGTGTTATCACTTTCTTCAGCAACTCAGAAAAACAAGATAAAACATTTTGGTTGTGCGAGAGATTCTGTTTTCATTCAGTTCAAGATTTTTCTGCACCTATATTCAGTTAAGATCTCCAATTTTCTTCTTATTAAAGGATCACTATCTTGTAATCCTTTTATCTTCTTTGCAATGCTACTCTTTTTCCTTAAAGGAGAAAAAAAACACTAAGCGAAAAAAAAAGCTATCTATCTTTGCCAATGCTCAGGCCACTGTCCCTCCATGAGTTAGTCAGCAAAACAGCTTGTATAGCAAAAGGCTGATTGTCCACCTTCTCTTTACTCAACAGCTGAAGCTTTAAAGAAAGACATTTGAAAATGCTATTACAAATTAATGTGCTATGCAACTTTGTCTACAACTGAGTGACTAAGCTGAACCACTGTTACCTCATAAAGAGAACGCACTTCAGAGTTGTACATGGGATCACAGATTGGTTTATCAAAATTTACTTGCTCTTGACTAAACAAGTTCCATTATTCCTTTCCTTTCCCCTGTTCAGGAGTCTAATTTTAGGGCCAGACTTTCAGTTAAGTTGAGTACCCAGGACTCCATCAACATCAGTGTAAGCTGCAGCTGCTCAACACCTCTACAGATGAAACCGAGAAGTGTTTACGAAAATTAACAGCTACAAATTAGGCTTTAAAAAGGATATTTTTCTTCATAGACCTTATTAGATTTTGTTCATATTTATCAGGCTTTATTTATCTTTTTGTAGATAAAGAGGATGATAGGTTTGGTTTTTTTATTTGGTTGGTTGTCTGGTTGGTTTTTATGTTGTATTCTCTGAATTAAATAACATTTTTTGAGAAGGCTGGTGGATATTTTACCAAATTGTTCTAAAAATATGTGGGATATTTTGATTTTAACCAAAGTTACAGCTGCAGAGCTGTAAAGCAGTCCGTTTTCCTTATTATGACTAGTTCTACAACTTGTACTGTTTTAAATTGCCTGCAATTAGCATATTTCAACCTTATTTTTAGGTTTAAATTGCAGTGTGAGAGTGTGCTCTCCTCTTAACTAATTAGTGCTATCAAGGAACAGTAGGTTACCTCATTAGTACCATGTGCATTTAATTAAAGAAGAGAAAATTGGAGTTAACCTCATAGTTAATATTTTCACAGAGTGTTACAATGCCAACACCTTCAATTGGAGTCACACCCCTGTGTATCTAATTATTCACTGGTGCCATATAAGGTTAGCAAGGATACCACCATGCTGTTGACAAAATAATTTAGATGGAAATCTGTTTGCTGGTGTCTGACATGAAATTCCAGTTAGAACTGATTATTTTTATTTAAATACATTGGGGTCACAAAATATTTTTATCATCTTTCTATCCTCTCTGTTATGTTCACACCCAGACCTAGAAAGGCCCAGAGCACATGAGGCACTTAAGTGGGCAAGTGGTGTCTGATCTTCATCCAAACCTTACAGGGGTCATAGCAATCTGGATGTAACCATTTTATTTTGGCTACAAGTATTGCAAAAAAAGTAGAGTTATACTGTACTCATGGAAAGAATAATACACAAATGGGACCAGAATACAGGTACTTGCCCTTTTTAATGTGCTCAGAATTTCTTATGGCTTGCTTTGCTTTCCAATTTTCTTTTCCCCCATGCTGCTTCACATACTTCTAAAGGGCACGATCTATCATGGAGATGGGAGCCTTCAGCTCCTTTAGGTTTCAGTGAATTTGAAGGTGCTTATTGTTTCTCCTCTAGGAACTGCAGTTTATGTCTGTTTATCCGCAGAACAGAATTTTTGGATGTATAGCATAGTATGTATTTAAAAGAAGAAGAATTAAAAAAAGAAACTATAAATATTGTTTTTTCTTAACAAATTTGTGGTATAGTGGTTGGGCCTACTGTTTCCAGCCTGTAGTTATGTGAAGTAAATCTGAGTTTTGTGTGTCAGTTTTGTATTGGGAAGTTGTGCTGGATGCCCAGAACTCAAATCTTTTACATCATCCATGAAGTGGTGATTTAACAAGCTCATGAGGTATTCTTAATTTTTGATCTATGAATATTCCCATTACTGGTTTAAAAAAAGAGTTACGTATATCCTGGAATATTTTAACAGTTAAAATTTTTCACTTTGCTTGTCTAAAATTGAACAGCTCAACACTCACAGAGCTGCATACTCACCAAGTGGATTTATCTTCTGAATTTTGTTGTCCAGTGCTTCTAATATGAGAAGTAATTTTGAGCAAACTATTCTGTGCTTCAGCTTCCCCCTCTATAAAATGGAAATGCCATTACTTCATGCATGAAGATGATTTTAGTACAAATAATTGGGTTTTTTTGCACAATACTCGAGTACAAAACCACCTGATACAAGAGTATATCAGTGCCAGATCAACTTCACTTGAAGTGCATTTAATTATTGCATCTGTGGGATTATAACTGAATCCTTGAAGGAGGGATTTTTCAGAAGTCTTCATACTAAATCAAGTACTTTCTTCTCTGTTCTTTCAGATTATCTGTCTCAAGTGCTTATACTGGCACATACATGGGTGCTTTAAATAGCCACTTTACAAGCTTACTTAATACCAACCACTTTGACATTTAGCACTGCTGTTCAAATGAAAATAATAGCTGACCTTTTTAAATTTGGGGGGTTTTTTTATTATTTTGTAGTAAAGTAAGAAAGAGGCTCTTCAAACATTGGTACTTTCCCATATTAGCTTTCCAAACTGATGATTTGTCAGGATCTATAGTAAGTTGAAATGAATGCAATGGTGGGGTGGAACCTCTGAAGTTTCACCTCTGAAGTTTCTGTGTGAAAATAAATGAACTCAGTATTCGCTTAGCTAACTTGTGGTTTATATATTGCTGCTAGAAAAATGTGGAATTATATGATAGATCCATTTACCTTTTTTTTTTTCCCTGTCTAAATATATAGATATATTTTAATGTGATTTGCTCTTTAACTGTCAAGGTGCCCTTGAAAATGCAGAAATCAAAATTCTATTTTCTGGAATCCATAAGGGAGAGTTCAGATTACAAAAAAAAATTAGAAATAAAAGAATAATGACTTTTTGGTCCTCCATTCATTTTTCAAGAAAACTACATGAAAACATGCCATCAGTGTAAGCCATGAGCCTGACTTCAACCGCTCTGTGTAATGTGATGTGAAATAGGGACTAGTTTCATTTGTATTGGAGAGAAACTGCAGCTCAAATTACAGCCCTTAGTGGTATCATTGTCATCTCTTTGAAAGATCTTGTTCAGCTCTATCAAGAATAACCAGGTAATAAAGACAAGGTCTGCGTGGTGAATAAGCAATGACTTGTGTTGGGTTTTGGTTTTGAACATCAGAGTCTCAGCATATCTACTGGCTTGGCCTCCTTATAAACATCCACACAAATGTATGAAGCACAGATCGAACTAGGAATTAAATTTTATATACTCATTCCCAAAATCTGCATGAAAAAAACCATCAAAAGCAAAACTTTTATCTGGACAAGTTGTCAGAGAATCCAAATCATTACTTGCAGCATTTTTGATGGACTTGCTACCAGTCTGGTGTTCCTCATCAGTAAAAATATTTGCTAGAGTAAGGACTTCTGTGGTTAAATCATTAAGTGATAAAGAGGTACTTTTAAAACCAGATTTTCCACATATATACTGCAATTACATTGTATAATATTGCAGTATATTTTTTTTTTGCCTAGAATTGTGATAGTTTTATCTTTTCAGTGCTCACTAATGGACTTAATAGTAAGGTCACAGGTTGTTTCGGGGTTTTTTGGGTTTTGGGTCTGTTTTTTTTGTTTGGTTAGGTTTTATTTCCTACAGCTACTTTTATTCAAGTTTATTTTTTGGTCATGTGGTTTTTCTAGGGAATGTATTATTTATTTTACTGGACTTAGTCACTTTGGCACCATTTGAACTGACAGAATATAAAGTAAACAAATTATATTTTTCTGAGTAAAGTGACCGATAAGCAGGGAGAAATATTTATAAATCATTCAAAGTTCTTTATTGGTGTATTGAAAAAGATGAGAAAGAAGTATTTAAGATAAAAACAACATGAGCTCTGTGTTTATGTAAAATATCCTACATTATATGTCAGCTTGGGTGAGGAATGTACATATAATACAATTGTAAAATTGTCACTTCTTGTTTTGTTCTGACTCCCTGTATAACTGCAGAGCTATGAACGTCTCTACCTCTTGAATTTTCTTTGCTGTATTAAGTTTCTTAAAAGGAAATTTATTTTTTTTTAAATCACTCTCCACTTCTACAAAATTTAATTTACAACTGCATAAAGGAAATCACTGTAGTTTAGGCAGTCAAGCATTTCAACAGATCCCTAGAAATGTACAAAGGAAAGAATGATTATCAGTCCTGAATTGTGGATTAAGAGGATCATACTACACAGAGTACTGTCTAAAAGTAGCAATTTAATAGAAAATGTGGATGTTCATGTGAAGAATGTCTCTGAGGTTAAAGATATCGTTTAAAACATGATTTTTTTTTCTTATTATTATTTGGTAGAAGGTTTGCCTAGAGATGCTTGTCACGTGAATATTTTTATTTAACATTACAAGCAGCTTCATTGGGAGTCTTAAGAGACATTTTTTACATGTTTTGTTGGGGTTTTTTGTAAAGTTGTGTTTTTGTTAATTTTTTTTGTAGAAGGGAAAATTCCATTAAAAAAGGAGGATTCTTATTTTGGACTGCAGAAAATGTACTGAAAATGTACAATGTCCCTTCAATGTCTGTGTTACAAAGCACAAATAAACTGTAATTCAGGAAGTACAATTTACATGTATATAAAGGCAAGTTTTTTAAAAATCACAAGGTAAGTGAGGTTTCTGAGGTTCTAGAATACATACTTCATACGTAGTTCCATGTGCCTTTTCTTCCCAAAAACTGACACTGCTTTTTGAGTCTTTTTGAGGGAAGATTGTCTTCTTTGAAGTCTGCAACAGGAGGAGAGGTACTTCTAAAAACTTTGTATGTATGTTCTTGTCCTGTAAACTTAAGTAATACTTTTTCACAAGACCCTCAAACAAACCATTTAGTGAACAAAATCAGCACATAGTTTCTCTTATTCTGCCTTTTTAAGCCCAGGGACGACCTAGTCCATTATTTCAAATGTCACCTCTGTGTCAGCTCAAAATATATCTCTGGTAAGGAATATCACACTGTGCACAAGTTTTTGTCAGCATTTCATTTTATGTCATACAATATTTGAGAACAGTTTTCCTGAACAGCCAGCTCAAGCATAGACTGCAACAACAAAAAATTCAATGGAGTGCTTTTCCAGAGGCGTTCTCCCTCCTGCTGCAAATAAAAATCATCACTTGATGGCGAAGTGATTTCTTTTCTCTCAAATGCACTTTATTGTCAGCAATGTAATTTATATCAAGCAAGCAGTGAGTTTAATCCATTTATAGCATCTGAAGATTATTTTTGTATCCAATATGAACCTTTTTTTCATGTTTTGGTCTTTTGTATACAGCTACATTCCTTTGATTATTAGAACCTTACCTAAAAATATCTTTTGCTAAATTATAGCTAGGTTTACTAGTTACTTAAGAAATTTTTTTCTTCTCTTCAAATTGTGATCTATGGCTGAATATCTGGTGCATTAGTTTGGGTTTTTTCTCTTCTTCTTAATTGTTGTGGAAACCAACAAATGAATTAATAGAAGCTGATTAAGAAGGAACATTTGGCATATTATTGATAGGAGACCTCTATAGAATACCTGAAAAATATATAGAATTCTATATTCTATATAGTATACCTGAAGGGGAATATCTGGGGATGACCTGCTGCCTTTTCTCATATAAATTAATTTTTTTTTCTCTTCAACTTAAAATTCCTGCAAACAGGAATCCATATCTTCACTTGTAAGCCTCTAAGCCTGTCTACACCCTCATGTGGTACAAACATGCCTTAGTGTTGTCAGTCACATAATGTGAAATAATAAACCACAAATATTGTCCAATATATCATGTTCTAAAATTTAAAATATTCATAAGTTTAATGTTTCTTTAAAAACGAAGAAATTTCAATATAATGATGGTTTAAATGAATATTATATTTCATCTGCGCTTAATTTCCATA
This sequence comes from Petroica traversi, assembly GCA_025920805.1. Classification (NCBI taxonomy): domain Eukaryota; kingdom Metazoa; phylum Chordata; class Aves; order Passeriformes; family Petroicidae; genus Petroica; species Petroica traversi. The sequence goes on from JAHLSL010000009.1 coordinate 21,113,689, forward strand.
GCTTTTTTGAATGAAACTCAGTCTTTTTGGTTTTTCTTTTTACTTTGTTTTAGTATAAGATAAATCAATTGCTTATATATCATTTAAAGTTACTGAATGTAATAATGTGTAGCCTTTGCTCAGTTAATATTCAGTTTTGTGTTGACATGAAACCATATGGCTTAACAGGCTCCTGGCTGAGGCAGTACACAGAGAAGAATGTGTTGCCACATGCCACTCGGGAACTTTGATGGGAGTTTACCCACTCTCTCCATTTATTGTTTTGAAAGGGTTCCTCAACAAGTTAAGAAAGCATATATAAAAATATAGGCTGGAAACAATATAAGTTGTTATCTAAGAGGTGGGTTAGAATGCCAGCTAAAACACTAAAATGTTTTAATTACAAAATAAGTGGTGCTTGTTACAATAAAATATCAAGGGTCTTATCATTTAGGTTCAAAGCAATGCTAAAGTAGTAAGATAAGTAGTAAGATTAAACAGAAATGATATTAATCAGAAAAAAGTTTACAAACCATATAGGATTTAGTTTTTTCCTTATTTATTTTATGAATCACAGATTCTTCAGCATCTGCAAGACCCATTATAAGTCCCCTAAATGATACTGCTTTCCACATTTAGAAAACATAGAAGTAAGGGTTTATGGGTTTATGTTGATTCCTTGTTCCTGTCACTAGGCTTTTGCTCATTCTTGGAACACTTTAGAGCCATTTGAGTTTTCACTTACAGTTTACTCTGAAATTAGCTCTGCATTCTGTACAGTGCCTTTTTCATTAACTCTTATTTATACTTAACACAGTCATGAACTTTATCATGGGCTTGATTGAGGCCTGAGTTACTTATTGGTCGGTTTTTATTTGTTGAGACCTATTTCCACCATTATTAGCCAATTTTTAGCATTTCTGAATACAATATAGGGGTTACAAATAAAAAGAAAATGCCAAAAAATATGACAAAATTTGTATTAATAGTGTTCCCACATTTTGTTTCTGCTGCATTAGAATAGCTTTGATGTAGCACTAGGAAATAGCAAGGAAATAAAGCTGGGCGATGTCTTAGAGAAGTTGTGTATATTTTAAATATCATCACACATCATTGGCAAAGCAATAAATACAGATTGCCCTTGACTCTCCAAAAAAGAAGTGTAATACAGTTCCTGTCCTTAACAGTTGCTGTATTTCTTGAGCACTAAGCAGAGCACTAATAATCTGTTTGATAGGTATTTAAATAGGTGTTTACACAGAAGTGAGAGTAGTTAGGTTGCATCAAATACCTTGCCAGCTCCATAATCCAGTTCCATCAGTAACAGTTTTGGAGACATTTAAATAGCATTTCTCTCAGATGGTGCTGGTAAAACAGCTCTGTTCAGTACTTGCAAATGGGAACTTTTAGCTTCAAGGATCACTGGCAGCTTACTTCTGTTGTCTGCTGAGAAACTAACACTTCATACTGAGCAGTGGACAAGAAAAAAGTCTGTCTTCTTTTATGCATAACGTGTTCACCCATAGCAAATGAAGGTAACTTTTCACAGCAAGCGTCCAAGGACAGACTCTTGGATATGGCAGGTACTCTCACTTTTTATCACTCGTTTTTTTGGCTGATCTGGCAGTGCCACTAATAAACAGCAACAGATTTTTTTCAACTGTACCCTTCTGTTGGACTTCTTTTATTTGTAAGAAAATGAAATTTTTGTGGGAATCCCAACAAAAAGCAGTAAGAAAAAAATAAAATTTATTTCATGACAAAAGCAGAAAAAAATGTTTAAAAATTCATAGTTGAAGGTGCTCTTTTCTTTAATTGGCGTCTTTTGCTAAGACATTAACTTCTTCATCCCATATAGCCACTGTGTGAGCTCAGTACGTGTGTTATTCTCAATAATTGTATGGAGTTTCTCTTCTCTCAGTTCCATCCTTCACTTTCCTAGTTTTATTTTTATCCTTCTAAGCATTTCTTTGCTGTTTTTTTCAGAGAAATGTTATATCTGATATAAATGAGAACTCTAATCATTATCTTTGTAATTTGTACTCCAGATACCATTTACTCTATAGAAACACTAAGCAAAAAAAAAAAAAAAAAAAAAATATCAAAACAGACATGAAAACCCCCAAACCAACCAACCAATCAACCAACCAAAGAAAACCAAAAGAACACGCCCAAAAAACTAAACCTACAGACACACAGAGCTAAAAAACCCAAAGTCCATGCAGATACAACTCATCCCATCTTCCTCATACCAGCCTGTGTATGTTTAGACATTTACGTCAGGGCCAACAGGAATAATGTTTCCAATTTCACATTTTTTTCTTCATCACTGTCAACTCTATCAGCATGTTAGTTGTCTTAAGCTTGAGGTGTAAACATCTGTAATTTGAGTATCTTTCCTGTTCCTCTCATCCATACTAAGGTACAGCTTCTTAAGCTGTGCACTGAGCTGAAACTCTCATGCAGGTTCTCCACATTTCAGATACCACTACTGGCCTCCTTTTAGCACATGACAAATATCATCTTGTCTCATTGCTCCCAGTGTTCTGCAAAGATTATTTTCCTAACGTCTCTCTCTGCATCTTTCCCCTGTTCCCCTTCAAAACATCAAATACAGGCAGTTTGTTTTCAGTTTTATTGTTCTTTACCGTCTGACTTCACAACACCCATTATTCTTCATAAAGTAGAAAAAAAAAGTGCCATTAATTTTCTACTTTTTGATTTTCAGATAAGCCCTATTGTACTTTCTCCTGTGCTGCCTGTAATGACTGTGAAGTACCTCATTATCCTCCTCCAAGTCAGTCATTTAGACTTCTCCAGTCTATGTATAGAGAGCTTAGCCACACATATTGCCTGCTATCATGACAGGTATTTCCTATCAGTCTGTCACTGTCACCTCTTGTCTTACATAGGATAATCATCTCCCTCAGTGTCTGTGCCATGCTGGCAGCATGGTCCTGGTCAGCATCAAGGGAGCCTTTGGGCATTTGCAGTGATTCCCATGTTACTGCTGCTGCCACTTCCAAGTCTTCCATCACCTGTGAGATTTACCATGAGCATTGAGGTTCTTCATTCAGCAGGAAAAATAATGGCCTTATAATTCATTTTTCTGATTCAGCTGTTTTAGGTAGTCTGACCTTTCTGGGGGCATTTCATTCTCTTCAGTTTACTGAAATTTCAGTATACTGAAATTGCAGAACTCACACATCTCTATTGCATCTAATAAGACTCCAGTATTTTCAGTCTACAAGAAATATTTGTACGTGTCTCAAAAATAGTGTTTTTTTTCTAAAGTTAGACCAAAAAAGATGATTCAAAGGACATTCAAAATGCCTTTGACACAGTCCACTCAGACCTTCATGAGTGATTAAGAAAAGTGAATAGTTCTAGGTGAAAATTAAAGTTCCATAAGTTAGAAACAAGAGACAGATGATAGAGTATGAGTATATTGGAGTATACTGTCAATTTTCAGCATGGCAAAAGGTTAATGTTTCTGTCTCCTCCTGACCTGTACATTAAATACCATTGTTTAGTATATTTAATAATGAACTGGAAAGTGGGCTGAAGGATATTTCATGTTTCAAAATTTAAAGATAACCAGAAAGCTTATTTAGCCTTGTAAAGATTAGAGATGACTTTGATGCATTTCAAAGGAAAGTGGAATAGGAAGTAAGCAAATGCCATAGAGGTAGAAGATAGATGGTATTGGTTAATATGATACATTTTGAAGGAATAATTTAACTGCTTACACTGGTGATGTGTTTGCACCAGTTTTAATAAGTATAATCCCAGTGTGATAGAGGAAAGAAAGAGTATCTTCTTATAACAAGCACTTCTTTTCTCATTCTGCAGTAAAACAAAAGAATCCAAGGTTTATGAAAATTGAGAAAAACATTATAATACCAGTTTTGGTTTGGTCTGTGATCTGATTATGTTGTATGGAATTTGGGATGTTTCATTCTAATCTAAAAGTTGCATTCAGCAGCCTGAAGAAGGAGCATTTTTTCTCCCTCTGTCCGCTTCTGTTATGCAGTCCAGCTATTTACAGACCTACATTGTTTCTTTATGTAACTGCAAGCAAAACTGTACTTAGAAAGCTACAGGCAAGTGTGGGTTCATATCTGTTCATATGTATCTGCATGAGAGTCTGCTCTATGTAATAGTTTTTGTCATTGAGCTATTATTTCATAGCCAGGGTAATTTGTTTTCTGCATAAAACATATTCTAATTACAAGTGTCATTTATGTTGTTTCTAAAAAATATTAACACAAATTCTAATATTAATAATGCAAATAATAATTTCTTAGTTTAGGAAAAAAAATATTGGATTTAATATTTGTGAAATTTCTTTACTCCCTAAATCTTGAGTAGATAGAAAAAGCATGTCATTTGAAAAAGCTGATGGAGCTTTGGTTCCTCAAGACCATGATACTAGGTTATTTACCCAAATCAGTTACCCAAACTACACTAGAGCTGTCTTTGTACAGATAAGTGAATTATCTTTTTAATATATGTATATGTATGCACATTCTTTTAAATTGTCTGTAAAGGCTTTTAATATTTAACTATTTCCACTTTAATCCCGATCTCTCAGTCCTTTCCTCTTCTACAGTTTTATGGCTCAAGACTTTATTGGGAGCAAATTATACCACAGCCTCTTCATTGTTCATATTCCTGGAGCACTATATTAGTTGCAGTCTCTATATAAATGCACAGAAACCTCTTATTTTTTATGCCCTAAATGTCTTCTTCCTGGAGCAAATACGTGGATATCTCTGCACACTTCCTGCCATAAATGTGATCCTCATTTAGTTGTCTAAATGAAAGGATTTTACCTGAAATACGAATTTCACCTGAGCTGTGCAACATAGGAAAGCATGAGACTTTTTATCAGATCCCTTTCACTCCAGTCTTTCTAAGCTTGGACTAGATGTCCAAGTAAATTGTTGTCCTATTTGCCAATATAGTCATATCATAGGCATTCCAAGTACTTTATCTATTCTGGTTTTTTCTTTTTTTTTCTTCTGTATCCTGTCTTACTGTGACTTAACAAGCCTGTGCTTGTGCATAAACTGGATTTCTACTCCGCAGTACATCTTCTGTTCTTGTCTAAAGAATGTGTAAATCTCATCAGATTAATAGCAGATGGGATAGGCCAGGACCCAAAAAAATGAATGACAGGATTTGTTGGATACAATCCATAGCAATGCCATTATGGTCATGTCAGGAGGGACATGAAGTATAAAGATTAAAACTCCAATCCCAAAATCCCATGTCAGTGTCCTGCTTTTAGAAAGGATACAGTATTGCCTTCTGTTTGCCATGAATAACCAATCAATTTTAGTATAGTCTTTGTCCTAAAACATTGAGATTAAGTCTTACTCCACTTACTCAAACCATCTTCTTTCCTTGGACTTTTCTTTCCTTTTAGGATTTCATACTTTATAAATGAGACACTTCCTTCTCTAAAGAGAATTTGTTTAGGTATGCTTATCTCTTTAATCACTCAAACACTCAACCCTTGTCCTCATAGACACTCTTTAAGGACATACTTTTGCCCTTCCATAGATCCTTGGGCTAGAAGTTATAACTAATCATGCAGTTATGTTTGTTGAGAAATAAGTGTGTGAGAAACTCATAAACTACCAATAGAATGAAGAATTTAGCAGATGTAAATACACACGTGTTAACACACAAAGACAGGATTTCTGGAAATTCACTGAAAAGTATTTATTATTCTCCAAATAATAGAATTCTGGGTTTCCATTTCACTTTTTACTTACAATTCAAGAAAATTCCTATTTTACTTACTGCAAGAAATTTCAATCAAAGATTGAAAGATTGTACCATTCTGTGAATCTGAACAATACCAGACTAGAAGCTGGACCCACTGCAGTTCCTTTCTTGTGGTGGATGGTGCACCACAAAGGTGGCCTTTCATCACCTTGTGTACTGTAATACACATGAAACTACAGGCAGTTCACATTTAGAGTGATGGGTCTTCTCTTGATGTGTGTGCCTATCATAAGCTGCCAACTATTTCAGGAAAAAAGCCCTTTTTTTGACTGAATAATTAATTCCAAAGAAGATGAAGATAAAATGGGAAAGAAAAATAGAAACAAAATATTTTACATTTTAAAATAAGGCATACTGTTGCTGTCTGATGTTAGCTGTTTTTAAAGCCTGTTAGGTAAAGTAATTCCAGTTAATATATATAGCTCTTTGGAAGTTAAAATATTCTTCACTTTGTCCAGTTGACTAAATTTCTCTATGAATCAGCATATTGCTGGCTCCCTTGCTTCTGTTGAATCATTCTGCCATTTCTGCTTAACAAAGGAGGATGCAACATCAGCTACAGAAATATATTGGAAAGCTTATTTATGTTTCTAACTAGTAATTTCTTTCATTTGTAATTGCATATCAGCTATAGATACTGGTAAGATAATTTTCTTTATTGAACAAGTCAGCAGCAGTATATATTGACTTTTTACATGTTTTTCATATAACTTCTGGAAGAAAAAAACAACATATGTTGCCTGTTATGTTTGGGGTTTTTACTTCTGTTGGATTGATTTGAAAGTTGTCCACTTTCACATGTATATTTAAATAGTAGGAGCAGTGTTAAAAGAAAGCCAGGAGTGACTCTATTTCTGGAAGGATGGGGAAGTGTCCTACACAGCATTTCTCACACTTCTGGGCAGTGTCCTCATGACCTTCAATTTACAGTTGAGACAGTTACTCTTTCCAAAAACTGATTGCTCAGTCGTTTTGCCAAATGGTCACATCTTTAGGAAACAACAAACACGCAAAATGAGCAATGACTTAGTGTTGGCTTCGAAGCCTCTTGTGCTTTGCAAGTTCCTTTGTTTGGAAAAGCTGAAGAAACAATTTGTGGAGGGCTTTGATGGCTTTTAAGAAAAAAAGAGATTAGCCGCAAATTCTCTGAATACCATCATGGGTGATGAAGTTCAGAGGCAATTAATGCACTCTTCACTCCAGCCCTGACATGAGGCAGCAGGAGCACCCTGTGGTTGACTGGGTTGTGTTCTCATGGGGATCGCAGCACTGCAGCGAGAACGCCTGCATCCGGGCCTCATTTTAGTGCTGTCACTAAAACTTTCAGTGGGGAAATAAATCATGTACAACTGGAAGTGTTTCACAGCTCCACAGATGAGAAGGGAAAAGCGTTTCTTAGAGGTGTTGCACAGATGTGTGTCATCACTTGTGCTTCCCTGTAAGATAGGTCTAAAGCTACAGCTGGTAATGCATGCACCATGTCCTCTAACTGAATTGTGGTCTGTCTTGGCGTATCTTTGTATCAGCTCAAAATTCAGGCCTCTTATTACATTGTTTATGTCCAGAGGACTATGAGATAGGTGATACTGAGTCAGGTCCTAATACCCTGTGTTTTGAGTGCCCACTCCAGGTGTGTTATGAAAAATGAGCAGAGTGATATGATAAGACAGAATAAAAAATTTGAGGCCCTTCCTTTTTACACACTCACGACAATGTGAGGCTCAAGAACCCTTTGTGTTCAAAAGCTTGAAATAGATGTTTGATCTATGGATTAATTTTATGTTTTTAAACATGTAGAGTTTCCTTGCTTGTTCTGTTAAAATAAGAGCTTTGTTTGTGTCTTGAATGTATTTAGATCTTATTTTCCAACATTCAATCTTGTTAATATTCGAAGAAAATTAAGAGAGAACAGTGTCAACATTTGTATCACAGAATCAGACTTCTCAGATCCAGATAATGCTCTTTGACTGTGTTTCAGAAGCTGCCGTTCAACTTCTTCAGCAGCTGGAATCTGGTAGATTTAAACAAGATTTATAGCATTATTTAGTGAAATCAGTAAAGTTCTGTATCATAATTAGAAGTGATTTCATGTACCAGCAAATCTCTGCACAAAAGCTCGCAGGATGTGATGGTATATCCCTCAGGTTGCCTTCTCACTCTCTCTCTCACAATCAATCCATTCTCATATTTTGCTAAACCATTACCGAATTATGTTGGGAGTAAGGACATTATTTTCAGGATCTTTTTTGCCATTTAGTTTGACTCTTAAAGGTGGAACATACACAAATTTCTCTTTCAAGAAGACAAATTTTGTTAATGTAATCAACTGGGCAATATCATGGTGAAGAAACTTTGTTTATATTCTACAGATACATCAAAACCCATAAATACCTTTTCTCTAATAAATGCTTTGCAGTACAGTGTTGAATTATAAAAGACTATAATAGCATATGCAAGGCTTATATAAATCAATATCACTAAATATCAGCAATGAAATGCTCACAATTTGAAAGGTAAGGTTTTCTTCCCCACTCTGTTGAAGTTGTTATTTCTGATGAGTAGACAGAGTAGTTACAGCAGTTCGTCTCCTCCAAAGTTTTGTCTTTAAATAATAATTCAGATTTATCCAGTGCGTATTAATTCTCCATAGGAAAAAAAATGAAGATCTTAAGGCTAATCAGTGCTGAGCTAATGAAGAACTGTTAACAATTTTATCCTAAAAATCTGAAGGCTGAAGTTTCTGTTGGAAACTTAACAAGAAGAGTTTATTTCAGACATTACTTACTAGTATCCAAACAAAAAAAATCACCTAACTTGATTTGTTCTGAGTAAAAAGAGAAGGGAAAAAAAGAGCCTTCATTCAAGAATTAATTTTAACATCATTTACTTCTCTGTGCACACTTTCTGTTTAGATGCCATTTATAAATATCTTACTATCATTTGTTAAATTTTGTGACAATTTTTACCATGCTTGATGACTGTAACTCATGTATTAAACATGCACACGTATTTTAACAATATTTGCATCTTATAATATGCTTCCTAACGACTTGTCATAGACTCATCAGTTAAACATTTATTTTACAAATGCATTTTGTAATATGCTATGGTAATAAACTATAAAAAAGGTATCCCACCTTGTAATATTTTCAGATGGATGAATAATGCATTACAAATTCTACCTTCATTTAAAACATGACCTCTATTCTGATGAAATCTGATACATTGTCTGGATTTATGGTGATCACTGAGTTGTGTGAGGTGCTGTCAATCTGCTTTCTGATTAATTTTCCGAGTTGATAAATTTGAATTAATCTGTAAATATTTACAAAATAATATGGTTTATTTTTTCAGTTATTTTATTTTTATCCATCTGATTAATTTAAACCAAATGCACCAACCCTCCATCTAGCTGGTAGCTAATTTTCGTTCAAATAATTTCTGGAAATTCAATTCAGTTCTGAAATTGATTATCAAAATTATGATTGTTCGTTTGCTGGCTGCCTAAGTTTGTCATATGTATCTCCAAAGAGACCTATGCTACTGTCACATCTAATCTAATGAGCTCTGTAAAGCTGAAGGATGCATAATATTGGGAAACTTTATAATAAGCTATTTCGCAATAAAAATATGTTTTTACTATTTATTATTTTAAATTTCACCTACACCTGATTTTACATACTTTTTAAATGTATGGAACTTTATTCAAATCAAAGTTTTGCTTAAATAGGTATTGCTGGCGTACTCAACCTGTTTTCTGGCTTCCTGAGACATCATGCTGATTTTTTCAATGGTTTTTAAAATATGAATGTTTGTACCTAAGATTCTCTGGCTGATTTCATGTGTACATTGTAGTATTTTCAATAGTTCTATTTCACCAGAGATTTTTTCTTCAAAATTGAAAGAAGGGAATTTCAGGGTTGCTTGGTTGGTGGGTGTGTTTAGAAAAGGTATAGCGTATTAGAGGTATGCCCATACATCTGGTGATAGAACAAAATGATTGAGGATTTCAGCAGGTTCTTCATTAGTTACCCACCCATATCTGAAGAAAAACTGAAGTGTCTGGCAGTTTTACTTTTGATGTTTGCCTGGAAATAGTTTTAGGCTACTGCATCTATGTGATGCTGTCTGAATGTGTGAAGCCAATACAGAGTAGTCTGGTTTTACATCTATTTAACATAAATACAAATGACTGCTTCAGGTGCATGCTAAGGAGAATTCAATGTAAGATAATTGGTCTCTTGGAAGAGGGCTTTATTGCACCAGACAATAGAAGGTTACACCTTGTCTCTGCCTTTCACCTTAATAGTCCAGGCTCAAGGGCCTTTTGTCACCATTCATAGTCAAGGCACTTTTAGTCAACACATTGTTGTCAACACATAGTCAACAGAGCTTTAAGAGACAAATTATGCAATCTGATTTAGACATCTAATTAGGATTTAATGAATTGTGCCACAGAAATACCTATTTTTCTCCTTTGATTACTTCAGATTACTATTTCAAGTATAGATTATAGTGCAGACTTTTTGCATTTGTTAGAGCAATATCTCCCATTACCACTTCCATTTTTTAAAATTATTTTTTTCTTAATAAATTACTGTCTATGAAATGAGCTGGGCTTATTGTCAATTGAGTTTTACCTCTTCAAACTGAGCATTTTAGACCAAACTCTACACAGTTAAACACAATCAGTTAGGATTGTCTAAATTCTGTTATGGTGCTCTCCCTGCTCATGGAGAGTATAACTCTGTTTCAGTTTGCTTTTGTTTTGTTTTTTTTTAGTGTTTATCATGAGGTGAAAACAAACAACTAGTTCTAGTTCAGATATTGTGTTTGGGTGATGTGGCTTCTATCCTATAGCATCAAGGCTAGGAAATACTCATTCTACATTGGTTATATGAAACTTCAGACTGGTCATCTAAGTACTGAAATGGGCTTGATAAAGTATTTAGTCTTCTATCACAAATACTTTAAGCCATCCCTTCTCCCATTCTTTGAGGGGAATTAAAAAAATTGCTGTCTTTTTCTGTTAAAAAGATAAAATGTAGCAGTCATTGTTTTGTTGTAAGATTTTTCCTATTTTTCCCTGATGGTTGTTTTTCTTAGAATCATGCTGCATTCTTTACTTACCTTTGAAATTACGAGTTTGACCACTTTGCTTATTAGGAGTATGATGATTTCTAGAGTGAATTTTTAGCAATGTTTCTAATGTTTGACTGTTTCAGGGCTTGCTTCAACTGCACACACAGTTTCTTTGAATGCATCAAAATATTGTAGTAACTTGGTAGTTCCGTAGTTCTCATCTATTATAAGTCACACTCTGATTGCACAAGAAATGCAGTAAACATCTGTATTTTGTGACAGGAATTTCTTTTTCTTAAGTTCGCTCAGAAAGTACAGAGATTCCGCATTTTGCTGTATTTCTTGGCAACTTGTCATTCTTTCACAAATATATATGATGTATGTGCTTTTGTTATTACTTGACTGTTTCAAGATTTCTGTAGTTGAGATTCATTGCATTCCTTGTGTTCTTGGAATTCCTTTTGTTGATTACAGTTATAGAAAAGCCTATGAGGCACTCTCTAGAATTTTTTTTTTTTTGCACACTGCATATGTATTTTTATATGTGAACATCTACAAGTGTATATTTACATAGTCAGCCATCATGTGCAATCTTAGTACAGATAACAAACTTCAGGGTTGTTAATCATGCACCCTTCTCAACTGAACTTTACTAGTCACTTTCCTTCTATTATTACAAATCTCTGCTCTTAACACTAACAGTAATATTATTTTCTCTCTCTTTTTTTTTTTTAATTTTGCATGTCAGTCTTCCAAATGCATTGTGATTTGTGGGCCAGGACAGAGAATGTCTGATCCAAAATTAGTCAGAAATTCAGTGTCTTGCCCCTTACTGAAGCCAACAGTATGGTCTTTATTTCATGGGTTAAGAGTAGATTCTAGCTGCCTAGTAGATCACACCCTTGATTTAAGTCCTGGGGGGTTAAGATGCAATAGATTTTCATGCTACAGTATTCATATGCATACAAAAATATTTTAAAGTTATTTCAGTATTTCTAAGATACAAACATTAGCAGACTTCCTCAGAGGTACAGAATTTAAAAATTACCTTTGTAGAAGGAAAAAATGCTCTGTGGTACATTGGAATACCTTTTTGAAGATTTTAAAGCGCTTTTTTATATATAATTCACATTTCCTATATACATGGTGATATGTTTTTGTATAAAGGTTCTATTCCAGTTTATTTGGGAGAATCTGCATAAATCATGTGTGGTTTCTCCATTTGTAAGTAATGTGGCAACTCCAAAGTCACACCAATGAAACCATCATACTTTTCATATCACGTACGGTTTATAACATACATACACACTTACAGTGAGGTAGAGGATGATACTGAAAATCTCTTCCCTCTAGGCTTGAAAAATGATCAAAAAGTAGAAGATACTTTTTGTGCCTTGGGAAAAACAGATCAAGAAATTAAAACTCCAGTCATTACCAATAACCTTAAAATGTATTTTAATGTGCTGCAGCTTCAGTTACCCTCAGCTGAAGCTTCTCTATTTTAGCTTACAGGGTCTTGTGACCTCAGCCCATAGCAGAGTTTCAACAGTAATAGCGACAGCCATCTTGGATAAATGTAAGTGAATTTTTTCCTCATTTCTATAGTTTCTCTCCCTCACATGCACTTTTGGAGTTTTGTTTTTCACTCAGGATGTAGACAGTATTCCTGACAACACTTCTGCTCTGTGCCAAGTAGCATGATTGACACAAAGTACAAGTAAAGCAACTAAGTGGGATTTCTTGCCTTTTAAATGTCACAGTATCAGACTCATCCTGTGCTTTTGAAATGCCAGTATGATGGCCATGCAAACTTTATTTTACCTGCAGCTAGCTTGATGGTAGTTTTCATTATCAGCCAGCATTAATCTGCAAAAAGTGAAGCGGTACAAAAAGATTTTGGCCATATAATCTTGTTTTAGTTAATGCTAAGGATGTAATCTAGGAGAATTCAGAGAATATTTTTTTAAGGAAGAATTTGCCTTCTTCAATCAGCTTTATCATTTCAGTTCTGCTTCACGTCAGATTGTGGTAATCCATTTCCAAACTTAGCTCTGCATTCACTAACTGTTGCATAAATCTGGGGCTGGAGCTGGGAAAGGCTACACATACATACTGCCTGTGTAACAACTTCCAGAAGTATAAATGAAGGAATTAAGGACATCTGCCCACTATTGTTTTCTGAAGAATTCCAAATACAGCAGTCTTTTTTTTTTTTTCTCAATAGTTATCGTGCTGTTGTAACGAGGAGACAAACAGAAGAAAATAGAAATAGAGTTATTTTGTATTCTGATAGCCTGAAGAAGCTGGCATTTGGTAGGAACTCACAAAAGATAGCTGGACTTAGATATTCTTCAGTATTTAGTCCTGAGTTGGCCTTTGTCTGAATTCCATTTCTGAATAAAGTAGCATCCTTGGTCTGTTAAATCACCATGCTACCCATCCATCTTCCATTTGTTCATATCCCTATATATACATATAACATCATACGTAAAATTCCAAGGTTTTATTTACATGTAAATAGTTGCATTGTAGCCCTGTAGCTACAGTAGTACCTTCTTAATGACCTCGGCTAGATAAGTACATGATTGTTCAAATGCAGATTGTTCTCTTCATGTGGCTCCATAGGATGTATCTGTTCATGGATTCTATTAAATGAAAGGCCACACCTATGGAGCAGTTAGGCTAAGACCAGCAGAAGTGAAGCTGCCTCCATCCATCCATGTTACAAACATGACATTCAGAGATTGATACTGGGCTGTCTTGGTGTTTTACCTGAAAACCTGTAGTCAGCTTAAAAAGTCATTAGAATTCAGATCTTCTAGCAAACATGTGGTTATGTTAATATCTCTGTAATAAATGTGAGACCAAATCTTATATAGCAGAGCCTGGAAGCTGTGAGAGTAAAAGTACTGAAACCAGTTTATTATCTTGAATTCGTGAATTGCTTCAAACTTTAGTGTGCCATGTAGATGGGAGTGGGCACTGTTATCATCTGCACACAGAAATGAAGTAGTAAAAGAAATACCATGCCTAGAATCTATTCTTTTTGACTAAAACTTTATGAATAAAAAAAAAAAAGGTGTAAGAAATGTTGGCTTGGCTACCAGTTCTCAGGAGGAATGTACTGAATCATAAGGAATAATTCCTAAAATTTCTCCGAGGAAACAGTTTAGTTGAAATCTGTGCAAACCCTGAGGACCAGTGTCCTCACAGGTAAAGTTTTTTAATAATAATTACCATGAATTTAATTTTAAAAGAAGAGAAGGTGTTCTTACATTTGTCATTGCAAAGCTGAATTAATGCAAGAGCTTTGCAAACACTGTCAGTGTATGTACAGATGTGTTTAAGTATATATAAAAGCTCAATTTCTTCAGAATTTCACAAAATCAGCACTCTCACAATAGCAGTTTAAAACTCAGTCTTACCTACATGCTTATCAAATTCCAGTTATTTTGTTGGAGCCATGTATGCCAACATAAATTCATTGCCACTACAAGCTCAGTCCTGTATGTGTTATCTTTTGGACACTAGTTTATGTGACACCTCTGTCCCATTAAGTGATGTGATCCTTACGTACAAGAATGATCCCCTGCTTCGATAACTGTCTTCATCTTGTAACATCAAGATTATTGAATTAATAGAATGATAATGAGATTCCATAGATCTTGTTAAAACAGTATTTATTCACTTCATTATTGATAGTTGGAGTGTGGTTTATTTCCTATTTTTATTATTTATGTAGCTCTTCCAGTTGTCTTCAAACAGGAGAGAGAGATAAAAGAATGTGTATATGTATTTCAAACTTTGGGGTATTTTAACTAGAATATGTAGCATGTTTAGCATTTGGTGTGTATATAACTAGTATATAAAATGTGCATATATAAATAAATATATGTTTAACTGCTGTGTTGGGGCTTATATATAGCTCATCATTTAACACTTTAGTATATTATGTGAGGACTTTAAAATACAGTAGAAAGGATTTTGTGAAAATTATGTTACAGAAAGTGTGATGGAGCATACTGGGAAGTTATATAATGTGAAAAGTCTTGCTATAAAATGGTTTAAGATATTAAAAAGCCAAATGCTCACAAATCCAGCCTGCTAATCCTTTTGGCCAAGTAGATATAACATTATGTACTTCATACCAGGTAGTAACTTCTAGGAATTTCAGTTTCTTTTCTATGTTACAATGTCATGCTCCCAAAAGTTTGCCATAGCTTAAGAGGCAGTTGTGCTCCATAGTAAAAACCTGAGCATTTTGTAGAGATACTGAAGTAACAAAGGTACCTACAGTGCTGCAGTCATAAATATTTTTTTACATTGTTCTTATGGTTCTTCATAATTGTCTTTACATTCTCAGTGTATAAAAGGCAAAGAAATGTTAGACACCAAATATCTAAATCCATTCCCTCAGTATATGTTACAGCAAATAAAGATTTTATTCTCCTTCCTTTTAATGTTCCATGGACACCAAGTCTAGATGGTGGGAGTGAGTTGAGGGTTGTGCAGATGATTTGTTTCGAAGATCTCTGCACTCACTGCTCCCACCAGATTTATTTCCAGAACTCACACATGGTGCTGTTACCTACAAAATAACAGAGAGAATATAACGGAGAAATGTTCATTTCTCAGTGTCTTTATATCCTAAATTGGGAGATTTGGTTTGACATTATACAACAACTGACACTGTGGTTTCCTTCAAAACTCCTTCATATAAGGAATTGCTTTAGGACATCTTACACTGGGCAGAATTTATCAAGAGTGTGGCTTTTGCTGCTTTAGTGAGTTTGCCGTTCAGAAACTCCCAGTAATGACTGGATCATCAATACTGACTACAAACAGATAGAGACAGATAGATGTGTATATATACTTTTTTTAAGCAGGCCCTAAAGCTTTACACTTCCCAAAGAAAAGGTAAATAGTCAGCTTAAACCTCTTCAGCAACTCTATAAACAAGAAGATGCTGACAGCATGTCCTCTTTTCTATTACCTGGTTGTCCTGTCTGTGTTCTCCTTCCATGTGTAAATCCTGCTGTAATTTCTTTGTGTTTGTTGCCACTATTTGATATTTATATAGGGTTCATAAAGTTTGTAGACAAAATAAAAATATCCAACTTAATAATCCTTAACTGGTCTTTTAGTCAAGCCAGCCATTCATATTTCTACTTTTCCTCTCCTTGAATATTTTTTCTAGACATTGTTAGGGCTTGTAACAGATGCTGAATGCCCATAATTTAGGAAACTCTTCAGAGAAGATAAGCTTGAAGTTTTTTTTACCAGATTGTTAAAATTATATATTTTTGTCCCCAGGAGGGTTTGACATGGTTTGGAATAGTAACTATTCCACGGAAAGAAGCAAAATTGTAGTGAAAATTATGAAAACTTTCACAATTTTAGTGTATCAATAACAGTAGTAATAAAACTAATCCAGCATTGAACGTTTAATTAAACATTAATTAAGTATTCCATTTTTAACATTTTTATTGTGATTTTCTAGTACTAAAATGCTCTGAAATTCGTTATAGTAATTTTGGATCAAAAAAAGATGATTTTGAAGAAGTTGAAACATGCGGACATTTTCAAAATGACATTGCTAATATTAGTTTTTCAAGATTGCATAATGTTGAAGTCAGGTTCATCTCAAAGCAAACATTTTGCTTTGGAATTTCCTTCACTAATATTCCTATAAGAACATATTGGAAAAATTGTATTTTAAGTGGAAAAAAAAGCTGAATTGTTCTTAAGCAATATTTTTAACCCTTCAGAATTGTTTGTGAATAGCATAAGTTGCTTTTCATGCTGTTGACTAATGCTCATGTTTTATAGTGCATAACTGGATTGTTTTTCTGCCTATTTGGGCAAGAGAAAAACTCTGTTATTATAGGACCTGCAAGCCTCAGTTATATTTTAGCCTTGTTTTATGAAGCACTAGTTTTGAACTTCCTTGAACTTCTGGATGGAAAATATTTTTTCAGTTACCACTTTTAATTTAAAGGCAAATCTCAGTCTCTTCTTAAGGACTTGAGCTGTGGAGACAGGTATCTTCTAGAAGGTGGTACATGATCTTTTCATTAGGAGTACTGTAAACTCTGTATAGGTGTGAACTGTAATAATGTCTTTTGTCAAAAGAATAATATTCTGGGTCATGCAGTATTTAAATTAATATGTCTGTGGTTTGATAAGCCCAGCTCTCGAAATAACCATCATTCCTGAGGGTGGTTCTAGCGGCAGTTGTTGTTACTGTCAGACTTGGGGCAAAGCTGTAGATGAGTTTAGATCACTGATGATTTCTGAGGTGGGTCAAGTATTTGGGTACCAAAGTGCATTTTCTTGAGTTTGTAAGATACAGTCCAGGGTAAAAAAAAAAATACTGATAAAGTTTTCATTGATACAGCAAGAATTCACTAGGAGAATAGTAGTGGAAAGCATTTAGCCAATCCATTCCAAAATGCATATTTTGTTGGTAAATGGCATTATTTTTTTCATTATTAATTATATCTTTGCAAAAAAATGACAGTTGTACACTTATATGTACATGTCTACAGATTATAATTGGCTTTAATTACAGATGAGGTTTCTGTTAAATATCCAATAATTCTGAGATATAGGCAAAGTAAGAAAGTGCTGTAATAGGAGGTGTTGTGGAATTCCCCTTGCTTAAATTTTAACTATTTTAGACAAATGTCTGTCAGAAACAAACCCACTTATTCTTCTTTTGAAGAAAAGGATGGGATAGCTCACTTGCCAAGGCATCTTTTTGTTCTGCATTTTGCATAACAATTTTTTTTTTTCAGGAAATACTTTTATTTCAGTTGATTTCTTTTAATTAAAATTCAAATTAGACTGCTATTCAGTGCTTACAACAACTATGCCTATATGTACATTAAATGAACATCACTTTTGGATGTCTTGTTATGAGTAATCCAAATAGTGTAACGAAGCTTTTCTTAGAATAAATATCTGAATGCCATTAAGATAGTCTCTGAGTAGTTTCTAAAACTAAATAAAAGTGAGAGGTAAATAGGATTTTATACAGAAAATATTTTTAACAGAAGTCTATGTCTCAAATGTTGCAAAAAGTTCTATTTTTATTTAAAATTCCCACAATGATGTAAGTAATTCTGAATTTTCATGGGCTCAAAGCTTTGTGATTAATTGATTTTGTGCCTTGAGAGACAAATAAAAACAAACTCTTCTAAATCTATAATTTTCAGGGAAACTGTGTTCAGAGAGCTTTGGAAAGTACTGCCTTATTAAATGCTGGGCACTTCCATGAAAAAAGCTTTAAAAGATTTCAAAGAAATAAGAACTTAAAAATGTATTGCTTTCAAAACTAAAGGAGAGTGTTTCCAGCCACTTCTCCATTTTGGGGCACTGGTTGCTGTCTGAGTTACAGGGAGGGAGGGAGTTGAATTCCTGCCCTGTCAGCCTGGGAGCAGGGAGAAGCAGCAGCTGTCAGGCTGCTCCTGCAGCCCAGCGCGCGGGGTATCGGGGCTGATCCAAAGCACAGGAGTTGGGAGAAAAGACTGAGTTCCTGGAGCCTGCTGGTGAGGTTCCTTTCAGTGCAGCTCCCAGCTGTGGTCTCAGGCCCCACCCAGGTTCTGTCTGTTCACTTGGGAAAGGGCAGGTGGGACATGGCCCCGGCCATTGCAGGCTTTAAATGAAATGCAATAAATCCCACTCCTGTGTCTTTTCAAAGGAGTCAACATTTTCAGTGTAAGAAGTGTCAATATATTTTCTTTTTTTCTTATTTGCTTGTCAGAACTGCTTTTTTTTTTTTTTTAGCAATAATCATTTTATGTGGTTTACATTAATTCTAACTTAGGGTGATATTTCATATAGTGCTTGGTTGGAAATGTGCTACTACTATTTTTGACTGAAAGGAGTTGTGAATTCAAAACATCGTCCCTTGTAGGCCTATTAAAGCTCTTCAGTTCCCTATAAATATTGCATCATAAGAACTTTAAAAATATGCATCCTGTTTAGTAGTCCTGGATGTGCTATATATGTTTTTTTTCTGACAGGCAGCATCCAATACCTAGTAGATCACAGTTCTAATTATCTTTTAAAAAGATAAATAATACTTTTCTAAACATATAATGTCATCCTTGACAAAAATGCAAAAATGGATCAAAAATATTATAAGGGAGGTTAATGAAGATACGTTCAAACAGTGAAATAATCAAACTATTATCAGTACACAAGACTGAAGAAAATACATTGTTAAGTGCTGTAGCATTTTTATGATTCCTCTTGAGAATGAGTTAGCCCAAATGAAGGTGCTCTGCCAGTTTTATTTAAAGATCTGTACTTAAAAATGACTAATTTTATAGCATGTATTTTCTGTTTATGTGCCTGTCAGTTTTAAACAGCCTTTTATATGCAAATGCATAGTGACAGTTCTATATTCTGTGTCATTTCGTCACTACAGTTTTTCATGCTATTGGAATAATCCCTTAACAGATATTTATAGAGTTTTTACTGTTATTTTGACAAATCAGACGTTGTTATTAAAGTGATAAAAGAAAGTATTTCTAATGCTTTTTTGCATTAGAAGTTCTAAACTTTTTTTAAAAAATTATGTATGTTTCCTAGTTCCATTTTAGTAAACCTTTTACGGAAATTGTATCTCACTAGTTCCATTTTTTATTCTAAGAAAAATCTGTTCTTGGAACTTGTTCCTAAACAGGTGTATCACTAAAGATCCATCCTTATTGCTCTTTTAGTCATTCCATTGTAAGTGACTATACCCAGCTGTGTATTCCATTAAGTTAACTCCTGAAGATCATATGCTTTAACAGTGCTGGATGTGGCTGCCCTTAGGGACAGATTGTTTACCTGCAATTATCAAAGCAAACAAACGCTGATTTATTATCTGTAATATTTGTAGTTTGGAAAGCTTGTTGCCTTTTCATGGGTGATATACTCTCAAGGTAACAAGTTTGGAGGATTTAATCTCTGTTGTCCATTTCATTGCATGCCTAAGCAGTGGCTAAGCATGGAATGGTTTGGCTTTGAAGGGACCTTAAAGATCGTCTGGTTCAAACCTCCCATCTTCCACTAGTCCAGATTTCTCAAAGCCCCTTTCAGTCTAACCTTGAACATTTCCAAGGCAGGGGCATGCACATCTCTCTGGAAAACCTGTTCCAGTGCCTCATCACGTCATATTTAAGTGTTTCTTCCTAGATGGAAAATTCTCGTCTTTCAGTTTAAAGATGTCTTACCACTACACGAAGAGAACACTGTAATTTCTAAAGAGACCTTTAAATTCGCCTCATCCCTAGGTAACACTTCATATTTTGATACTAAACATGTAGACTACAAGCAAATTGACAAAACAAAATACAGTATTTCCACAGTCTTGAAAAAACACCCAAAACATTGGCAGGTGGCATAGAAAGTCAGTGAAAGGACAGAGACACTCACCTGTGTCTAATGAAGGAGGTGACATTTCAGTAAATGGAAGGTACTTAAATATATGCTGTGTGTTGGCAGTCTCCCAAGACTGCTGATGGAAGTGTTTCTGGGGAAAGGAGCAGTGTCTTGAGGAAACTGCTGCTTAGAGCTGTGTTGTGAGAGTGGACTGGGGACTGGCTAAATGCCTGGTAGGAGGCACCTGGGTAGCAAAAAACTTTCAAACAATACCAGCTGCTGAAGCCGTGGACAGCTTTCGGGTCTCTCCTTGACAGATATTGTGAAACTACATTTACCCCTTTTTTTTTTCTGCAGTTTTTTCTATATTCTGTTCTGGATATCTCTGTGTTATTTGAATTAGTGGTGTAAATCTTCTGTTGCTTGAGAGCAACACATGACACATGAGGCAGTTTTTCTGCCACTATCACCCCAGAACCCTGTGGCTTTTCAAATGAACTGTCAAAAAGTCAAAATTCATCTTGCCTGACCTAGGGCATTTATTTTATATACCCTTGTTAGAAGCAAAGTTAGTCTAACTTGTGTCTGCAGGAGAAAGCAGACAGATGTAGACAAGGCTGTTTTTACAAGGATGGGACTAGTCAATGAATTTGCACACTGTCTTTTATTGCCTCAAGAAAGTGCTCAGGGCAAGCAGACATATCAGTAAGATGTTTAAAATATTATTGTACAAACCTGGCCCAAGTCATGGTACATAAGATAATATGAAATTATTAATGTTAATATTCTAATGATTTCCCTGTCAGGCTCAGGTATTTAATAACAGACAAAGAGAGGAAGGTTTTGCCATGATAAACTTGTCTGTTGGACTGAAAGTATTCATACTAATACTGAAAAAGTATTCCTACTAATAACTATGTCTTTGCACACCATGGCAGATCTGACCACAGTCCTGAAACACTGCATTTGATATACAAATAGATGTGTTTGCATGACCAAACTGCAAGACAGATAGCAAAACAAAATCAGAAATATCTGCTCTGTATATGGACATGGCTGCACTTTCTATAGAACAGAAAGATTTGAAACCCTCTTACTCATATAACGCACCACAAGACTATGAAATGCTGCAGTGGTTTCTGTTTGGCTGGAACGTTGAAACACACCTTTGTATTCCAAAAGACACATAAACAATAAGTACTGTCAGATTATTCTAAACTGCACTGCACTGTTTTAAAAGTTTTAATTAATTAAAGACTCTTCAAATTGCTATAGAAAGGTCACACATAGAAAGGTTCATATAAATGTGAAAAAGTACACAGTGGTTCCCTGGCGTGATGAGTGATTTCTTGCCCTAGTTCTGGCCTCTCTTGACAGTTCAGGCCTCTCTTGGTCACTGTTTCTGTTTTCTTGTGCTGTTTTAATCTGTGTCAGTTCAGTGGGGAGCACTAATGTTAATGGTTAGAAAGGAGTCAGTGACTGGATCATCTCCTTATTCTCTTCACAGCCAGCCTTACCCATTCATTGTCCCACTGTACACAAAATTAATTTTCTTGTAGTGAAGGGCTCGAAAGCAGCTTGCTTCTTCTGCTCCAAGAGGCAGATAGATGGGCTACAGAGTTGCATTTCATGATTGCTGGTATGGCCCCCTTAAATCACAAACTGATCAAAAGAGCCTAAAAGTGGACAGATAAGGGATTTTATTCAACCACCAGACAAGGAAATAGGTGAATTGGATTAATCTCAACACTTACTGAAAGCCTGAAAATTGTCCACATGTCAGCTGCTCTTTGGGCCAAATGATAGTTTTTATTGCTTAAATTTGACTGAGATCCATGCATTTTACCCATAGGTGGGAGCAACTAACACCAGTTAATCCCCATGCACTCCCAGTGAATGTACATAAACGTACAGAGTACTTATCAGCCTTGACAGGGTAAACGGAGAACTGTCCAATTAAAGGCTACTTTGGCTGAGATCAAAAAATGTTTCTTTTATTTTTAGCTAAATAATATACATAGAATAGGCTACTGATATGCTTGGATTTTCAAACTTCTGCACCTGCAGTATGTGCCTTTCCTATGGCTGCCAAGACTCAAAGGAGAGGGGGTGGGATTTGAAATTGAAATCTTGGGTATGTTGTGTGAGTCCTGAACAAGGTGGCAGTGTGTCATCTGAGTAGTCTTACCTTTCTATCTGAAACTCTCCTAAACTGGTGTTTTTATGTCTTATGGGCAGGGGTTACAAGAGAGAGTAACCCATCTGCTGGCTACAGTTTATACCTGGAGTATGTTTATGTCAGCTGGGGACAGAAATTTTTGTCTGCCATTTGGACTCCTAAAAAGTTATCTTTATTTTGCAGGTGGTGATACCTATGTGCTGTTGTTTAAAAAAAAAGGGGGGGGGGGGGGGAGGAGGGGGTGGGTATGGGGGGGAAAAGGAGTACATCTTTAGACTAGGAAAAATATGTTTTCAAATATTCATTTTTAAGAAATATTTTCTTAATATCTGCATGATCCCAAGATCAGGCACAGAACCATGCTTATGCTTATGTGCACATTTAGGCACAGAGCAGCATAGACTGATTTTACATGGGCATAGACAGCAGCTGGAGAAAGCCCTGGCTCCTCCCATTGATGGGGAGCCAGGTTTTCTAAGCATCATGTGAGGAAAATTTCACTGCCTTTTCCATAACTTTAAGCTCAGGGAAAAGGTGCAGAAGACTAAGGCATATGAGTGCCTCAGTGCACAGAAAAGCATCAAGCCAGATAGGTGTGCATGTCTGGCAATTATACATATGTCCTTTAGTCAGACTGTGGCTCGGGGATTGTGGAGCTTTGAAAATCATACTGCATAGATGCTGGTAATGCATGTTCTAATAATAGCACTCTCTGTATTTCCAAAATAGACCCTGATTCATTCTCCTGTTTTTACACCAGGAATAATACTTCATTTTAGTTTCCTGGCTAGTTGGTGACAAGAGAGGGACACATTCCAGTTCAATATTTCAAATATTCAAAATGGAGTTGAGCTGAATTATTTCTGTTTGTATCTGGTTTTGTGTTTATTATGTGAAGACTTTTTGGGGAGGAAACTGTAGTTGCCACCATTGCATGTTTACAAGTTTCACACTCTTGAGCTTTAAGCCGGAAAATGGCAAAAGTGTTGTTCTGGTGAGCTGGGAAGGATGTCTCTCTTGGCTAGTCTCTACTTCCTCTTAAAGCAGAACCTCTTAGAGGGGATCAGAATAATTATGCACTTTGTGAAGATCAGGAAATACAGATGAGAACCTTCAGCATGCACATTTTACAACATAAACAAAATGGAAAGGCAGAAGATTTTAAGAGAGTGGTAACTGAATTTCTTGAGATGGAGTTTGATTTGGCCATGTGGGGAAGGAGTATTTCAAGTTGTTTGGATGCATTTTGTTGGAAAGTAAGGGTATCAGATTAAATTACTATAAAATGTGCTATTGGAGTTCCTTTCACTAGTCGAAACCTAGGGGACTCAAGGTCAGCTGAAATTTTCTAAAGCTGTCGTGTGTCCACTGAGAATTTAAACACAGCTCCATAAAATAATCCCATCATTATGACAGTATACAGATTTTTTCAAATTGTAAGATTTACAAAACATTTTAATTTATACTATTTGATGTATATACTAAGGACCATCTATAGGTCACATAGTTCTGGTTTGAAAGCATACAAGATATTCCACTTCAAGAATAATTTTAGTGGCTCCAAGTGTCTACACCTGGGCAGTTATTTTCTTCTTCGCTTCTGTGGGGTTTGCTCCTGCGCTGCTGTTTTGTTCTGCTGTCTAAAGAATTATTCTCATCACCAAATGTAACGAGCCTACGCGGGGATGTTCCTTGTGATTCATGGAGAGAAAGCTCTCACATAGAATAATTCAAAATTCAGAATAGAGCTCAATTTATTCAGTCTGAATTGCCATCTAAAAGAGCTTCTCTCTTTCTCTCTTAACTGTATAAATAGTGTATAGACACTCCTCCTAATTTATACTGTTAAAGTTATGAGCTATGGTTTGCTTGACTACTGGCTGCATACTTGCTGGCATTGTCTTGTGAGAGGGAAACAGGGCAGATGGACTGGGGGTTTCTGACATCCAAATAGGACAGTATTTCTGGAAAAATAATTTGGTTGGTGAGCCATACAGTCCTTGGGCTTTCTGTACTTCTTGTAGTTCATTGTGATGGTAATTTTTTACATGTACTGTAGCTCATTAGAAACTGGACTGAAACTTGAAGTATTAACTGGCCATCAAATAGTTTCAGACGTCAGTAATTCATGGGTGTAATTCATCTGAGGCGGATAGGTATTGCTGCCCTAGAACCTCATACCCCATTACATTTCAAGTCCATAAAGCTTTACATAAGGCTTGTTCTTGAAGAACTTTTAAATAGAGAATTAAATGTAAGTTTTAATTCTTGCTCCTGTAGTATTTGAAATGCATGAGTCAATGAAATACTTTGCTGTATACATGTAAAAGCTATTACCTTTATACATGTTTGTATGATAGTATTGTCAGTAGCCTTTGATCTTTCTGCTTATCCAGTTTATAGGTTTCTGTGTTTCAAACATTGAGCATTTGTGTCTCTGTTCATTACTGTTTCACTGTGGAAGAAAGTGAGATACCTTGGGCAAGTTCACTTTTTCCCAAGGTTTCTCACTGCCTCTAAGACTTGAAAGTGCAATTTGCTGTAAAGCACTAGGTAACAACATAGAATTTGAAATCCATTACTCTGTACTGATAAGGTTTATCCTGAAGAACCTTTATGTACACTGACCATGGCTTGGAAAATGATATCACAAAATCAGAAATTTTTTCATTCAGTTATAGTATTATATTCAGTGTAGCAAGAAATGGTTTTGCATGACAGTACACATGTAAATGTCAATGCATATGTCATTTACAGTTATCTGGGTGTTCTGTGAGATTCACAGTGATCATGTTGGAGAAAACTGTCTCTGTTACACTAAATAAAATGTGCTTAGTAAAAATTGCTAGCAATTTTTTTTTCGAGACATGTAATGACATGGTAAGAATACAAAACAAAACTACCAGAAACAAACCATTTCTCAAACAGCAATATCTATGGGACAAGTGATCTAAATTGGTGGAACAGAGAGAGTTCATCACTGCACTGCAAAAGGACTTGAAATATAACCTAAAGGCAAGTGAAATACTGATTCCAAGCTTTGAAATAACAGCAACAAATTTACCTACAGACAGAAGATGCATGGAAGCAATAAACGAATTATACAAGTCTTACACACGCAATCTGATTATTCTGACCAAAGTGTTAATTGGATCCTAACTGCCAGATCTGATATCTGTAGTCTTGTAGTGGGAACCTTTCAAAGTGATGAACTGTAATTCACCGAGCTGCTTGAAGCACTTGTAATTTACTGCATGTCATGCTATGAAGAGCCTGACCTAATGGACTTTACATTACCTGTAATGCTGGAAACCTTTCAATGAAACTAGTTGGTAAAAATAATAGTAGAAGTCTATTCAGAAAGAGGGAACAAAACTACATTTTAAACACTGTTTTATATCCATATAAAAAGTTGGTCATTAAACAAAAGATGAGCAACTCAAGTCAAATATTTAAACTGGAATATTTCTCAGTGGTGAGGTGTCTGGTAAATTTTAAATTAAGTAGAAGTGATTAATATGAAAAGAGAACCTGAGATACTTCTAAATGGTGTGGAATATGTTGTGCTTCAGATGGTCAGGCATGAAATTCCCTTTCCTGAATATAATATGTTATAAAATGTGGTTTGAGATAGCCATTGTTCCCTACTGCATCTTAAATCAATATTCAGAAATACTGAGGGAACATTTACCTATAAAAATACATAGCAGTTACTGAATGCTAAATAGAGTCCAAACTTAGGCGCCCTGTGCAGGAGGCTGATATCTGGTGGAAAGTGAAGACCTTCTTTTCCCCTAGATGATGTTGGAAAGGCAGCCGTAATAAGAAAGGTACAGTCTACAACCATTGAAACAAAAGCAGTGCTATGAAAGATGTCACATTGGGGCAAATTCTTTTTCTGGTAAGGAGTTGGGGGTGCAGTGGAAGGTTATTTAGCCTTTATGCAGTATTTCTGCCCCATCTTCACACAGTGGTTCTCATTAAATGGTGCTAGAAAAGCTACCACTAGTTCCCAGCTTGCCCTGCAAAGAGTTGGGCTTTCTCCTGTGCTCCTGGGAGGCAGCACTGGCCCCAGGCAGCTCCTCTCTGCTGCTCTGCTTCCCCAGCTATTCTGCAGGGGCCAGAAGGGACCTACAACTTAGGAACAAATTCCCTTTTATAGTACATCAGAGAAGATGCACCAAAGATAGCTGGTACCTGCCCATCTCGGCATCAAAAAACTAAGCTTACGTTTCAGTTCCTGATACATATAATCAATATATGTCAAAATTATTCCATAATTTTGG
>JAHLSL010000009.1:21142885-21160385 GCA_025920805.1 Petroica traversi
GGGGAACTTTAGCTTTGAGAAGAAAGAAAAACAAGGGCATGTCAAGGCCTAAACCAAAGATGTATGTAAAATAATCTGAGCAGCTTGATTAGCCAGAGTGAGATTAGAAGTTGCATTATTGGCCTTTAAACATATGGTGTAGCATATTATATATCACCTATAATCTCTACGACAGCAGGAGTACGGACGGCTTGTTTTCCACTAACTGTAAAGAGAAATTACTTTAATCTTGCCTAAAATGTTTACATGTAATTGAAGGAAGTGTCCGATAACAAAAAAAAAAGCTGCAAAGATAAAGTTCTATAAACTAGGATTACACAACAAAGCACACTCTAGTATATTAAATTAATTAAAATGTAGATAGATTAATAATAATAAATTAAATTCCACTGTAAACAGGGAAAACTGGAGTCCTGATCACAATAGGTATATCTTTGCTACTTTGTTATTTTTCCTATTGCGTGCCTCCTAGGGTTTCTCTGTTGATAAACTTCAGTACTTTGTATCAAAATTTATATTTTCAGAACCATGTAACCTGTGGTAATTGAAACTGCATAAAATTTGGCAGTAAGATGGTCAGCACACAGGGATCATTATATATTCTTGTTATCTGGTTACGAACAGTTTACAAATACCACTCAGTTTATTCTCAGCTCTTTTTAATATCATAGAGCCAGGATGATCCAAAGGTTATTATGGTAGACACTCTACACATATACCAAAGCAGGAAGAGAAGGAATGCAGTAGTTTCATCTTCTAAAATCATAGTTTCCTGATGAAAAGCCCAATCCTTTGCTGTGTGTGGTTTCACACCTACATTTATTTTTGAAAGGAGGATCTTACAGAAAGATTCTCCATTAAACGTTTAATTACACATCTTTCAATAAGCCAGAGAGACTTGTCTTATGGAGCAGTTCCATTCTCAGATCTGTCACTTAAAATATGATGTGATTTTGGATTAATTACTTAAAGGTGGTGACTTGTTTCCTCTGTCTGTAACAAAGAAATAATTCCTACATACCTTAAACAGACTCTGAATGTGACTAATATAGGGGATTTTGTGACTCTTCTCAAAATCACTGAAAACTAAGGGAAGGGTTTGTTGCAATTTTCATTATCAGTACCTGACTTTCAAAATAAAATTAACTTGGAATAAAAATAGTGTGTCTTTGCTGGTTGTACTTGGTGAGATTGGTCTTGAAAATATGTGTGCAATTTTTCAAGACTTTTGAAAAATATAGGTAACATGTAAGAATATAAATTTGTCTGATGCCTATTATTGATTAGTTAATAGGAACAATAGATGAATGTTTACCTGGCAAGCTTCTTTACAGCTAAAGCTGAATTTTTAATGTACAACAAAAGAGTGGTGTTAAATGCAAAGCTTTAGTCTCCACTATTTCTCTGTTAAATTGATCTGGGATAAACCCAAATTTTTTATTCTTCAGAGAAGTTCTGTCTTCATTTTTGCATCTGTGTTCATCTATCTAATTTCCAATATCAATGTTTTCATTCTGAGTCATAACTTTTCTTTAATTTGTAAATTCACACACAGTAATAAAGCAGTTTACAGTTGTTCTTGCCTGAAATGCCATTTAGATGTGTTAAAAACTGTTTGTTCAGATATATGTAATTTTATTTAGCAGTATGGCTGTCCCACCCATTGTTTTTTGTAGGATAGCATACCCAGTCATCTTCATGGCAGAGTCAGGAGTTCCATTTCTTTGAGGATGCCGTGTGAAAAATAAGTTGCAGTCATAAATAATGTTTCACTTTCTCACTTAAGTTTGCATGAGAGCTTTAAGCAAAAATTCTTGGTAGTTTTTGGCCCACTCAAAGGAACAATCCTTGACCCTTCACTGGGTCACTCTACCTAAACTGGTTCTATATACATTGGGAGATTCCTATGAAAAAGAGTCAGAGGTTGCCTCTCTGCTAAAATTTTGTGAAATCAGATTGGAAATCTTGGAAAACACAGACATTAAATCAAAGAAATACACCTAATGCATATAATTGGCCATAAAATAGCAGGTTTCAGATAGTCTTTCAACCCAGATAGCACGGTAGCACTGTGCCAGTAAGAAATTAAAGTACAGTCTGGTATATCACTGAAGGCTGTGAAATGTACCAATTTATATTACCTAATGACAATTAGAGAAATGTCTTTTCTTAATGTGCTCTGCTAATGTAAATTTCAAGCAGTTTTCAAAATGCCTTGTCCGTTATCTGTGGGAAAGAATATATGTCTCAGTTATGATACACACATATGTATCATTACATAAAATTCTTTTAAAGAATTATCTACATAAATCTATATTTTTACTAATGATCTGGACTGCCTTTTTTTTTTAATGCCTCTGTCTATTATCCTGGAAAACAGGTATATTAGTTCTCTAGCTTATACAGTTAAAAGGAACTGTTGAAAATTACAGGAAAAACAAATTTTGTGAGAATGTATTGCAAAGCAGGTGTGTCTCCATGTATAAGAGCAGGCACACAGTTAGGAAGATTCAGAGCAGATACTATGAAAGCTAACAAAAATATGCATGGAGAAGGGGAATCTGTATTTCAGACTGAGGAATAGAGGATTCTTGTGGTACCATGAGTCTTGCTAAACAGCTTACAGACTTGAGTCCTTAGCACAGGGTATGAAAAAAATCAATGGCAGTTATGGAGTTAGGTAGATTTTCACTCGGTTTAGATCAAAATATTCAAGTTTGGAACATATTATAATAGTAAGCATGTAAGTGTAAGGAAATTTATTGCAGGGTTTAAAGGTTAAAGACAATATTTTAATTAGGAAAGCATCCATCTTCCTCTTTGCCTTCTCATTTCTGTGTGATGTGTGGTAGTTGAATAGCATCACTGAGATAAAATTGTTACAAGATCAATTCAGATCTCAAGTAAACAAAGGAAATTCTCGGTGAATTCAGAGGGAAATGAATGGTGACTCCATTCAGTGAATTTTATTCTTTGCTTGTGCATCCCAGAGTTGTAAAAACCTGTTTGTCTTGCCTCTAGTACTTGCTAAACTTAAAATAAAACATTATTATATAGATATGTGGCTACAAAACTAGATTTTACAAAGTGTAACAACCAGAATTAATCATCTGAAATCTGGGTGTCTACTCAGAGTGAGTCTGCACTGAATGGAGAGAGACAGGCACATTCACAGTGTGGACTTAGTTCCATGTTAAATCACTAAACTAAATGAGAAATACTTTGCTCAGGATTTTTTTATTCTGTTGATCATGGAAGGAATACAGGGATAGATGAGCTTTAATTCCTCCCCACAATTTTCTGAGTGGAAATCTTTTGTCTTCCATTTGTATTTTAAAATAAAACCTTCAGAATTTTTATTCTTAAAATCTATTTGATGTTTGCAAAAAGAATATCATACTTTTTAGTTAAGGTTGGTATGTTTACTTTCAGACTCCTAATTAGTCACTGTTTTAAGACCATAGTTTATGCTGTGATAAATTGTGTGAAAAGTGTATTCTGTGTATTATTATATGAGGTAATTTCTTCTATAAGTAAATTTCTGAAGGCTTGTGTTTCTTTTTTCCTCTGTTTCATTTACACAAAGTCTTTCGGGATAGATTCAAGTAATAGAAGCATTAGAAAAGTTTTTCCTCTTAAAATTGGCTCATGATTTAATTTATTAATAATAATATTATTTTTACTGATTTACAGAAGACTGGAATGTCCCACAACATCTCACAAAGCAGTATTTATGTGCCAGCTTGCTATTATATACAGAAAAAACATTTGAATTTTGCTAGACAAGCGAGTGGCTGCTTTTTCATGGGTGGAAAGCCTGGCTTGCTGACAGCTGTTTGACCGTGTCCTGGGTAGCTGGAGCAGTGGTCTCACACTGTGTGCCTGCCACAGCATTGGACAAATAACCCAGGTTCTTTCACAGGACTTTTCTCTCCTACCTACACAATGAAACATACTCGCTGTGTCTTTCCAACTCGCACGTGTATTCCTGAGAACATGTGTGTACGTGGGTGTTTATGCATTTGCAGCCCCTTGATATCACTGTATAACAAGTGGAAAATAAAGTCATGTCCAAAACAGCACCTACCCAGAAATGCATTCTCAGAGTTTAGTGGAAAAACTAATAATCTAATGCCAGGGTTTCCCAGCTTTCAGTTTTTAGGAATGCTGAGAACACAATTCTCTCTGCAGAGACCAGGTGACTGAGGTGGCAGTCCTTGCTGTGTGCTCTGATATGTTCATGACGTTTTTATTCCTTTATAAATCAGACCTTCTTAAAAGACTAGCTGAGCAAGAAAGTTTTTCTTCTACTGAAGCGATGGATTATACAAAAAATATTTTAGGCTAAGTGTCTTTATTGTGAAAAACATTTACTGCTTAAAGATTCTTATTTTGCTGTCTGCCTTAATCATATCCTTTGAAACAGTCTCAATAGATTTTTCTATTCTTAACATTATGACACTTGATAAGATGATTGATTATGAAGTGTTGAGAGCCCTGCCATGTGATCATTTATTTTTAAATACACATTTGTGCTAGCCAATGCTTACATTTCTTGCAGGAATACATAAGAGATGCGAAACATAAAGCTTGAGTCTGATCGAAACTGATGCCTCTGGAAATAGAGTGCCACAGTACTGTGGCCTTAAAATAACAGATTCTGACTGAAACTGGAACTTTACAGTGATAAATACTATGTAAAAAATTATGGTCCATCTTTGGTACAAAATAAAAAAGATGTACTGCTGTAGTGCAGGCAAAGTAAAATGTATTTGACGATGATATCTTTCTTTCCCTGTGCAGGTGCCTGTGTCAGTGGCCATGATGACTCCCCAGGTGATCACCCCTCAGCAAATGCAGCAGATTCTCCAGCAGCAAGTGTTGTCTCCGCAGCAGCTTCAAGCACTTCTCCAGCAGCAGCAAGCAGTTATGTTGCAGCAGGTAATGTGTGTTACCTGCTTTGGACTGTTAGCATAGGGCATTCACACAAATGTCAACCAGATTTTATGGGTCGTATTTTGTAATGTTTCATTGCTCATTACACCAAAAAGAATGAAAATAAATATGAAACTTCTCAGTCTCTAAATTTTTTTTTTTAATTGCAGAAGTGTGAAGTCGCACTTTGAAACATTCAATATTATATTAAAACCAGCAGCAGCAGCAGTGGCAGATGCATTACAAATACCAAACAAATTGATGTTTAAATTTTCAAGGGCTTAGGCATATTTTAATTGTAGACCTGCCAAAGGAAGTGCAAATAGAGTTGTAGATAATTGTTCCTTTAAAATTCATAACGCTGTAGTGCTCCCTTTAGTCACATAAATGGTATGTGGTTATGAAATTTGAACTTAACAGCTTGTTTCATCAAGGGAAAAGGGTTTTTTTATTTTGTTTTTTTTACATACTAAAAATTTGTCCCAGATAAGGCTAAAAAGAAGGAGGAGGTTGCTGTTTCCTTAGCACAAAAATCGGTCAGCTAATTGAAAAATACATGAACTTGTTATTCATGCAATAATGATAGTGTCAGTGATCAGTGTCTTGGTGTAACGCAGAGTGGATTTTTGGGTGCATGCTTAATTGTCATAAAGAAAATGATGTGTCTGTTTTTCATAGTCATAGCTCAATCACTGAACTGTATGTTTAAACATTTTAATATCCAGTACCATGATCATTACAGGCAATTCACCTTCAGTTGTGAATCCAGCATCCTGCTAAGCAGATTGACAGATTAATTACTTTTTTCCCCTCAGAAGCAGACAGTTTTGTTTGGCCTTAGTGACTTGTAGGTTTCTTGCGAGTGGATGAGTGCAGCTTCTGATTTGTTATATAGGACGTGTAAGGAACTTAGGCATAGTTATTTGAGGAGTTAATTTGGCTCTTGCATTCCCTTTAGAATACAGATTTTCTATACCCTTCTGTTTAGGATATTTTGGAATCTGCATTGGAAAATTTCAGAACCGCCTTGGAAAAAAATGTATGTAGATCTGCCTCTTCAAATCACATTTTTTGTTATGAGGTGATTCTTAATGGCTACGCTACCATATGCCAATCTAGAAGAGTTTAGGAGATTTATAATACTTGAAACTTTTGCCTTTATTTATTAAAGTCAAAATGGTTTATTCAGCAACAACTACAAGAGTTTTACAAGAAACAGCAAGAGCAGTTACATCTTCAGCTTTTGCAGCAGCAGCAGCAACAGCAGCAGCAACAGCAACAGCAGCAGCAACAACAGCAACAACAGCAGCAGCAGCAACAGCAACAACAGCAGCAGCAGCAGCAGCAACAACAGCAGCAACAGCATCCAGGAAAGCAAGCAAAAGAGGTAGGAGCTAAGACCCTTGCTGATGCACACTAGCCTGAACTGCCAGAAGCATGGAAAAGACAAGACCGGTTTAGATATTTTCCTGTAGCAAGGATGCAGCTATCCAAGATTTGTTCTCATATTTTTACTGGGCTTAATAGCAGTGCTGATATAATTCTCCTGCTCCCCTGTCTGAGACATAGGATTTGAGATGCCTAGTCCTGCTGTCGTCTAATGTTCGCTAATGAATCTGAGTGTGCAAAGAACAAACTGTGTGGTGGACTCTGTCCTGATTATCTTGTATTCACAGGCAATCTGTGTTAGGGAAGGAGCCTTACTTTGCTCAGTGGCACAGCTCAGAGAGCATGCAAATTTAGTCCATGGCTGAAAAAGAGCAATTGAGTACAGATTTCAAAGTCATAGGCCCCTGATTAATGAACTGCTACTGTAGGTTTGAAGTGGAGAGTAGAAAGTTACAGTTTGATGTGCTCATAAATCAACCTGACATGTGGGTTTCTCAGGCCTAGCTTGCACTTGTCAGCAAACTGCATCAAATATAAACAGAATACAAACAAAACATGTTGAAGTAGTTAAATTGATCAGCAGGTATCCTAGACGTTGTCTTCAAGCTGCCCATTATGCAAACGTCGAGGAAGCAGTTGTGACCTCCTGAGGCTTTGTTTCTGTTTGGATTTGTGAATAGAATTTCAGACAGCCATCAACTACGGAATAGAAATTGCTCCCTTATTTCTCCGGAGGCTCTGGGCAATCCACATGACTTGCTCCATTATGCAGTCTGTTTTCCAGTGAGCGCATCAGAAGTTTCTCTTTTCCCCAAACTAGAAAGGAAAGGTCTTCCACAGCAGCTTGTCTTTTTCTGAAGTGTGACTGCCTTCTTGTACCCTCCTGAGCCTTTGTAGACTCAAGTTTGTCTTGAAATGTCTCACAAAATTGGAACCTGTACTTTTGCTCCATAATAGGGCATTTCGTTGCCTTGAATGCCATGCCCCTTGTAATATATTCCAACATGAAAAGAGAGTGAGCTAACAGGCCAGTGAAAGGAAGGCTACATCCCAGTTTACTAATAGATCACTGGAGACCATGTTCATGGGCCACTGCAGACCAAACTTAGTCAATTGGAAAAACAAGAGTGCCTTCAAATCACAGGCTGCTGTAAAAAGTTATATGTTTAGCATAGATAAATTTGTTATCATCTGCCATGAGCTGAGCTTTTTTTTTATTTGAAACAGCTGTTATATACTTTTTCTTGACCCTTTTCTTTAGTGTGTCGTAAAGTGTATCTTGCCATTTTCCCTAACACCTAATAATTTAAATGAATGTAATAGAAAATTTCAAACACTTTCACTGCCTGAGTATTCTACAAATAGCATTATTATTTAATAACTGAGATTAAAAAGAAGTTGATTTTATGTTTTTGGCTCTCTAGCCTTTTCTGCGCATTTTACTTTTTGCTGCATTTGCTTTTTTTTTCTTTCCCCCGTTCTCTTTGTAGCAGCAGCAGCAGCAGCAGCAGCAGCAGTTGGCAGCCCAGCAGCTTGTCTTCCAGCAGCAGCTCCTCCAGATGCAACAACTTCAGCAGCAGCAACATCTGCTGAACCTTCAGCGTCAGGGACTCATTTCCATCCCACCTGGCCAGTCTGCTCTTCCTGTCCAGTCTCTGCCACAAGGTATTTCAGAAATACACGATTGGAGGCATTTCTAACTTCACAACTTTTTAGCCATTCCATTTGCATCTGAGCTTCTGGAGTTCCCCAATATGACACTTAAGCGTACTTTGTAATTGAAACTTTATTATTCATATTACCAAATTTTCTGGATATTGATAGATTTTACAACATACTCTTATGGAAAAATAATGGCAGCTTTTTAGTGTTTTTCCTAGATGGAAGGTACATATTTATTGGGCTTATGTGCTGAAAACAATTTCTAATAGCAGCACAGTTCAAGCATCATTGCTTTTCTCTGAGGAATCACTGAAACCTGATTTAGTGGTATGTTATTTCATTTAATATAAACAAACAGGTATAAAATACATCTCACAGTGATACTAAAGCCATTTGAAAGCTCACATTCTTTTCTTTCTCATCTAAGAAAATAAAGTGTTTGGCATTGAAAAGCACTTTGAATCTTCAATTTATGACAAGTGAATTTAGGGACAAGCCTTAGGATTTATTTTATTTTATATTCCTTTGTATTAAATAGGTTAAATAGAACAACAAATTTTGAAGGTGGTGATTCCAGTAGTAATGAACTGTGACTGACAAATAACAGGAAGGACTTTTTGAAAAAAAAATTCCTTTTGTCACTTCGATCAGGATTTCTCAGTGATGAAAATGAGCTCAAACTCTACTACTAGAAAATGGGGCACACACTTTTAAAACATAGATTAACATGGGGATAAATGCTACTCACATTTTAAGATAAGGTCACAGTCTTCCTATCTAAGAGACCCTGCCTGTAACCTGTCCGTTATGTATTTCTGTTGGTTTTACCATAGAGAGTTGAGCTAAGTGTCTGTTCTAAAATTTACACAATAATCTTATCTCTGATACCCCAGTCCTGAAATGAGCATTGTTTAGACTGTGTTCATGACTGGTAGCATTATTTTTAATTTGTCTTTATGCATGTAATTAGTTCATCCACCAAATACCTATTATGAAATCAAAGCCTCAGAAATCAAATGAGCAAAAGCAGAGTAAATAGTATATAGAAAATGGTCTAAACAACCCCCCAAAACCCCAAACCAAAACAAACAAAAAATAAACCAAAACAACCGGAAAATCAGAGATTACAAATTAATGTGTTCATTTCATTGTGTGGAAAAGTTGTGTGAAAAAGCTATGACACAATCATATCTAAAGTTGTAAAAGCTACAACAAAAACGAGTCCTACTACGCTGAACAGAACAGCAGTGGGGAGACAAGTTGTTTCATAAATTTGGAGATGAGAGACTGCTAATGCTGGTTTATTTTTGTACAATTGGCGTGGACCAGAGTAAAAAAATGTATGAAGCACAACTTCCCTCCAAACTGCCTTACCTTTTGCAATCTCCACTTGTGCCATCTGTTGCTAGAGGAATTCCTCAGGTTTTCTCTCACATTAAGCAATCCCCATAGATTTCCCTCAGCACTCCTACCCAATTGCATTGATATTTATT
This sequence comes from Petroica traversi, assembly GCA_025920805.1. Classification (NCBI taxonomy): domain Eukaryota; kingdom Metazoa; phylum Chordata; class Aves; order Passeriformes; family Petroicidae; genus Petroica; species Petroica traversi. The sequence continues at coordinate 21,152,365 of JAHLSL010000009.1, forward strand.
ATTTTAACGCAACACTCATTCATCCACTTCTAGTATAAAAACAGATAGTAATAGTTCTTAGGAGTAAACAGTTCTTTTCAAGACCTTTTACTCAAATAATTAAGTCCAATTGAACTCAAGACAAAAAAGATGGATAATAAAGAAATTACAAAATTTTACACTTAAAATATATATGGATTGTTATTGTTGAAGTACATTAATCTCTTTTTTGCTTTTGCCTTGATGTTCTTTCATTAAAATCAATTACATACAGTATTTAATTCTTCCATTTTAAAATTAAACCTTCAGAATTGAATTAAGGTAGAACACACTAGATGTAAAATCTGTGACAGAGATATAAGATAGTTATGCAGAAGGATTTACATGTGTAACACAAATATTTTATATGCATCCATACTGTTTTCTCAGTTACATGGATGGCTAGAACACTGAAAGTAACACAGGGGATTTGTGTTTATAAGTTATTGGTCATATTGATCCTGTAAACTACAAACTATTATTGGCAAAGGCACACATTTGATAATGTGAAAGGATGTATCTTACAAGTACAGCTGTAAGGTTTGCATATATAAAGAGTATTTTCTTCAAGTGTCGTTTCTGCCTTTAAAGAACAGGAATGTTCCCCATGTTTTCTTTATGGTCAGATATCACAAATAAAATGGAATAAGTGTTTTAGCATCTACTCTGTGACCAGGTCTTCACTGTGTCATATCCAAAACCAGTAATTTGCTGTGGGTTACTTCCATGTATTGCTGCACTAATGCTAGTTAAATACAAAGAACTGTAAATCACAGCAGTAAAAAACCCCAAACAAACTAAACAAATGAAAAACACCATAACCCTAAGTTTTGATCAGTCCATGTTGGAAAAGGAAAAACAGTTGTATAGATGGCTTTTATAAGTGTGTTTTATTAAAAATTTATTGAAACATAAAAATTGAGTAGATAGAGGTAAAAAGAGTTCTGAAAGTAATATTAAAATCCCCAAATTCATGGTATTTGTAAATTTCAAAGAAAATGAGTAGTTGTCTTTTTTTATTATATTCCATAATTTTTATTCCACTCTTGGTCCTCTTTTTGATCCTTTCCCCTTTAATATATTGTGGAGAGGATATTTTAAGGGTTGTCACAACCCATGAAACTTTAAAATTTACCCTACTTTTACATCCAGACTGAAATGTCTGTCAGCCATTTTACAAGTTTCTACTAAAAAGAGAGTTGGACTTCTTTAGACACAGAAACCACAAAATTGCCATAATTTACAATTAATTACAAATCCACTTATTAACTTTATACTTTTTAAGTGCTTGCCCGTAATCCTTTTATCCTAAAAGGCAGCCTTTCAGGGTCCTCTGAAGAAGTGATAAAATTAACCAGCCTGAGGCAGGAGAGAAATTTATTTCTGTTTTAAAAAAAAAATCCTCCTAGGTGAGCCAAGCAGCATAAGGGGCTGCCCAGGAGTTGCCCAGCCTTGGGACAGACCATTGCTCTAGCTGCTCCCAGCCCTCCTGCCTTCTCTCAGCTTGTGGGGCAGCTCTTACTCAGCATACACAGGACCAAAAGTTTGATAATCTCAAATTAAATTCCTCCCATTAGAAGAAGTGATTACCTAAATAGATGGTTTTATTCTTGGGTTGTTTGGGGGTTTTTTCCAGTATAGAATTAGTTTATTTTTTCAACTGCGGGAGGAAGACTTAGAAGTAAATAATGTACTTTGTATATCATGCCACCTAAATGAATACATTATTTCATTTTGATTTGTGATTATATTTGCAGGTAACTGTTATTTATGACACTGAAATGGGTTTTTTGCAATGTTGCTGAGACATACCTCATGAACTCAGCAGTAATTACCTACCTTCATTAAACAATTACAACCAGTATTACCATTACTCCTGTTACCCATCTCTCTAATGCAATAAATTAGAGCTTGGCTTCTTTGCTTGCTTCCTTAAAACCTAGGGGTTTGCTATAAAAATATGATATTAACTCCAGTTTTAGGACTTGCAATCAACTCTTTTCTCTTTTTCCTTAGCTGATTTTGTCAGTGGGTGTTTGTGTCTAAGGTAAAGAAGCGGGATTCAAAGCACTAGTCTAAAAATGAGCTGCTTTCATAATTAAAAAAAAAAAATCCCCTCCACCCACTTTGTTTCCACACTTCCTCCAGAAATTATTATTTCTGTAAATAACTACTAATCTATTTTTAGTATCTTTGAATACTTCATAGTGAGATAGCTACTGAGAAGTATTAAGGAACTTTCAAAATTTTTTTCTGAATCTGTTTTAGTAGTCTGAGTTTATATGTTCTCAGAATAAAAATTGTCTAGTAAATAGATATGCCAAACAGTAAAAAACAGTCATTACATCTTTCTGTATCTTATTTACTAAGAAAAAAAAAAAAAACACCACACAAAAAATCTCCAAAACCTCAATAAAAAATTTTGAATGAACAGATACTTTCTGTTACTTTTCAGGACCGGAAATGTGAGATCTTGCATTAAAAAAAAAAAAAAAAACAAAAAAACGAAAAAAGGCACAATATTTTCATTCAAACAGCATCAGCATTTTGAATGTTTCTCATTCCAGCAGATCTAGATACCATATATTACCTAATTTCAGTTGTTGAGATGAAATAGAGAAGACAGATTTTAAGATACCTCTGTAGCAAACCATGTCAGGCTGAAAAACCTGGCGTTGAAATCACAAGATCTCTGGGATTCACATTCTTTTTTGCATTTAATCTAGTATTTTTCAAAAGTGAGGTGCCCAACTTACAGAGTCTGGCAGTGAGAGAAGGTGTCTGTATTACTGATGAACTCTTCATCTTTCAAAATCTGGCTTTCCTATCTTAGCTGCATGTTCAGAGGCAAGATAAGAGAATGCTCACAGCCATTCTCTTGCCTGTGCTTTTTAGTCTTTACTTCAGGCAGAAGCATATTGTACTGCAGGTTTCCATGACTTCATGCAAACTTGAGCCAAACAACCCTAACACATATGTGTGAATAAATTCAACAAGACATTGCTTTTTGTGACCTAGGATAAGTACTGGAAACTACAAGTTTCCAGGCTACAAGTGGAGTAGAGCAGTTTTAAGCTCTTTTTTGTTTTATGTTTATGAATTTATGGATTTATGAATTTATGAATTTATGAATTTATGAATTTATGTTTTACTACATGTTGATTGTGCTGGTAAAACAGCATCAGCTTTATTGTTGGCATTAATCCATTAATAACACTGAGCTCATAATATGAAACTCTTTGTTTTGTTATATTAGTGGGGCTCTCTTTCATTTTGTAGCTGGCTTAAGTCCTGCTGAGATTCAGCAGTTATGGAAAGAAGTGACTGGAGTTCACAGTATGGAAGACAATGGCATTAAACATGGAGGGCTAGACCTCACTACTAACAATTCCTCCTCTACTACCTCCTCCACCACTTCCAAAGCATCACCACCAATAACTCATCATTCCATAGTGAATGGACAGTCTTCAGTTCTAAATGCAAGGCGAGACAGGTAATTCTGATGAGATTTCAACTGTGCTTATCATTTGATGTGAAGCGGTTGTATAACATCTTAAGTCACATTATTTCCAATCAAAAAATATCACTTAATACTTGAGAGATCGTGGAAACCTGATTTTCCAGAATTGTTTATCAATAGGGCATAATTTTCAGTAATGATATCTGATTGTGCAGACCCAACAAAATTGCCTGCATGTGATTTTATAACGCATGAACTTACGGTAGTTTGGGTAAAAGTTGGAAATCATAGAATCGAGTGGGCTGGTGTAGAGGTGTAAATGTACATTTGTGGGCACTTTTGTAGGTGCATGGTTTCATTCATGTTGAACACACCAGGCAGTCAGGCCCTTACTGGTGAATCAAACTCCTGGTTTCATTGACAAAGGTTATCTATATGAGTTGTCAAGGCTGTAATTCAGTGCAAAGATTCTATTTTAAAAGTGCTTGAAAACAGTATATTAAAGCAGCTCTCACATTATTTGTTTCTTTTGAAAAGAACCACTCAATTTTTTGTCTTTTATGCATGATAGTAATGAAGTTGACATATTTCATACAAATTTTCAGTGTTAGTGTAATACAGTGGAATTCCACCATATGGATGAATTCAAAATAATTTTTCAGACGCATTGACAGATATTATTTACTGTTCCTTAATTTGGGGTAATGGATTAAATACAAGACTTTGTAGTATCTGTAACACTGGCCAGTAAATATATTAGTGTAGTGAGATATAGATGATCTCATTATCAGATGAAAATTAATTGTATCTATAGAACCTAAATTTTAAGTAATTTTATTTTCAAATAAATTTTCCATTTAATTATTTTAATACTTAGGAGACTATGATTTAAGTGTCTCTCATCCTCATGTGACTGTGAGAACAGTTTTCCATTATTATTTTTTATTATTTAAAAATCTAAAATGTATACCTTTGTAGTCATACTTTTAGTTAGTATTACTTTTGTGGTTATATCTCACAGAATGGTTCTTTGCTTCAGGATGTTGCCCACATCCATGGAATAATTCCCTGAATTTCTTTGATAACTCATCATGGATGAAACAATTGCAGAGGTTCCAGAAAAAGGCACAGAATACAGCTAGGGATTTTTATGAAGCCACATAGTTAATGAAAACAAGACTTGTGAACAAAAATATTTATTAATGGAGGCAAATTTATTTTTATACACATTGAGCAGAAAATTCAACTATTTTTTGAACATTCCCAATATTCAGAAATTCTGACTGTCAGCCTTCAAAACTTATACTCCGAATTGATCATTTTTGAGTGTATTTTTTATTTATAGGTAAATGTTACACCAAGGTCATATGGCATAATTAGCATACGGTATTATACAGTCATCTTATTTTTTCATCCTTTATTAACAGTCATCTTTGGCTCTATTTCTTCTCTAATTGGAACATCATCTAGCCTTGGCAGTTGAACTATTCAATAGAACGATTAAATTTTTCTGACTGCTCTGAGCTAAATTGACCTGTTTTGACCTGTTTGTCACTGATCGTAACCTGACAGGCGCTAGCAGCCTCCAACGATTATGGCTTTTGAGATGAATCTGATGCCTTGTTCTTTTGCTACAGCTCGTCACATGAGGAGACTGGGGCCTCCCATACTCTCTATGGTCATGGAGTTTGCAAATGGCCTGGCTGTGAAAGCGTTTGTGAAGATTTTGGACAATTTTTAAAGTAGGTGGATTTTTATTCATTGGTGCAAAATCGTTCAAGGCAAGGGAAAGTGAAAGATGGCAAACAAAGTTTTACTGTAAACCATATCAGAGATTTTTTTTTTTGTGTATTTCAAGCAACTGGATAATCGAGGCTATCGGCAGAGGGTCAAATTGTTATCCTTTCTTTCATGTCGAACACTTTTGCAGGCCTTTCAATAGCACAGTGTTTAATCCTCTTATTATCCTTTACTGAAATGGAGCCTCAGAAAATTTGAAGAGATGCTTTAGATTTTATATTGGATAGTAGGGGTATGAAAAAGCACATTTTAAATTCTGACAGTTTGTGTGAAGTGGGAATTACTGTGTATAGTATAAATAAAAAAGCACAAAGGACTGAGCATGACCATTTAACTCTCACTTGCTAATCTTTTGCTTTTATTCTTGCATGTGCGCAAAGTACATAGAAAAAAATCCACAGTGTACAGGTGGACTTGCACCTTTCAGGACTGAAAAGTGATGTCTGTGCTTTTTCAGCATTTGGTTTAGCCAGCTATTTTCTAACTCAGAGCATTTAGGAAATAAGTGACACAGCTTTTCCTTTTCATCTGCAGTTTCAAACTGCAATGGGTTTCTGCAGTTTTTGCTTTCTATTTATTTCAAAGTATTTACTAGTATTTCTGTGTTCATTTGAATTTTCAACAACAGCACTGAGTTGCTACCTATGTACATTATGGACTGGTCTTTGTTAGAAGAGCTATACTCATTTGGCATGCAATAGATCTTAATGGAAAGCTACAGATAGGCTTATATAGATGAGTAACTTCAGGGGCTGAGACTCTTATGTTGTCATGGTGCAGCTAACAGGGTGAATGAACTGTTTCATGCTTCATCAACAATTAAGTTAATTAGCTCATTTGAAATTGCACTGCTTTGTTGCCAGGATGTTGGCAGAAACATCAAAAAGATGTGTTTACAAATGGCAAACTACGGGATATATAACAGAAGCACCTTAACAGCAGACCATAACCACTCAGTATCAAAATAACTTTTATAATAGAATTATAGCAATACTATTCATAAAGTATTTGCAATGCTTTCTCTGTCTTTCAGTTTTAAATTAAGTAACTTACACTGACTTGCAAATTGTATGTAGGTATCACTCCTGACAAATTTTTGTTTATTAGTGCATTAAGTGGAATGTCAAAACAATGGCTTATTATTAAAGAAAACTGTATAGGATTTAAAAGATTTACATAAGTTTGTATTAAAAGGAAAATGAAATCTCCCAAATTCAATGTAGTGTTCTAAGTATTATTAATAATAAGAATTTAAACTCATTTAGCTTAAGCATTTTCCTTTTCAAAAAAACCTACGTTTCCTGAATACGTCCATCCATCTAGCCTATAGTGATGCTAATTCTTTGGGCAGACTTTGCACATCCATTATGTCAGGTCTCTTGTTATAATCCATGATCAGTAAAACCATTTTGATTAAGGCAGTGTAGTGCTAGGTTTACAGATGCTCTTGCTTTCCTGAACCAAATAACCCTGGAAAATGTGAAAGTGACACATAACATCTTGATAATTCTGGTGCAGAAGCAATCAGGGTTTACAGCAATGTCATGGCTTTTTGTCCTATATATCAGCAGAAGCTGTCTAAGAATATTTTGTTATTTCTTCTTTTCATTCCAGTCTGCTTACCATGCCCTTAAAACAAATAAGAAGTCATGATGCTGAATAGGAGAGTTTGTTTATGAAATAGAAATATTCCTTCATTTTATACTAGCATTAAGATGGAAATCAATACATAACCTTGCATTGGATTCTTTAGTACCTTTTCATGTTCACACTAATGCAAAGTCCCCATTACAATTAAAAAACATTTTCTTTCAATTAAATATCAACTTTTAGTCCAAAGATTGACCATTTTTCCAACCCATTAACTTTATAGGGGATGACAGGACTAATGGCTGTAGTTTTCTAGGCTTTGCTCTTAGTCTAATCTTTGTTGCAATGTTTCAGGTTCTCTGACTTGAAACAATATGATACCTGTGTTAAGAGAGTTAATGCAAGTATATTGTACCAAAATGAAATATTAATAAGGTACACTACCCCAGTCTAGGAGTCTGTATTTCTGTAATATCCTTATGACAAATTTGAAGAGTGCCTGGTTTATGAAGTGAACTGCAACTTCTGCTCAGAAAATGATTTAGCTAGCAGCATGATTTAAAAAGAAAACAAACAAACAAAAAAAACCCCAAAAAACAAGCAGAGGCTCCAAAAAGGAGGATTAGGACAGAAAACACCAGTTTGGCTTCACTTACTAATAAGGGAAATTATTTACAGTGAAGTGACAAATAACTTTCAATAAGTGACATAAAGCTACAAAAGCCATTTCACCATCTTTATTTTTTTATCCAATAGGAATTGTTTCTCTTTTTAAGATAATTTGAGGACATTCCAATTAGCTATAATTACTTTCAGGTATTCTGAATGTCTCAAGAAGTTTCACATTAAGTGAAACTATTTTAATACTTGGAAACGTATGCAATGGTTTCAAGAAAGTACAGTGAGTTTTCTTCTTGGTAAATCTCTGTATATGTAACAAATCCTAAAGCCATATTTTTTCTTTGGTATCTCTCAGCTACAGACACAAACCCACAGTTTATATTTCTGTCTTTGTAAAATGGTATTAACTTACAGTTGCTCATGCATGCAAGATCAGTTTGACTATTCAGTAAAAACAGCTTTTGGCTTTAAAAATACTTAAAATTTAAAGACAATTCAGAAAATTTCATTACATAACTAAACAAAGATGACA
>JAHLSL010000009.1:21165385-21172885 GCA_025920805.1 Petroica traversi
AATGGTATGTTCTGAGCAATTACCTGCTTTTTAAACTGATTGTGCATTTTTGCATCAATGGGAGAATGATGTCAGTCCCTTTGAAAATGAATCAATTATGGGTTTTATGACTCACATAATGGAAATATGTCCTTGGTGATGCTTGAACTTAGCATAAACTACCAAGCAAGTTACATATATGTTCTTAAAGAATTTTATATTAAAAGAATGAACTAAAACCTTTCACAATTACTTATAGCTCTTCCCCAGCCATGACTACTGCAAGAATAGCAGAACATTTTGCTCACCTGAAAACTATATCACAGGGTCCTAAACCTGTGAGGTCATGATTTTAAAGACTCAAATGTTAGTAGAAGTGATACATTCACTCTGTTTTTCCACTATTTCTGACAAATACATTTCCCACATAGCTTAACAATCGAATGACTACACAGTTCTCTGATCAATTCTGTTAGAAAAGAAAAAGGAGAATATATACATTTCCTCCATGGTATAGATAACTTAGGTCCTGTAACTGTGAGACCATCTGTACTGTAGTCCTTGCATAGCTTACCTCTCATGCCTTCAATGGAAATAGTAAATCCACATTCAAAGGCAGAACTCCTTTGCTCCCATTTCTTCTTTAGCCTAGTCCTTATGTTTTCTTCTCCCTGGAGCAGGAAGCCCACCATTAAAGCTCCAAAAGGGACTTCTTTGATCCTGGAAGAGAGAAAGAAGAAAATGAACACGTTGTCCTTCAAAAAAACATTATTAATTGATCTTTGTAAATTTATGCTCAATTGAAATGTCTGGGGAACAGCCACTTGAGTCTGGACTGAACTTCAGTTCCAGGCAGCTGCTCACTGAGGTCCTCTTTCCCTGATGCAGGGTGTGTTTTTGTTTTGCTAAGCTCACATGAGTAGCAAAAAACTCTCCCAGGAGGCTCCCTGTGTAGTAAGGTCTATAGCTGGTCCAACCCCTGCCTTTGCCTCACACACTTTTCTTTATACTGGGCTGAGGGCAATCACTTCCATTGCCCTCAGAGCCTACTTTTAGAAACTGCATTGAAATTTGGCTGTTCCCCTAGAGCTCTTGTTTTTGGGGAGGGGTAGTAGATGTTCTCTTGTTGCTTAATGATTAAAGAAGAGCAGAAAGAGAAATCTTAACAAAGTCTACTTTAATTCTCAGTAGTTCAAGCAGCCCAAAAGCAAATATATCATTTGGAGAGTCGTTTGTAAGGTGATTCTCTTCATCTGCATCAGGAACCAGGGAGTGAAAGCCAGTTCAGGCATTCTAACAAATATTCAAAACTGGTTACATTGGCAAGTGGATGGCGTATGTGACCTGGGAGATAGAAACTGGGTATCTGACAGTCCTCACTGGGAAATTTTGTAGAACTAAATGATATGATCAGTTTTGTTATTTTGTATTATTGTTTGTACAGCATGCTCTGACTAGGTCTTTTTGCACAACTCCCATTGGAACTAATAGAAGCCTTATGTACAGGAGAGAAAAATGGACTCGTAAAGATATTTTCCTCGTCATAACACTGTCTCACTTCCTTCTCTAGGCACCTTAACAATGAACATGCATTGGATGACAGAAGCACTGCTCAGTGTCGGGTGCAAATGCAAGTGGTTCAGCAGTTAGAAATACAGGTTTGTTACATGGATGCATTATCCTATCACTTATTTACTATTAACCTAAACGAAATTGAAAACACTTGCCTTAGTAACTCTTGCTTAAAGACATATGTTTCTTGCATTAAATTTGTTGATATTCATGAAAAAGTGAGGGGTTTTTACTTAAAGATTTTTCACGTTATAAATTATGCAGTAATTATCTAACATCAAGATTGTCTACAGTATTTTGCTTGAACTAAGACTCTAATGCTATTCATCACTAATGAAAAATGCAGTCCCTGGAGCAAAGACTGGATCCAAGCCATCTTCACTTTTTAAAATGCTGGGTCAGGACCCCTCTTCCTTCTTCCCCCTCTGACCCAGTGCTCGTCTGTGCTTTTCTGTGGGATAAAAGACTAGCAGAGCACATCTCCACCCAAAATGACTCCCAGCCTGATAGGGGGCATTTTTCTGCAAGCCGTAGGTGTAATGTCAGACCCACTCAGGGAGGTCCCCAGGGAGAGCCATGCCTCAGACCGCAGGCCTGCAGTGCCCTGTGCATGCTCCAACCATTAGAGGTCACTGCATGTTTGTGAATGCTCCCTTCTGCTCATGCAGGGAGTGCTGGGTACCCCTGAGGTCTCCCAGCATTGTGACTACACTCACCAGGCTGCTGAGGCTGGGCACAGGCCTTGGGGTGACCCTGCAAGACACTTGCACTACGCTGTCTCCTCATCTGCCGTTCTGGGGGTGTCTCAGCAGTCCCATCCCCTCCTGGGACCACTCAGAGGAGCTCGAGGGATACAGCAAGGGACTAAGATTTTTGTCTCTGTTTCTTGCCCTATGTGGAGAAGGAAGGATAACAACTCTCACCTTTCTCACCTTTTTGGGATACTGTTTCACAGTTCTCTTTCACATAAAAATACTTATTCTTCTTTCAGCCAAGGCTTTTTTGGTCTTTTTTTACTTTAATGCTCCAAATCCAAAACAATGAGAGGAGCATACAATGTAACTTATGACGATTTCCCTTAAAATTAATTATTTTTAAACCCAGGTAAAGCTGCTGTTTTTTTTAATCTTATTTACAGGATAGTGTTAGCTCAATTTGTTTGTTAGGAATTTATGTCATGGCAAAGTCTATGACATGTCTCTAAAATGTCACACACGTAGTATGAAGCTACACATAAGAAGAAGAAGAAACCTTCTTCCCACGCCTTCCCTCAAATGCTCTTTTATTGAAGAGACACTCATCAAATTAAATGCCTGCAGTACTAAAGATAGTTCCCTCTCTGAAAATTACTTGCAAGTTGTTTTCCTTAGTCCAGTCTCAGTCTACAGGTATAAGAGCAGCAACTCTCTGGAAAACAGTAGTAATTAAACACCAAGTTTAATTCATATTATAATTAACATTGAAATCATGTTGTAGGTAGCCAGAGCCAAATCTGTAGAAATAAAATCTGAACATTTCCTCTTGCAAGCTAGTTGGTGAAAAAAAGAGAAAACTCTTTTCATGTTGTAAAATACATTTTCCTCTTTTATATTCTGCTATTTTTATCAACAAGTTGCATATTTCAAGCACTTCCTCCTGTTTCGTTTTTGGCTTTTAATTTGGTAGCTTGTTTGAATCTGAAACTATAAATATTTGCATAGTATATGATCAGTTAGGAAAAAGTAGATGTTTAAGTAACGTGATGTTTTTTAAAGGCAGTGTAAGCACTTCTTAAGAGCTGTTTACCATTTACAAAGGCTGGGCTGTAATCTAACAGCTGAAGTGAAGATTTAGCTTGCGGTGTGACCAATTATGCCATTTTTTGCTTTGTCTGACTGCTAGTGGAGTAGGGTCCATCAGTTGTAATGAGACCCAGTGCAGTGTCGATGCCGACTCGATGGCAGAGTTCAGTGTTTCACACTGCCTGGGCTCTGTCACTCTATTGAATTAGATTGATGATGGCAGATTGCAGGGGGCACTAACTGGACCTCAGTGGGAAAGGATGAAGTGTGTAGTCAATCCTGGCAGGCACTGTGCTTTGAGGACCCTTCACCCCTTCACAGCTGTTGGCACTAGTCCATTGCTAACAGTGTCCACAGGACTTTAAAGAGACACTATGGGCCTTCTAATTTATGGTCTTAGTAACTTGTTACTGTCGAGGCAACTGTGACCTCAATTCTCTTATTGACAAAAAGATGAAGTGCTATTTGTTTTCTCTGACCTTTTAACATATGAAAGGCTATAAAAGTTTTTGTTGGTTTTTTTCCCCCTTCCTCTCTTTCCTTCTGTGCCCAAAGTTGCATTTCCTCTTCGATAAGTTTCTACTGACACAGACTTTTATATGCAGGAATCATTACACCAAGACAAGCTCGATGATAAGATGTATCACTGCAGTGAAATAGCTGTATCAGTCATTTCTAAAATGCTTCTGATCCCACTCTTTCTTAACAGCTTTCTAAAGAACGCGAACGTCTTCAAGCAATGATGACCCACTTGCACATGCGACCCTCAGAGCCCAAGCCATCTCCAAAACCTGTAAGTGCATATTGCTTTATAAACAGTAAATAGGTCTTCGAATGTAGCAGGCTAAGAAAATGAACAATTTAGTGACAGTTGGAAAACAATGAGTGTGATGAAAAATATGGCAATAAAATGAAGGTAAAATGCAATATCTTGTCAAATTGCATGTTTCTTTAAAAGTAATGCTATCTTTTGCAAAATCTATCCAATCTACACCATAGGTGACACTAAACAAAGTACACCTATAAGTGTCCAAATCATTGCCTTGAGACTGAAACAAGAGAGAATATCTTTTTGTGATAGGTTTAGAGATATTAAAAGGAAATCCACTTTGAAAGATTTTACTTCATTGACAGTAAGAAGTAAATGTATCATGAATCTAGGTACTTAGGAAATTTCTCAAATTGCTTACAAGAGACACAAGTAAACAGTTGGTTATTTTTAAACAAATGAACAAAAATGTTATTTTATGCAGCAAATTGAAAAAATTGTAAACATGGGGAGGTGTGTCGTGTTCATTTTTGGCAAGACTGCATTGTTATGTTGTTGGGGCTGGTACGGGCACTGAAAAACCACTGTTGCTCCCAGCTGCTCCATGGCACTGCACTGGGAACAAAACAGTCGTGCAGCTGGATCTGCAGACAGATCCAAACTCCATTAAATTCTGTGTGGCTTCATGTAAGCAAAAGTATTCTCTGAGGTCCAGTGTGGTACTATCAGGACATCAGGCACTGTAGTACTTAAAATGTACTGCACTTACACTAGAAGCTGTGTGAAAAGTGAACTGTTCATTTATGATATCCATTATGGTAACTTTTGTACATATAATATTAAAGGGATATACCAGTACTGGAAGTTGAAGTGCTGAGGTAGCGGTGAAAATCTGTGGCTATAAAAGCCAGAAAATGTAGGCAGAAGGAAAATAATCTGTTTTAAAGAGCGCACTTGCATATCATGGCCAGCTAATGTTTACGTAGAAGGACAGCATACGCTGTCTCTTGTGTTTTCAGCTCCCCGTACTTCAAAGAAAATCTTTGTTTGAGGGCACACTTTATAACCTGATGATGAATGAAAAAAGTGTTAGCATTTCTTTAACCCCTGCCTTTGTAAGAGAAAATTTAGATGCATTATTTTTGCTTTCATTAGCCTAACTAAATTCAATTTTTTTTTAGGTCATCTACTAAGGAAAATCATTTGCAAACTTAAATTCTGGTATATGTGGCATATATATGAATAAAGTAATCCGAGTGCTTTTTCCATTTCCATGCACTGTGAAGTTTTTCTGCCATGCAGGCTTCTTGAGCAATTCAGGTTAGGTACGAAATCCTGCTGAACTGTGTGGGAAAAGGTTTTCAGAACACATTTCTCCTATTTAATTATTTTAACCCCAGATGATCTGTAGTCTATCAAAATTTTGAGAATATTGTTTCTTTAGAGTTTTAAGTGACTGTCTTATTTCAATAAGATTATTTTTCTCATTCCTTCCTATAGTATAATGTAGATAATCACAAGACAGAATAATTGTCTCATAAATCCATCAGGAATCTGCAGCTTGTTCTTTTCCAATTAATTATTCAATCAGTAAATTTTTTAAAACTCCAGCAGCATGGTTACATCTACACTAATAAAGAATTTTCAGCCTATAATCCAAAACAGAACCTGAATGAATAATGTAATTGAAGTATTACATTACATAAACCACACATGAAAGAATTGCTAATTGCGTTTGATGGTGGGCAATTAATACAGAATCTTAGATGAGCGATTTAAAATGAAACCACAGTTTAAAGTTCCCTTTGGAACTAGAGATATCTGAAGTGGTGAGCTACACTGCTGGCCTCAAATTGGTTTGAAAGAAGAGTGGTCAATATTACTCCCCCCCTCCTAAAATTTATACACTGTACAAAAGAAGCTTCAAAATTGATATGATAGTAGAGATTTATGGTCTCATGTGCAGTGGCTCAGTTGAGACGGCCCACACATTTGATAAATATTAATAGCATGAATTTATTACCAAGGAGAAATGAGCTCTGTTGGTTCATCACTGCACCCTTAACAGCTATCAGTACATGAACACAAGGTGCAACCGCACTGTCTATTATATGACCCCATTTACTCTCTGAATGGTACTTCATTAAATGGTACCTTTTGGCCATGCTATGGATGGATGAAAATCAAAGTTATCAAGGCTGCGAGTCCTGAATAATGAGTTTCACCCAACCTTGAATATATTCAGATGAGCTGAGGTGGCTAAGTGCTCATCCTAGGTTTTACATGCTTTTCTTTAGTTAATAATAAATTCTATTTTATCAGTTCATGATTGCATGCCTACAAACATGTTATGCTTATTATTGCCAGCTAGTAGAATAAGTTACCGTAACATTGTAAACATAGTAGTTTGCATCCACACAGACTGAGTATTTCTGCAGCTTTTGTAATTTTTAATGTGTCCATAAAGTGTATTGTAGCCACACACTATTGCTGTGCCAGAAGTTTTACTGTTTTATGGCTTTTCATTTTGTTTTTTCTGGTTGGCAAATATATAGGTTAAAATATCTTTCAATGAAATGCTTTGAAAATAAATATTTTTCTTTTTTTTTTTAAATTCGTATGATTGTTTGTAAAAGACAATTATTATAAAAATCAAATGCATGTTTAAAAGCTTTGATATTTAAAAACAAAGGTTAAAAATTCAGAGTTAAAAAAGGTATATGTCACTTAAATCTTCCTTCATCTCTCAGACTCTTCAAAAATGCTTCTTTTTGCCACAGACAAGCTTAAACTCTTAGCTTTGTGAATGTATTAAATAAAGCATTTGGTAGCATTATCTGAGCTTTTTTTATGTACGTAACAAAGAATTCCCATTCCAGTCTGCTGGCTTAGAGTACGAACAGAAGAACAGTCTGTGGTTTATTGGGAACAGATGCACTTGGGGATGCCTTCAGGGTGCCAGTCGTTATTATTAGACTGCTAATGTGCTTCTTCTGGCTGCTGCCCAAGAAAGAAGAACAATTAGCTGGCATATGTTAATTTTTGTTTCCCTAACAAATCTCTCTACTGACTAAATGTGTAAAACAAATCCACAAAGAAAGATCAATCAATGCTGTACACATCATTTTCTCCCCATTAAAAAGAGGTTTATCTTAAGAAGTGTATTTGGGATTTGAAAAGGCAGGTGTTACTAAATTATACACGTACCCCAATTTTTCGATGTTTACCCACTTGCAGTTGCACCATACAGATGAAGAACAATTAATATGATTTTCCTGCTTATCTCTATAAATTACTGTATAATGTGAAAATGACTACAGGTTACCCCTTATGAGTATCATTTAAGTATATGGAAGCAATCTTTTTATGTGCTGCCCTGAGTATAAATTCTGCTAATTG
>JAHLSL010000009.1:21177885-21202885 GCA_025920805.1 Petroica traversi
TTTTAATTCTATCTACCATAAGTTCTCCTACTATATATTAAAAATAGCCCTGTGTACATATGTTGCCCATGTGTTAAGGGTTTCATATGCGCTTGTTTTTACTGTAAACCTTTGACAGAAGTGGGAGTCGTTCAAGGTCATTTTGGAATATAGGTATCATACACTACAGTGCTGACCTCAAAAATATCTTCTTGATGAGGGTAGTATTCATGAGAAGCCTTCACAGGAGGACCTTTGGCATGCTTACTGCCCTACTTTCAAATTAATCCCATGTCAGTGTGACTGGTTCTGTGGATGCTTTTTATTCCTTGAGAGTATATAATTAGTTTTGATAAAGCCATTCAGATAAAACCAAAGGTGCAGAGACAAGAGCTAGAGGTTTTTCTTTGCAGGAAGGTATTCTATTTCTGTAATGCATCTGTTTGTAGACAGTGACCCAGATGACCTCTGGAGTCATCCTCTGCACTAATTTTATTGAAAATATAATTATATGGTGATCTAGCATATAGCATTTAATCTGATTTAAATATGGTATGTTTGATTTGCTGGAAACTAATTGATCCACTGTATTGTTCACATACAGTTATTTATACATTACTGCACCCTCATTTTTTCTTGTAAGGGGAAAGTAAGATCTTTTTTATTCAACACCTTTGTGTAAGTTATATGTAACGTGTGCAACAGTGTACCCATGTTAGTTCAGAAAACCAAAACCAAATACAGCAAGTGTAGCAGAGACAGATGTTGTACAAATTTTAAAGCTATTTCTGGTAAATTCTTTTGGTGACATCAGAACCTTTATGCTCTGGTAGCAAATTTCCACGTGGGCCTAATTATAACAAGAGTTTTGCTTTTCTGATGCAAGTAAATCAATGTGTTCTGACAGGTTGAGCCCCTTCACTCCCAACTTCATTTCGTTTTTCCTTTCTAAACTCTGGTCTTCTGAGCTGACAAACCAATTCATTAACCCAATGAGCCAGACAGGATGTCTGCTTATTTTTAAACTTTGAAAAATCGTTTATTTTCAGAAGCCCAACGTTAGTGAAAAACATACCCACCAGCTTAGGCTACGGAGCAGCTCTTAATGCAAGCTTGCAGGTAAAAAATACTAAATATTTCTTTCTTTGTACACACTGATTATGTTCTTATGTGTGATGTATTTTATTTCTGCATATACATTGGTATAGAATTACCTGTTATGTTTATGTGGACCTGATGGTCATTCTAAATAGTTGGGTTTATCATCCAAGTAAGTTGTATTACCTAGCACTGCAAGCAGTAGTTCTTATTCATGCTACTTTTGATGTGAAGAAGCAAGAAGGACACCCTGTGGCAAAATCTGGAACATTCATTTTTGCTGCAAATGTTAGATTGATAGAAGCTTTTGCAAATGCATGTGGATATGCATTAATATTTATCCAAGCTGTCATAAATGATTTCACATCATAGTGTTGGGGAACATGGTGCTCATGGCAAAAACTTTAAAGTTTAATTATAATATATAATTTTTATGCAGAAGAGGCAAATGTCAGGACTTTTTTATTTTGAGTTAAGTTCTGGTCATTTTTTAAAGTATAGCAGCTGCCTGCATTATAAGAGAGCCATACATTGTGTGGAAGGGCAAAGGGGTTAAGTGTAATTCAAAGTCAAAAAATTATGTAAAAGCTAGAAAGTGCCATGAATATCAGGACATAGTTAATAATGGAAAATAATGAAATCTAAGCAAAAGAAAGAGTAAACCAGAAGTAGAAATGCTGTTATATTCAGAATGTGAAAATACTTGGAAATGCACAAAATCCTTCTGACCACCTCAACAACTACTCAAAATGAGCTGTTCCGTATGTGTATATTTCTAAATGCTTATACATGTATGAGTGCTACGTATATGCATGGACTAATAATTTTGGTTTTGCTTTTCATTTTGGTAGGCTGCACTGGCAGAGAGCAGTTTACCCTTGCTAAGTAACCCAGGACTGATAAATAACGCATCCAGTGGCTTACTGCAGGCAGTCCATGAAGATCTCAATGGTTCGCTGGATCACATTGACAGTAATGGAAATAGCAGCCCAGGCTGCTCTCCTCAGCCTCACATGTAAGTGCAGTTAGCTTTCTTTCAAGGAAAAAATGCCTTAGTCCAAGACACAATATTACTCAAAAGAGCTTTGAAAGATTGTAAGTTAAACATCTGGAGCTATATATTTGAAACTAAACATTTATATTAAAACATTTAAATAGATGAGTCTTCATTTACTTTGTAGTAAGATTGCTATAACCTTTCTTTTGCTTTTTTAATTTTTTTTTAAACCTCATCAATTTGCTAGCAAGCTCTGAGATTGATCTCTGTGGTCATTTTCAGGGCCTGGTTTGTAAGGTATAGTTAGAATGTTCATACTGGAATTAGTTGTAATTTTAACTATGACTCTCTAAACCATTTATGAACTGTAGTAGAGATATTGCCCGTTTATATAAACCATAAAATGCAAAGTTTAACTGTTGCCCACAGTTTACATAGAAGCCAGTAAAGTGTAACTTTTTGCCTGTCATATAAATCAGTGTAATTACATATTCAAGTTTAATTACTGGTGCGTCTGTATTGGCAAGGTTTATATGTTATATTTTATGCAAGACTACGATTCCTATTAATATTTAGCAGCTAACTATATCATTAATTACTCTAAATTCTTTCCCCTACCATCTTTTTAATGGAGCTGAGAGAGTGGAAGTATTAAAAATTGATGTATTGTGGATTTCAGAAATGTGTCTGAAGCTTTAGAAATGCCTGGCCTTAATCAGTGGTGTCAAACATGGCAGTTTCTTGTTTACTAAATAGTAAAACATGTATCTTGGAGGTATTGTTTCCCAGGTTATTTATATAATAATTAGCAGTGTGATATGTAAGTAGACTTAGTTTTAAGTTTACTGTAGGATGATTTTTAAAGTGTGTCTACAGTTATGCTTTTTTTTTAATGTTTTAAAAAGCTGATCTCATTTGCCTTTTTTCATTCCATTTTCTCTTTCATATTTTAAATGTTCATTTTAATTGCTAGAGTGGGATATTTAGCAGTAACAGTAATTGAGACCAGACTCCCTTTTTTACTTATGCTGTGATGTGTGAAGAATCCATTTCGATCTGACCTTTTTTTTAGGGAAAATATTTTACTGATTTTTTTCTTCTTTTGTTTGCCATGTTAATATATCTGTGATCACATAGAAATGTTTATTGTCATGCATTTAATTGTTTTATTGCACATTTATTCTACTTGCCTCTGAAAATAATACACTGTGAACATTCATGTATTTTATCAGGTTCCAAACCATTACTTTTTCAAAATGGAAAAATTTGTCTTTTGGAAGTGTCTTTAGATGTATTAAATAATACAAAAGAAGTAATAAAACTTGAAGTAGAAAGAACATGAATATATGCTCTTGAGAGTAACACTACTCTAAAACAAGTAAAGTGAGCAATCAGACAAAAGTTTTTATATCCCATGCTTTATGCTATCAACCATGCAGTGGGTAGCTTGAGGCCTTTTACTTTTAGCAGTTCTCCTGAGTATGCTAATGCTCTCTTCCTGTATAAAATGCCAAGACAATAAAACTTTAAAGAGCAAACAAGAGTTAGATCATGTGTGTTAAAAACAGCTACTATACAGAAAAGAATGACACTTGCTATTAAAGTTGTTTTGTAAGTGTTAGGCAGATCTGTTTACATATCCTATGTTCTGTCTGCCATTCTGCTGGATAAACTGTGATATCTGTGCATATGATTATGCAGATATGGCTACATTTATAGCTGTGTTTATTGCTAAAATGCTGCATATTGAAGTAATTCTTGTCTATTACAAAGGCAGATACCTTGAGTTGCACTGTAACTCAAGATTCATCCTTCCTTTCTCATTTTATGCTGTTTCATTTGTCAAAACAGGCATTTTTGAGACTTGCTATGGTGACTCCTTTGAAACTTGTGAGGACATGTTGCTCATTTCTTGATAGATTGAAGCAACAGAGTGTAAATGCCCTTAGACACCACTGGAGAAAGAATCTATGCACATTCATCCCTTGCACCAAACTTAGTGCAAGAATTCTGGCCATCTGTGAGACCATGACCTGTCAGACAAAAGATGGAAGACTAGTTGCCCACTCACTTGTGATATTTTTCCTTTTCTTTGCAGGGGAAAAAGGGGAGTGAATCCAATCTGCAAGGAAAGGCCAGGGTAGGGAGAGGTTTGTGTGGGAAGCAGAGGAACAAGGGAAGAGACCTCTTCCTTGCCTTCATGACATATTGGTCAGGGATCCTCATTTTTGTTAAAGAGCATTACATAAGAAAATGAGAAAATAGCATAGGTAAAGCAAAACAGAAGTAAAACAAGTGAGAAATATGGCAAACAGTGATGACACAGTTTAAATTTTGCATTGCCTACACAGATAACATAATGTCTTTTCTTTTCTTTTTCTTTTTTTTTTTTTTAATTAACTGAAAAATAGTTAACAAACTAGTAAAATAGAAGTATTTTACTGGCATAAGCACCTACTTGCTTTTAGTCTCCTGAGAAGGCTCATCCAGGAAGTGTGGGTGTTTCTCCCCTAGAGAAGGGTTCTTGGGGTGTGATAATTACTGCACTCACCTATGAATTTGGAGGCTCTATTAATCTCTAAGTAGATTAAACCTCCATCTCCTGATTCCCAGGAAAATGCCCTAGCCACAGCAGCAGGTACATGCTGAGCAATGTTGCCTGCCATTTTGTAGATGGCACGCTTGCTGGAACAATGGAACAAGGTGTTAGGGAAAGAGGCAAGAAGTTCTGCACCATTTAGAGATCAAAACATTCAGTTTGGAAGGTGCAGAGCTTGCATTCTAGACAAGGTTCCAGAGAGAGGCATTTGTGTGGTATTTCAGCAGGAATGCGAAGAGAGTCCCAGTAATGATGTCAAAGTCAAGCATCTCAGTTAGGCATTGATTGTTAAAATTGTACTGTCATTTTATCAGAAATGATAAAACCATATGATAGCAGAATTGTCTTCTTTACGGATGAGCATATTAAGGCTTTTAGCATATTTTGTGTGTGGGTGCAAAAGTCAGTATATCTGTGGTTGAGCATTGGAACATTATCCGAGACAGATTTCTATTATTGTAGTGCCTTAGTTACTGAGTGCCAGAAAGGGGGGAAATTGTTTCAGTCCTTGGATATGAACCTACTACTTCACATCTGGTTTTGCAAAACGCAGTAGTAAGAGCAGTTGGAGTCATTAATTTACCCATCTGTGACCAGGTATCTTAACATAGGCAGGCAAATCAACTTACTTAGGAAATAGTCTCTGTTCATTTACTAGAGAAAGACAGGAGGTCTATAACTTCAAGTAACTCTATCACACTTAAATGCTTGTTAAGTGCAGTGAGTCCCAGCCAGTGTATTTAGGGCACTTTAAAACCTCTAAAGTTTTGGCCTCAGGTAATGAAATATAATCTGTTCCATTTCTTATTCTTTCTGAACACTTAAAAATACTGCAGTAAGTTGTAGGTAATCAATATAACCATGGCCTGGTAGCTTAAATTAATTATTACATAAAGCATTTGAAATTCTATACTGTGTGCCTCCCAGTTTCCTTACTCTGTCTGATGAAAGGTGGCAATTCCATGATCCAGTATGCAGCATACGAGTAGTGTAGTGGGATCTTAAGTCCTAGGTTTTCTTTCTGTTTTTCAGTAGTATTAAATCCACGTTCTGTCTTCGGCCTTCAAATCTGATTCCTGGTATGTAGGTGCTGAGTGCTTTCTTGACATAAATCATCACTGAGAAAATGTGTTACTTATTGTGGGCATATATGTTCTGTTCAAAATATAAATTTCGTCTAAGATCAGTTGTCAACAATCAGTATCAGGCAATTGTATTTTAAGTCAATGTTTAAGACTGTTTCTTCCGTCATTATTTCAATATGGACTACTTCTCTGAACTTAATGTGAGTTAGAGCTGATAAGCAACAGGTTTCAAAGTGACAAACAGAACTCAAGATATTTTTTGCGCAAAGATTCATTATTTATGTAGAGCTGTGTGCTGCTAATCTTGCATAACAGTTGTATATGGATGTAACTGTTAGTTCCGCAGTACATTCCTTTACACTCCTGTAAACAGTACATTCACATTACACTCCTTTGGAGTATAAACACAGAATTCTGAATTAAAAAAACCAAATCCAAACAAGTGCTGTTAAAGCTGGCTTGTGGGAAACAATAGGAAAGCTTTTCTTATTCGTGTAGAAACAACAGCATTGGATGAGACATGAGATGATGCTTAGGAACAATAATGGCCGTTCTTACATTACTGAAAATGCAACTTCTTTTTAACCTGTATGCAAGAGACAGCATACTGCTGAAGAGCTTTGGAGGGATTTGAAGATCAGTTCTTTCAGAGCTATTAAATTTAGATTTTTAAATGAACATCAGGATCATAATGAAATCAACTTTGCACTATTACTTTTCCTGTCTCTATTATATGTTCGAGAGTTCTCACTCTTGGGGATGGCAAATAAGGGATGGAAATCAAGTTCAACTATTATTCTGGTGTTTGTCTCTGCATTTGTACCAGACTGATTGCACTTCAGTGATTATTGCAACTGGCACAGGCCCGGGTGTTTTATCACCAGAATACTTAGCACATCACTTGTCCCCATGGTCATGGCAAATGCATCATGCAAAATGCCATTTTACTTCATTGTATAATCCTGGGGGAAAAAGGTATGATTTTAGTCTGCAAAGCTCTTTGTAGTAGTTGAGGAAACTGAAAGAAATTGGTTATGAGAAAATAAGAAAAATTGCAGACTAGAAAATGTAGTCTTACCATGGGAAACAACAGGTGAGTTTACCATTCAATTAAAACTCACCCTGTATTATTAAAACTCACTGCAGCTTATTTAATAAGGAGTGGAAGGAGGTAGAAAATGTGATAGAGAAAACAGATGTCCCTTTGGTGAGGGTGAGGTTTTGTGTAAAGGTCTTGTCATCCTGGTTGTCTCCCTGCTCACTCTGTGAGAGTGTAGACTTAGGACAATACAACTAAACTCGTTCTCAACTGACTTACCGATATAATCCAGTTTCTTATAGCAGAATCCTTCCAGAATCCTGGAGTTAATGCCGTTGTGATTTCTGGAGTTTTAGTTGTTGACAACTTTTTTAGAAAAGTACAGTGAAAACAAGAGATAAGGTTTTAGAGTCATTTCTCAAAAAGTGAGTTCATACATCATTTCCTGTATGAGTCTTTGTGTTCAGCTATTGTAGTGCTATACACTACAATAAGACGGGAATCGTTTGAAGCCAAATGTCAAGACACAAACATATATCCCATGATCCTTAAAGCAGTTATAGGAAATGTTGTGGTAGGTTGTTATGAGAAAGAATAACTTTTGTCCAAATAAGCAAGGGTAAGAGTCAATCTGAAAAAAAAAAGAAAAAAATAAGACCTTATCCAGTGTAGTTCTTCGTCTTGGATTTTGTGTGGAAAAAGTGAGTTCCAAACATCTATGGTTTCAGTCACCTTTTCTTTCTATTCTCGTGTCATTCCCAACCCTACTCCTTTACCTTTTCTCACTCTTGCCCTGACTGGATCATTTCTCTCTGCAGTTCTATCTGCATAATCATCAAACTTGTTATTTTTTTTTCAAACTTTTTTATCTTTAAATTTTATTCCCAGAGGCAAATATGATTATTCTGCTCTAAGATCATTTACTTTTGAGGTGCTTCAGTTTGAAAGCATTCCATTGTCAGGTCGTTCCCATATCTGATTATTCCAGTCCCCCACTGTTAAGCTTTCACACCACTTACAGTAGGTTACCTATCATTCCAGTTTTAATCCCTTTCATTCCCTTGTTTCTTTAACTTCATAATGTTCCAATCCCCTGTCTTTCCTTCTTCCTTTCTTTTTTTTTTTTTTTTTTTTGTTATCGTTTCATTGTCCCATTTCATGATCTCTTTGCATTTACCTTGGAGGCTTGTTCTGTTCTAGGGGACTGCTATGATCCAAGTCTCTTGTTCATTGTATAAGACTTGACATAGTGTATAAGAAAATAAACTCGCGAAACACATCAATTAACAGCGATGTAACAAGCATTATTAAATAGGTGAGAAGCATGTAATTGAGCAGATGAATGTGGTAGCAATTGCAGTATTTCTGGGTATCCTTGTTCATCAAAAATGTTTCACCTAATCACATGATATTTTAATGCCTGTATAATTTAATTTCACACATTTTTATTCATAAATCTAACATAAGGATGATAATGGGCAAAGAGATTTTGTGACAACAATTGACTTTTATTTTTATATGAAAAGAGGAACAGCTAGAAAATGGGATCTTAAAGGTTATAGCTTTTGTCTGAGCGTATTCCCACTGAAAGAAGTTCTATTGTAAGAATATGCAGTGAGATAATTTTGCCTTTTGTACAGAGCCATTTACCTCTGGACACTCATGGAAAAATAAGCGATGATGTTTTGATTAATAATATTTTTCACCATTCCCATTGAAAGAACTTTTCACTTGAATGTTTTCCTAAATATTTATATTCTCCTTTTTTAAATTTTATTTTACTTCACTTTTTTAGTCCATTTGTCCTCTACATTTGCTTCTGTTCATCAATTTTCCTATTTTCCAACACTGACGGTCCAGTTCTTTGTCATTTTGTCTCAAGCTTCTTAAATGTTACATGTCTTACTTTTGATCAGAAGTTCCTATTTCTTTTTTACATTATTCCAGCCCCAATTGTTGCACTTCTAGAGTACATTCCCAATGCTCTTAACAAAAAGATCACTCTAGAGATACAGTGCCTTCAGCTGAAAAGAGTCAGATCCCCATAGCATGGCTTGTAGGAGTTGGTAGGCTCCTGTGGGGTTTCACAGAATCTTTTTGGAAGCTGTCTTGCTGAAAACTTTGTGGTACTGCTATCATGAATTCTCAGTCTGTGGACAAGATACTTTTGCTTTTCATAAAGAAGGTCTGTGTAACAA
Organism: Petroica traversi; assembly: GCA_025920805.1. Lineage (NCBI taxonomy): Eukaryota > Metazoa > Chordata > Aves > Passeriformes > Petroicidae > Petroica > Petroica traversi. The sequence continues at coordinate 21,186,881 of JAHLSL010000009.1, forward strand.
AAGGCAGCATCTTAAGTGTTGTTGCAGATTTTAAAAATTTGTTTGACATTGCACAACTAAAGCTCTCTAGTGTGGTTGTGTAAGTCCTAAAATTAGTTCATAAGAGAGTCCTGTCTTTGTACAATGCAAAAGCTGAGATGACAGTGCTGTTAAAGCATATTTCTAAAACTGCACAGGCAGTAACAAATATTGATGATTCCATTTGTTTTTAAAGTAACAGTAATTTTATAAGCCAATATTTTTAAAGTGGACTCTCTAAATACTATTTCCTAAATACATGTGTCCAAAATGTGTCTTTAAACTTACTTATCACATAAAAAGTCAAATAGAAACATAGAATTATATCCAAGTGATAACTCTTACACCAGTAGTTTAAATTATGATCAATAAATCCAAACATTCCTTGAAAAATGTAAGACATTATGCTGAAGAAGTATTATTTGACTATTGTTTATTCTTCAGAATTCACAGAAAACTAGGCCCTTAATACATTTTAAAAGACTAAAATTTCAAAGAAAGATTTTTTTTTTTAAGACTTTATAGAAAGACTTCATCTCATGTGAAACCCCATCTGTAGGTCACAGTAAAGTTACTAAATCTCAAGACTGCTGAAGACATGATTATGGTCAAGTCCATATGCAAAAGCAAAGTTCACAATCTTCTGGCAAAGTGCAGTTGCATCTAACAAAAGCCTTTGATTTAGATCAGTGCTGGGAATGCATGTGTGTAGTACAGACCATGATGTAATTTCTTTTAGGGTTATAACTGCAGGTATTCTGGCGGTTTTCTCCAAATAAGCAACAACATTAAAAGTATATCTTTAATTAGGCTGAATGTATGCAGCAGTTTCTTTCCTATACCAAGATTTTACCAAGTTCATTGTTCCTCTGTACCCATTAATAAAGATTTAATGATGTTGCAGAATCTTGTATGACTGTGGCCACTCCACTGATGCTTTTAGAAGACTTTAATAAACTTCTGATTGAGATGGATAAGGAGATATGTTTATTTGATGCAGTATTATGCTATGATAGTAGTAGTCTGGGTAATTAGAGACTTCCCCCAAAATTAATTTTTGTTTCTCATCACGTTTCCCCTCCTTTACTTCATTCCTTGCATATTTGCCACTATCAGACATCACGGCTGAAAAAAATGATCTCTGAGCTTTTGTCTCCTCTTGCTCTCAGAGCACAGGAGATAACAGTCATGTGGGCAACCATATATTGCAATTCCTCTCCTGAAATTATCATGGTCCATCTCAAATTTGAAAGACATTGAGAAACTTCATTCCTTTGATGATTAGAAGCCATATTCCAATTTCCAGACTAAATATATCCCAATTTAGTTTCACTGATATATGTTTTAGTTTACAGAGTCTTTTTTACTCTTCCTCTTGTTTCTCAAATTTATTCTAGAGAGCACACTGTGAGCTTTGAATCTTTATTTTGTAGACCAAACAAGCTGTTCTGATAGAGCAGACTGTCCATTTTCCTCATGTGTCTACAAGCCATTCCATAAAAAGACTCAGTTTGGATTTAGTTATGTGGGTAGGTATTAACAGGTTTTTGAAGAATTCCAGATGTGCTCGTATATAATGTGTTCTTCTTTGTCTTTGTTCCTGTGGGGGAAAAGCTTATTTCAGCTATATTCAGCTAAACTGTTATGGTTTATTTTAATATACACTATTACAGATGGATTGGGGGCCCTGTTGTGGAAAGTACTGTACAAGGGCAAAACGAAAAGGCTTGTCAAATCCCTCCCTCAAACTCTTGCAGTCTTTAGGTAGTAAGTGAATTACCTGTGTTTTGAGAAGGACCTTCAGATGTAGTTTGAGTGGAAGGTTTATATTACTTACACTACTGCCTCCTGTGGAATAGCATCACTTCATTCAGGGAAGGCTTTGACACAAAGCCAGTTGCCATTGACTGCACCATAGGTATGTAAAGCCCAAAGGCAAACTGTGCCTGGTGGCAGTGACATACCATCAGTTGAGCATCCATCCACTAGTGTTCTGTTAAGATGCATGCCCTTTAATTCTCATAGCATTATGAGAGAAATAATAAGTGTTTGTATCTATCTGGAGCTACTGGAAGTACAATTTAAACCATATATATTTTTATAGCTAGGTGTATACAGATGTAGTAATGATGGTTATATTGCACTTTATAAATTTCATTCAGCAGGAATACACTGCCCTGTGAAGTCTGTGTTAAGCCAAAGTACATGGTTAAGAGGCAGGGTATGTTAATCTAGTCTCTGTGATGTGTGAGATATCTCCTAATCAGCTCAGTCTGCAGGCAGGCTATATTTATGTTTTCTTGCAGAAATGATACAGATATAGCATATTCATCCAACTTGTGGCTCTTCACATCTATATGGCAAATCTGCAATAGTATAAAAATGGAAGGCATGATTAATATTCATATGTTAACAGTTTGGTGAAATGTTCTGAAAAATGTTAGAAAGACTGGATGCACAGTCTTTCTTAATACTAGAAGCTGGTGAAAAATGTGTGCTGACAAAGGTATGTGGTTGTTGAGAGCAGACTTAACATTAATGTTGCACGTAAGAGTAGGCTCTGTCTTCCCTGCAGTTCTTCTGATTGGTCTTTTCTGAAGACTGGGGAAAGACTAAAAATACTAGGTCTTTTGAGAAGAGAGGGACCAGGTGGGAAATTATGACAGCCTTTAGAACATGGTGTAGAGAACATGGGAAAGAATTTGTCCGTTGGGAATTGGACGAGAAATAATTAATTGGTATTTTGGCAAGAACAGTTGAGATAGACACCAGAAAAAAATCCCCACCTTTCTGAATTTAGGATAATAAAGTACTGATATATGTACCAGCACAGAAAGTCTTTGGAACCACTAATACTGGAAGCTTCTAAGAATAAATTAAAGTGGTCAAAAGTGATTTAAGTATAGGTGATCCTACTTTGGGGTAAGAAAGGCAAATTAAGAGATGATCTCTTGAAGTCCCTTCTAACCCTGTTTCTTTTGATCCTTATCATAAATCTTGAAAAAGTAAGGGGTTTTACAAAGATAGCTGAATTGTCCATATCCATTTATTTTGCCATTTGGAACAGCTATCATTGCTAAATATTTTTAAGCACTTTTATTTTTAAGATCTAATTTAAAGTTGACCTCACAGAGAAATACATAGTGAGCATAAAATTCAGCTAATATGAGAAACGTCAGCAAGGGCTGTGCAGAAAGTCCTAAACAGGTCAGTTTGACCCAATTGTCTGAGTTGAGTGTGAAGTGTGATTCTACTTGTTAAATGCTACCATCAGCTATTCAGCAAAAAAAACACAACTTAAAAGCTGGTCTTTCTTCAGGCTTGTTCTAGCAGACCAAGCTAGTCCAGCTAGGCCAGCAGTCTTGGGAATCCAGAGAGGTCCCAGCTGACTGGAAACTGGTGAATGTTGTCCCAATTTCCAAGAAAGGCAAGAAGGAGAACCCTGGCAACTACAGGCCTGTTGGGAGTTGTCCCATACTATTTATCTGATCAGCTCTGTGTTTCACAGGAGTTTTATTGATGTAAAGTTTTTCAAGAGAAATAGAAAAACAATTTTATATAGCATGTATTTATATTAAAATTTACAAACCCTACATATAGCACAGTTCAAATTCTCCCTCAACTTTTCCTGGATCATCGAATAGCTTTCCAGGTTTGGCATAGAGAATACTTATCAGCTCTAATGCACAAACTTAGTTATTGCTGCTAAGTTTCTGTGTAACTGGTACAATTTAAAACTTCCCAGCCATTAGACTCTACAGAGCATGCCAGATCCACAGCCTCTTGTCTTGAACTTCGTTGTTTCTGGGCGTGCTACTTTTTATGGTTCTTCAGTAACCCCAAAAATATTCACACTGAAATCTCTAGTACTTTGTCATTTTGCTTTGAAATTTTGCCTTAAAAACTTCTGTGCTCTTTCTCCCTAATACTCGTCTTTGTTTAGCGCATTACTTTAGACATTTGAACTAGATGCAGTTGATGGGTTGAAAGACTTTAGAGGCCTGTGCCCTAAGCTAATTTCTAGTCAAGTTTCTACTTTCTTGTGGTTCTGTCACAGAGAAAATACATTTATTTAGGCACCAAAGGGAGCAAGCAAATGTCAAGGATGAGAATTTTAGTAAGAGTTGCTAGAATCAGAAAATCTATGTTAATGTCATCTTCTTAGTCAGAACTTGATTCTAAAAAAATTTGATCCTGTAAGAAGGGCTAATTGTTGGTGAGCTTTAAGCCTTATCTGATATTTAAAGAAAGAGTGTTCTTAATAAGATGGTTTTTCAGAAAGGTCTTTGTCTATGTTCAAAATTTAATATATTAATGCAAATAGGATATCTTTATTTATAGTCTTTGCCTTTTCTTGCCAAGTGTAAAAATAATAGTAAGTAAAAAAGAGAACCCCAAACAGCAGACAAAACACCAAGACCTGCTCAATTTAATTATAAGTTTCATAATATAAAAAAAACCCCTCTGTATGTTTTCACTGGCCATTTTTAATCAACAGGGTTTTTTTGTTCAAGGAAAATGAAATTTTCAAATAAAATCTGTCAATTTATACTCTAGAAATTTCTCTATACAATGCTCCTTTTTTTGTAGTAAGCTAAAAGGAAGAAGAGAACATGTTTGATTGGTGGGGGTTTTTTATTATTTTCAACATTTTTCTACTCAAACTTCTTTCTATAAAGCTGAAATTCTTCGAAAACTTATTTTGCATATTTTCCTTTTAATTTTGGTATGCCCCCAATGACCACTTTTTAAACTTTTTTTTTAACAGAAACCTGTTTTTTAACTGTCCCTAATTTAAAGAGAACCAGTTGATATTTGTATGTGCTTGGGCAGGCCCAAACTGATAGGGCAGGAAGCACCAAGCACCAACTCCAGCCTCTTCAGGATTAAATGTATTTGTATATTTTGTAGATAAGCAGATAAATCATCCCTGAATGGGGAAGTGCATATACTATAGAAAGGAAAAACGAGAGGCTTGCTCCTAGTCGTTGTGAATTAATGGCTAGCTGGCTTCTGCAGTGTGAAGGTCAATACATGTTAAAACACTTTTCCTGTAGATTAATGATAGATGGCACCTTGGAATTATTGAATACTTAATATTTTTAATAGGACTTAAATATATAGTGATTTTTAAAAACAGCTCATTAACTGTGTAACATACTGAGGACTTAGAAAATTCTCTTTTGCATTAGCATTATGCCTTTTTATTTTTATAGTTAATTATTAGTTTTAATAATTATAAGGATGAAGGTATTATAAATCTGCCTTATTAGATTGGGTGACCCTTAAGTAAGGCAAAGGTGAACATGCTCTTTTTTCCTATACTTTCCATGTTTCCATATTTTGAGTATCTCACTATGACTCGTATCTCCAAGCCTCTACTCTTGTGTTGACTTCAGAGGCAGCCTAATTAAATCACTTCAAAGTTTCCCCCCACGGATATGTTTCCCATGCCAGAGGTCACTCTGTTGTTCTTTCCTGGATTCTTCTCTATGGTTTTTGAGATGAGTGAGTAATAGTTAAAGGGTGGTCAAGTACATTGAGTATAGAAGTTGACATGAGGGCCTACTTACAAATACATAAACATGTTTTGTATCACTGTCATTGTAATTATTCTCCTAGTTAGCCTAACATACTGGATTTCGATTCCTTAAGCAGAAGGATTCATAAGGAATTTCCCAAGTGGTTATAGTAGATTGATGTATATGAGTAGTTTATTTTCTTTCTTTTATTTGTCAGCAGTAAATTGATTTTGCCATGAATTGTCAGCTTTGGGGGTTTTTCACAGTTAACTTCACATATAACCAATCTATATATATCATGTTGTTATCTCTGTTTATATCTTCAGGGCTATTCATAATTATATTCAAAATAGAAATCAAATGTAGGATCTTAGAGACTTCTTGCTGTTAACCTACATGTATGTTGTGATAAAATCTTTTGTTCTTCATCTAATTACTTTTATTACTGACAAATCTTTGTGTGTACTTTTAGTATGAGGTAGATTTTTGGAAATTTTCACAGGAGTTTTCAAATTTAAATACGTCTCCTTGTTTACTGCAACATTATTCTTAGAAGCCTCATAGAGCAAGCAAAATTACTTGTCTTACTTATACTTGCTATTCCACCTCACTCATCTGGTAGAAAAATTTCACCTTTGGTTATTCCCCCTTCTCCCCAAGCATCTCTGTCAGATGAATTACATATTTTACTTACATCTTCTGTGAATAAACTTCAGAAGCAAAATCATTGCCCTAATGAAGTCAAGGGAAATTTTCCCATTGACTTAAACAAAATCTGGAGTTCATCCAAGGAAGCTCTTTGTCATCATGTCTTTTGCTTTCCCTCATTTCTTATTCTACCTTCAGTCTCTCTGAATCACTCCTAATCTCCATCTGGTATTTCTTGTAACTTCTTACAGTCCCATTTCTCAATTTAAATTTCTCAAAATATTTTAATCTTTTTTTCTCTTTTTTTTCTCTTTTTTTTCTAAATAAGACAAGGAATTCTCCCACATCTGAAATCTTTTTATTAGGTCTGAAAATTTTTACACTCTTACTAGTCTATAACATTAGCAAAATCACTAATGTTGAAATCCAGAACAGTTTTATCCATGCAAATCCAGGCAAGAAATATTTTCTCCGTTTTGTCAGGACTAATTGGATATGCCAGAAAGAGGATGGACGTATCAAATTAGGGGACCAGTCAATATGCATAAGGGTACGAAGGCCATTCAGAGGGCCTTTATGGGCTGGAGGACTTGGCCAAGAGGAACTGTATGAAATGCCATGCCCTGCACTGAGGAAGGAAAATCCCCATTTGAGTCCTGTTTTGGCGCCTCAAATTTAAGAATTACAGGAGTAAACTGGGGTGAGTTCAGCAGAAATCTGCCCACATGGTCAGCAGCAGAAAGCAGTTGCCCTCTGGGGAGAGCCAGATCGAGCTGGACTAGATCAGCCTGGAGAAGAGGATACTTTGGGGGGACCTGACTCATACAGGAAGATAAGCAAGAAGATGGAACCTGGCTTGTACATATGGTGGTAGAATGAGAGACAGAAGGCATAAGTTAAAGTGAGAGTTTCAGACTGGATATAACAATATGTGGATATATCTTCTCTTTCCTCATGAGAACAGTTAGGCAGTGGATGGGGCTGTTGACAAAAAAATTGTATGGTCCATATCCTCCCCCAAGGTTTTTCAAACCTGTCTGGATAAAATCCCAAGCAATCTGGTGTGACCTTCTAGCGGTGGCTTCTTTAGGCAGTGTGTTCACCTAGATTCTAGAGCCCTTAACCTGCATTACCCAGTGATCCTAGAGTATGTTTTCTTTAAAACAGGAACACTGAGGGAGTGAGTAGAAACAATGTAGCAATTTTAGTAATCAGACTTAAGGAGAAAGATGCTCTGGATTTTGTTTTACAGACACTAGTGGAGTCATATCAGGTGCTCACAGAAGGGGTGGCTCTTAGAAATAGCAATAACTGAGTTTACATCTTTTTAACATATTACAAAAGAAAAGTTGTGCTTGCAAGACCAGTTTTGTGCAACTGGTAATTATGGGCTTTGTGATTATTATTTTTCTTTACCTCTGCCGCAAGGGACTCACCTCCCTTTTATTCTAGTGTAATTGAAGGGAGGGCAGGAAGAAGACTGGCTGCTTCTAGATTGACTGCTAAAATTTTCTCAACAGATACTATAAATAGGAAAGTCTAGTTTAGAAGTTGTAAAAGCAATAATTGACTTACACAAACTCATTCATACTTGCTCCCACCTTGCTTGATGTGCCAGAGGCACTTTGTGACCATTGGTCATCAATTCCAACTTATGCCATCTCATCTAGTGATGAACTAAAGACAAACTTTAGTGGCCTAATAAACTGTTCTGTGCACTTTTATCTGCTGTCAGCATCTGCAGCAGGGCCTGTCAGCTAGGACTGTTTGTTACCTCTACTTTCCATTGCTAAGTCAGTGCAACTCCCAACTCCATTGTGATAGACTTGAAATCCTGGGTGATGCATAAAATGATAGTTATGAAGATAAGTATATTTCAAAGATATATTTAGTGCTTCAGTGTTGCATTTCAGAATTTTTTTTTTCTCAAAATGGCTCTTGAAGGGCCCAGGGTATAAGGGTGTAATCAGAAAGTGGTAGGTTGACAAAGCACATCCATAAACACCCCCACTGATAAGCAGGGCCTCTGTAGGAATCATATTTCTTGTCTTCTTCCACCAGGATATTGTAGCTTCCCTCTCTCTGTAGTGAAATGAGATAGCACACCCTCAGCTTCCTGAGAAGTATATGTGAAAACACAACCTTCCTCCCTTTCAAGTTTCAAGACAGAAATTTGCATATAGTCATAATTTTATCTAGAAATAATGCCACTTCTTCATCATTTCAGTAAATGTGATAAATACAAGGTGGAAGTGTTTCCTGATCTTCAAGGAGGAATAATAATGGATTCTGTGACAGTGGTAGCATTACTGAATTGGTATTTAATTACTCATCTAATACTTTCTTCCCTTTCTCAATATTTGGATTAGTATCTCCCTATGTTGCTTTTCATATCCACATCAATAAACAGTTCACTTCTACTTAGAAAAAATAAGAAACTGTTTATAATAGCGTAAAATTGTAGAGAGACAGAGTAAGAATTTGATAACATGAAAATGGTATAGGGTTTGAAGATTTCTCTCCATTTGTCTACCAAAGCATAAGTATAAAAATTCTAAATCTGAAATAGTGGAATAGAAAAGAAAGCTTTTCTTTCAGAATTGATGTGGGATATCCTACAGATTGATAGCTTGCCAATGCAAGATGTAATATAGCTCTTCCCGAGGAAATACTAATTCACCTCTATTAGGAAAAAAAGACAGCAATAGAAGTTGTACATAATATATTTCAACAGGTTAAACTTGGAAAAAATGCAAAGAAGTCTGAAGAAAGCGAATATGCTTCCGATACAAATAAATATTCTAAACCTTTCTCACAAATGAAAATTTTGAAAACACCCACAAATAATTAGATTTGCCACAGTATTATTTGAGCTTAGTAGCTCACCTTTTTGGCTTGGACACAAATATTTTCAAACTTCCACAGTTTGAAGAATTCTGTAAATCCGTGGATTTTTTTTAACTCTTAAGGATCTTCATTTGTTTAACAGGCAAACATAAACGTAAAAGAAAATCAGTCTAGGTTGCCATGACACATATGGCTTAGAAATTTTTCAGTCCCAAAGATTCCCCTGGGAAAGCTTTCTTCATCTAAGTTTTAGAAAATTCATCATCTTTATACACCTCTATATGAAGTCACTAGGAAAGCTAGTGAGTCAATAGTATCAGAATTAAAGTCTCGTACAAAATAAGCTTGGGAGTGACTTCAAGGCATGATGTAATTTATTGCCCTTTGTGCCATCAAATACCAAAGTAAAAAACTCCCTAGTGTTTCTAGGTGCCTAAGTTGCCATAGCAATACAAAATAGTTTCAGCTGAAACCCAGCAGAAAGATTATCCTTTCATGATTTTAGACTGATTACTGCAACCCCTGAGTGGAATAAAAATGCACCAAAAGAGCTTAAAAGAATTACATGACTTGTTGCAAATCATATTCTTGGCTACAAAGCTCACAGTAAGCACATTGACCTAGGCAGCTTCCCTCTCTTAACATCTACCACCACTTCAATACAAAGTGAATAGAAAAGTATTTTCCCTGCCAGTCATTACATTGACTTAACTGTCTGAGAGACTCAGTCTCTCTGTCATGATCTCCCACAGCACTTTTCCTTAAATGATTTTAGCAGAAAATTAAAGATTTTTGGTGGATATGGGCAACAGTGTTTAGAAGACCCATATCTGAGCTGTGGAATTTGTTCGCTGGGAATCCTAGAGGGATTGAATCCTGGAATGTTCTGGACAGCTTTCAGAATTAATCACTGAACTTCTTGCCTTTTTTTTTTTTTTCATTTTGACATATACAAATGAGAAGTGATCTAATGAACTAATTCTTTGTTGGTGGTGGTGGTGGTTTTTTGTTTTGTTTTGTTTTTCCTTCTATGGAATAGCATTAGAAATATGCATGGAAACTTAAATTGTTAAATGTCTTGTTTGGAAGAAGGAAAGGATTGCTGTAGTAACACAATGCTGGTGGTTATAAAAGGCATTGTCTGCCTTCATGTGTTCTCCAAAGAAAAATGAAATCTTTTATTCAAAGCTTAGAATGAGCAATATTTTACTAAACAAATCAAAAAACCTCGTTGTAATTATTTATATTTTCTTGTCCTGAGTTCTCACTGCTGTTTTGCTTTATTCAGTATCCCCTTACATTAAAGTTGATATGATGCACATCCACTGTAGAAAACATGCTATTCATAATTGAGAATATCGTATCAAGTATATTTTCTCCTTGTTGACACCATCTCAACTCAATTTAATTAAGAAATCATGTACTTGGTTATACAATCTGGTTGTTTTCTTGTCAGCAACAGCACACGTTCTAATGTTTAAAAGTTGAATGTAACACTTGTTTAGTTGCTGTTGTCTAGATTTTAGCAGGATTTTCGTAACTATCATACTAAACACATTTTCTCAAGGCAGGGTCAGGCTTATCTTCTGCAAAATTCAGAAGGCAAGTTGACCTTGTTGATGAGTTATTGCAGGTTTTAAGAATTTGGCTTCATACCTAAATGTTTGGAAGTTACTTTACGCATTCCTTCCTGGCAGATATTTCTCCCTCAGCAGCCTGTGCTGTTATCTTTGTTTTTCCTTTGAAACCACAAAGCTCTTCTTCAACAGCCTTCGGTCTTCATAAGGCCTCTGTAAGTGTCCAGCAACTGTTACCTGTTTCCTGGCAGCTATTCCAGTTAAATGTTATAAATTGTGATTTCTTCAAGGATACAGTGTGCAGTTGTAGTTTGCCAGTTGCAAGGAGTGAGAGAAAAATCTTAATGTAAAGCTGTAAAGCATGTGGAAGAATGAATGTTTGAGACAGACACAGAGACAGAGGAACTTATGTTCTGCAATCTATGAGCAAAGAAAAAGCAGTGCATTGAGATGAGCAGGCAGATCTGCAAGATATTAGAATCCTTCTTTTATATTAAAAACATCTCTCACAGAGAGTATTATTTTGAAAGTGCTGGGGTACAGGAAGAGTCTTCTTTATAATTGTAGATCCATCAATTGTAAAGAAGGTTATCCATGGAAATGAGGATGTTCATTTGTTTATATCTTTACCAAGAACTTCTCTGAAATAATTTAACATAACCATATTTTATTTTTGCTGCTGATGGATCTCCTTGCTTTCTGTTTGTGACATTGAGTTTTCAGCCCTGAGCTCGGGTAGAGGTGTATTTTGCCAGCTCTTATACAGACAAGACAGACATTTTCTTGAGGACATTTGGACATGGTGTCATAGTTGTACTTGCTAAGAGATGTCTCCATCATCCTTTTATTATCCCAAAGAGTCAGCAGGGACTTAACGTACTTCTCACAGATGTGTGTCTAACTCCAAGGACAATTTGGGAAAGGCCCAAAAAGATGGGGACTCTAAGCCTCCCCAGGCAACCTGGTTCAGGTTCAGTGCTTCTCTGTCTGTACTAATTTTTAGCTCTAGCATGTGACTAGTTGCTATTTCTATAACCTAAGACATCAATTTTTCAGCCTTTCTTCATATAACAGTTTTTTTCCTAATCCTCTACCAGGGTTTTCTCAAGTTGTTGACATCTGTGAAGTTAATAATGATGCTCTTTATTCTGTCTTCATTGTCATTAATAAAAAGTATTGGCTAGTTCTGAACAGATGATTGGTTCATCAAGAAATTATACTAAACTATCCTAAAATACAGATTCCAATTATATAGTAGATCAGAAAGTTTTGATCAACAGTCCAAAATTACTAAGCTATGGCATGTTTTAGGTTTTGAGTAGCATAGCTATTAATAAGAAGTCATGGAATATAGAAATATTTATTCAGAATTTCCGTTTAAATACTCAGTACTTTACATGAGAATTTGTTCTTAGCACAGTGCTCCTATTGTTCAACAAAATAGTAGTGCAAAATTTTGCAAATAATCACACTTAAATATTTTTCTGTCTATATATACACAAATTTGCTTATGGAAAAGAAAAAGAAAAGTTGGGGGTTTTCATATATATCTTTCATAGTTGCTTCCTCAGAACATATATAAAATACTATGAATGTAAGATACTTTACATCTCTAACCAACATGCCTGAACTTTGCCTTTCAACCTTTGATTTTGTAGCGTTGAAAGAAATGTTAGTTTCAAGAGCCAATGTATTATTCCTTATTTCACTTCCAGAAAGAGTTGCTTGTATGGCAGTGTTTTCTCAAACCTAGCTTTCTTACGCTTCTGGCAGAAGAGCCTATGAAATTTATTTTTGTTTGGACAACTGAACTGCTTGATTTTTAGTCTTTATTTATTGTTAATATGTAAGGAAGTATAGTTGAAAAAAAATGAAAAATTTATATTGTGATTAGTCCTTTAAAATATTAATCCTTCCACAGGTTAGTCATCAAAATAATCTTTGAATTACTCTTGCAAAAATATGGTCCTCATTACTAAAAAATTACAATACAAGAGGAACTAATAGCCATTTTTAATGGCTATTTCTTCATATCCTCTCTGTTTATGCAGTGGCTGCACTCCAACCACTGAAGTGCAATAAAAGCAACCTGGACACCATCCTTAAAGGAATTGAACTCATTTGGAAAAAAAAAAGTTCTGTAGTCAGAATTTCTTAAAACAAAAGCATAGCAATGAATCATAGAATGCTTTGGAACAGAAGGGACATTTAAAGATCATCTACTCCACCCTCCCTGCCATGAGCAGGAATATCCTTCATTAAATTGATGAAAGCCCCATTGAACCTGATTTTGTACACTTTCAGGGATGGGCAATCACAACTTCACTGGGCAACCTGTTTTAGTGTCTCACCATCCTCATGTAAAAGATTTTTTCCTTATGTCTGATGTAAACCTACCTTCCTCAAGTTTACAAATGTTGTCCCCTTTTCTGTCACTTCAGGCCTTGGTAGAAAGTCCCCATTTTTCTTATACAACCCCTTAAGTATCGAAAGGTCTCCCTGGAGTCTTCTCCAGGCTGAACAACTCTACCTCTCTCAATCTTTCTTCATAGCAGAGGTGTTCCAGCCCTCTGACTATTTTTGTGGCCCTGTTCTGGACCTGCTCTAATAGGTCCATGACTGACTTGTACTGGGTACCCCAGAGCTGAATGCAAACTCCAGGCAGGACCTCATGAGAGCAGAGTACAGAAGGGGGAGGTGGCAAATCACTTCTCTGACCTGCTGAACACACTTCTTTTTATGCAGCCCAGGATACAATTTGCTTTCTGAGTGGCAGGGGCACATTTCCAGCTCATGCCCATTCTTTCATCCACCACATTCCCCAAGTTCTTCTGTGCAGGGCTGTTCTCAAACACTTTATCCTCCAATCTGTTTTGTACTGGGGATTGCTCTGACCCAGGTGCAGGATATCATGCTTGGTTTTACTGAACCTCCTAAGGTTCATTGTGGGCCCACTCCCCAAACCCATCAAGGTGCCCCTGGATCCCTTCTTTCACCAAGCCAACCACCACTGAGCTTGGTGTTACTGGTAAACTTGCTGAGGGTGCACTCAACAAATCCCACTGTGTGTCACAGGTGAAGATAATAAATTGTGCTGGTCCCAGTATGGATGATTAAAAGCTCCAACAATGAAGAAATACTCTAGGTATAATAGTGCACAAAATGCAATTTCTTGGGAGCAACAAAGGGAACATTGTGATAATAGTGTAACAGTGTCTGGAGAAAATAGTAATGGCAATATAGCATGATTAAAAATCACTGAAGACTTGCATCAAAAACTTAGTCACAATTCTGAAGAAAATGTCTGAAATTTGAAGCTTAATGGGGTTCAGAAGTTCTTTTCAACCTTTAAAAATGTTTGAAAAAAGACACTAAGTAAAAAACAAACCCCATGAAAGGAAGGACCTTAAGTCTCAAGGCACACAATTACTTGTATTGCCTTAAAAAGGGATGAATTGTTTTTCTCCCTCTTTCAGAAGACACTGTTCAAACGTTTTTCAGTGATAAAAGTAATTTCTAAATGACCCCGCATTACCCTGCAACATAGCTCCCACACAAGCAAGAACAAATATAGTTAAATTCAGATGGATCCTGAAGCCTGTGGGTCCTAATCGTTGTTTTCAAATTCAGTAAGTTCTACACCGTAGTAGATACTGCATGACCTCAGATCACCCTGTGATGTTTTCAAACCTCTCTAGAAACACAACAGAGAGACATAGGAGATTAGGTTCAATTTCTTTTTTTAATCGTTGCAGCAGGGTTAACTTTGCAAGGGTAATCAGGCAGTATGTCTTGGGGTTTATTATTTTATCAATTACTGTGTAGTGGCATGTTGGATACAAACCCAGATAGTAATCCAGTAATCCTGGGATCGTACACTTTATATTGTATATTAGCTATAGGGAAGTCATGTGTTGGAACTGGCTGCTAAATATTTGTTTAGTATATTTTGTATACTCTTATTCATGAAGCACAATCTATATATACAGTGAGACTAGTCATGTTGTTGCCATTTTTCATTCTGTAATTTAAGAGCTTTACTTCATTTATATCTTTCAACAAAAACAAAATTAAAAAACCCCCTTGGCTTGTAAGTTCAGTAAGTTCAGGTTTTTTTTTAAAAAAATTTTTGTTTGTTTATTTAAAGCTATTCTGCTTTAATTAATGGTAAATTACAAGGAATACTTCGAGAAACAGCACAGGAATAAAGGTGCTAATAAGGTATTGAATGGAACAATTATGTCCAGAATTTCAAGATAGCTGATCTGTACATTGCCTGCCTAAGTAAAAATCAAATGCTCTTAGCACGTCCTGTAGGTATCAAATGCAGAATTTGATCCAGATGGGTTCATTCCTTATTTCCTTTATAACCCATATATCTGTGAATTTATATGCCCAGATGTTATTTTAAAATCGATGAAATACATATTAAAACTTCAGAAGCTTGTCATACTAACCTCCCAAAATTCCTTACCAAGCAAGGAAGTATGTCTGATACTGTTATTAATTCCTAATACATACTGTTTGCATATTTAAAACACAATTCCCTTTGTTTTGAATTATTAGGATTTTTTAAGGCATCAGTTGTAAATGCATTATCATTTTTAATAGCAACTCATTTCCTGGGTTTCCAAAACCATAATACTGCTTGGCCTGTAACTCTGTACACATAGTGTACATTGTACCCCTGCACAAGAAATAGATTTAAGCACATGTTTTGTTGTGAAGTCCCTGGGTAAGTCAGCTGGGTTGGAGTTGGAGCACTAAGTCAGCTGGGCTGGAGTTGGAGCACTAAGCAGCTTGCAGCGTCCAAGCGTTTTATCATTTCATCATGAGTTTTCAAGTGTCAGTTGTAATGGGATGTTTATATAAAATTCCAGCTCATCACAGTGTTCACATGCCATTACTGAGTTCTTCCCCATCAGCAAACACGGTTGTGATCAGTTGTGCTGCTTTCTTGTCAGGGTTTTAGGAGTGGCAAATAAGTCTTGCTCACTGGCAGAATTCTGAAAGGCAGCTAAACTGTCAGTGATTGCTCTTATAAGCAAAGAGCTTCTCTTTTAAGTACATCTACCCTCTTTATAATTGCTAAAACTTAGAACTGAGTCTATCAGAACATAGTTCATTATCCTGTGTCAAGTGCAATATGCTTTTCTGTGTTTTGGTAATGTATTGGATTTTCATTGACCTGTGATTAAGATAAACAGAATTTTTTTTTCTTCAGCCCTCAGCAGTGCCAATATGCATCTAATAAGTTACGATTTGTTAGAAGTAAAAGAGAAACTGCTGCAAACCTTTAGCTGTGCATTTGTGTACAACCAGCAAATCAATGGATGTTAATGAAATACGTATGTTGATATTAAATGAAGAATGCAGATTCCTGATGGTCATTT
>JAHLSL010000009.1:21210385-21225385 GCA_025920805.1 Petroica traversi
ATGTAATTATAGCAGCTGTATGCTAGAAAATATTTACTTTCAAAAAAATAGACATAACCTAACTATGATGCTTAATTATTAAGAAGCTGAATAATTCTGTTCATGGAGCAAATGGAGACAATGTGAAAACATATGGAAGATTTTTGATTCTAATGGATGTATCCAGTCTTTGGTACATGCATACATTTAAAATACATAATTTTTGCTTCTTTTTTTTTCTTATTTATAAAGTGTTTATATATGTATGTCTATTTCAGAGACTGAATGTTACATACAAACCTGCATTTGCAAGCAGCCATTAACAAGCATGTGGGAAGGAAGTGAAAATTTGGGCCACTCTGTGTCTGAACAATCTGGTGACAATCACTGTAATCTGCAGACAGAGGATATGACATTACAGACCTGTTTCTCAGGTCTTGCCAGTCTTCAGTTGCATCTCCAGCCGTGTCATATAGTCCTGAGAAAAAAAGCTGTTTTCTCTCACTTGAGGGAAGTAAAATTTTCTTTGACAGTTGTTTCATCTTCTCCTAAAAATTTGTATAATGGAAGCAGGTAATTTTACTGCTTCTGGGCCTGCCTTAGAGGCAAATTGGACAGAAGAGCCTGGGCCTGAGATTTATTACAGATTTACAATATTTGCAGTTCAGAACAGTCAGGGGGATTCAATGGAAAATTGGTCACGTGTCTTATTAGAAGAATGAACAATACTCAAGGGACTTATAGCTCCTAAATCCTTTCACAATTAAAGACCCTAAAATCAACAGCTACCCTCCTTCAAACTTTAATTTTACTTATAAGTAATTGTGCATAAATAACAAAAATACAGTGACCTTAGACGAATATCAGGCTGTTTCAGTCTTATACAATCAGATGTATGAAGAACGTTATCTAAGTGTGCCCTAACAGGCTTTCAAAAGCAATTTACAGCATAGTTCTTAAAAGATACATTTTAACTTTAAGTACATATCTGAGACACTATGGAGAATAAAATTATTAGTGTGTAAATGTTAAATCTCTGACAAGCAAGAGAAGCAAAAACTCATGCACTGAAATTGAAGAGCACAAATAAACAAAAATGAATAAAGAAAGGGCTATATAAATTATTTGGATGCTGCCAAAAAACTTTCCAGTATTTCTTCAAGCAGAATAAAGACTGGGCCAGGAAACAACAAGCTCGACAATCCTAATAGTTCCTAATAGCAGTAATATAAATTAAAATATTATATTGCAAGTTTTACCATTTCTGTTTGAAGCTATTGAAGACTTAATGAATCAAAAGTGAATTAGAGTAAGAAATTCATATTAAGCAGTGAAGTTGGGGAGAGGAAAAACTGCTAGTCTGAAAAAGTGTTTAAACTTTTACAAATTATAATAAGATTTTTTTTTGTCCATTGTGTAGTCAAGCAGTAATGAAAGGGGATGGGTTTATTGTTACAGTCCAATTTAGCACTCTATGCCTGAAACATCAGTAAAATCTGTGGAAATTATTCATACAGATCAAAAGCATACAGTGGCTATAAATAATTTCAGTGAATACTCTTTATTTAGGTAAAATTCTTGAAGAGGCCTGAAGGCAAAAAACCTTGAGTATGTAGGCATATAAACTAATATGTCAACTAATATATCAAAGGGAAGTTTGTCTCTCATGGCATAGACACAGTCTGGGGCTAAATGATAGAAAGTACCTTAGACCAGAATGAGGAAATCAAATGGTAATAGTATTTCTTTGAGAAAATAAGGACGAAATACTACTAAAGGTTAAAAACATTTTTAAGTTGCTGTATCAAATTCTAATATTCTCATTAGATTCTTTCCACCTGTGTCATATCAAAGCTTAAGCACAAATAAAAGCTAAAGGTAAGTTTTTATTTTATTCTTTTGTGTTAGGAGTTGTGTCATGGCCGGTTTTTCGGCAGGTTTGGCTTCCAAACTGTCTGAGGTCTAGAACACCTACTACAGGCAACCGAGGATGGGTGCTGTTTACCAAAGCCTGCAACATCAATGTATTTTTCATATTCCTATAGCAAATGTGTGACAAAATAATGAAGTTGTGCTATGGCATTTTATATGCTTTTTTAAAAAACAGAAATCAACTCATATTTTCCACATAAACATTGTGATGTTATCTCATTTTTCCCTAGTACCTAGCAAACTGAGATTATATCTTTTTTAATGCAGTGAGCATTAATAACTGTATCTATCTATATATGTGTGTGTATATAAATATATGAGTAGCTTCACAATGACTTATTTTGTCTGAGTCTGAGTCAAAACAAGATCAAGGACCACTGCCTAGCTTTATGGTTCATTTTGTATTTCAGTAGCATCTTTCTGGTCTTTAAAGAAATCTCTTACAGTGAAAGAAAAACAGATTAAGATTTTTCAAGGTCTTGTTGTTGCTTCCTTTGTCATATTTCTTGTCCCCTGTACCATGAATAGTTAGATCCAGTACAGTGTAGTGGGTAAACCCGTACTTCATGAAGCAGACAGATCTATGGACTTTATTTCAAGGTTGTTATTTTTTCATTATAAAAGGATATAAACCAGGCACTGAAATTAAATATTTGTGTCATAAATACCTTTTTGTCCCATTTTTATTTTCTGGTGTCAGTGTTTTATTGCTGTATCACCATGATACCTGAGTCCACAACTCGTAACATCTGGGTAAACTTCATATCCAGAGGAACCACATGGTAATTAATAAGATTCAGTAGATGCTGAAGTCCCTCTATGGGTATTTATTTATGACCAATGATTGCAGGACTTCCCTCTGGACAAGCTGGAGTACTGGGGCAGTGGTAGAGGCTCTCCAGCTGCCTGTTACTCTTTCCATTTAACTTCAGGGCATCATTCCTCTACAGGTTTGCTTCTTGTGGACAGCTCCTTTCATTTTATTCCTGCCATCTTGTTTATTTAAGTAGTTTCTTGGATGGGTGAAAGCCCAACGTATTTTATATATGAATTTAAAAGCTACTCCTGAAATATTGTAAGGTTCTTATGTCAAGGCTTGTTCTGGCAACTTGTTCTGGTTTTCCCTTCTTTATGTAGCTTAAGAAGCCACTCCAAATTCTTACTTGGATAATTCTTACGTTTGACAGCCAGTTAATGTAATTTTACTTGTTGGTAAGTGGATACATCTTAGTTAAAATGTGCAGTAATCCTTTCAGATTTTACTTCAACTTTCATCTTTTATAAAGTAATAAATATTTTAATAACATCTTGTTTATTTCTTGAATGTGTAGCAAACACATGCCAACACATGTTGATTGCTAGTAATTATTGTAAAACTCCATGCCCAGTTGCAGCATTGATTCAGAATGGATGTGAACCAGCATATCTCTCCTCCCCCTTTCAGGAGGTGGGATACTTGTTAAGTTAATCAGATGGGAAGAGACAGCTGATTGAATAATTTCAAATAGTAGAATAAAGCTATAAAGTCCACTTTCTTACATTGCTGAGAGCAAGCAGTGACCATGGGATGGAAAAATCAGAAGTGGCATTTGAAGATTAGTAAAGTCAGTAGGACCAATTAATTAAGACAATGAACCAGAAGAAATTTCATTTACCTTCTAATCTAAAGAGAAAAGAGAAAAAATTCTAATCATATTGTGGGATTTTGCTCTGCTCCTTCTTCAGATGATATCGTATTCATGAAAGTGTTTCAGGAAAGAAATACTGGAATCTCTAAATATAAAAAAAAAAACTCTTATGTTTTCATTATGCCTTTTTTCTTCAGGTGTCTGGTAAGTGCAATGTATTCCAAAAACTGGAGAGAGCATAAAGCAACTTATTAAACCAAACTAACCAATATCTCTTAAAACTTTTTGGGTGCTATCAAGGGTTTGGGAGGGGGTAGCATTTCACCCTGGCCCATCGCATGTAGTACAAACACCCACAGAAATAGATGGGTACTACAGAAAGACTTTAATTAACTCCCTGACCACATAGTAGAAGTTAGAACAGAAAATGCAGATGTTGATAATACATATTTACAGGAATAGTGGTTAAATGTGAGCAATATATTCTGCTTTCTCATGCAACCAAGTTTTTGAAACTACATTTATTCAGTGAGTTTGATTTCCTCATGTTCATCATCATGAGCAAAAGCTAAAGCTTTACAAATACAGAGGTGCTATGAAAGATTAAAGTTGTCTATCCTGGCATTTTTGAACTATTGAATGTTCTAATTTTTGTGCTGTGACTCTGCATGAGCAGTTCTGTATTATTTTTTTATGCTTCTCACTCTGTACTTGTAAATTCATACATAAAGATGAATCTGCAGCACATTGTCAAATGAAATTATCCACCAACAACAGCAATAACAGGATCTTCAACACAGCATAAACAAGCATGCAGAACCACACATTTCATCTGAAATACCCATTACCAGCACAGTTGCCCACTTAAGCTCAAGGAGAGGAATTCCTTTCCTCAGCTTCTCCAGCTGACTCAGATTTGCCTCTGAAAAGCCTTTCCCTGCAATTACACAAACAAACTCGGCTTGGGCAGGCACAAAGTGAGGATGAAGTAGAGCTGAAATGGCAATTTTGCTTTTATGCACAACAAAGAGAACTGTTCCAAAAGTCCACCTTTAGCAAACACTTTCTGAATGCAAGAGGCATTCCTTTTTTCTCAGCAACCCAGTTATTTATTTCCTTGAATTATTTGGGTGTTTCTCCTCCCTTTTGTTGAATTGCTGTTCCAGAGCAGTTCATCAGCTCAGGCTTTTCCTGGCTGCTGAGGAAAAGCCCCATTTGCCAAGCCATCGACCTGTACCCCAGTGGGCTGGGGGAGACCTGAGCAATCTGCTTATTCCAAAGGTGCTTATTTAAATAGGTAGCAAAGTATGTACTGTAATAACAGCAGGCTGACTGGTGGCAGGGCTGGGGTGAGGGGAGGAGGAGAAGGGTGTGATCCCAAATTCGTCTGCCCTGTCCAGCAAGGCTAGGAGATGTTCTGTTAGTTTGACTTTATGCAAACTGCTGCCTGTTTCACTTTTATTTAAAAACGCATAAATGAGGCAAGTTCTGCTTTCTTACAAGTTTTCTTATGAAAGGTTCACACATCTTTGTGTGAAATAAAAGTATGATGCTAATCAACACCTCCTAGTCATTAAGATGCACATTCTATATATAACTTCTTTTCCTTTGTGCAGTAAGATCGTAACATCTCTTTTCCCTTTCATTCAAATGGAAATTCTATCACTAAAATATTTACTGCTCAAAAAAATGCAATAAAAAAAAAGATTGATTCTTTTTAATCCAGTGTTTTTCAGTTAATAAGGCCAAAGACATCAAAGTGGTAGAGAATAGCAGGAAAAGTAAAATTAAGCCAAATGGAGTGAATGGGCAAGGGCTGCCATTTTTCACCTCCAAGTGCTATTTTCTACAGGCCTTACACCCTATGTAATTGGGACACTATCTCTCCATACAGGAAAAACCTAATAATTAGAGAATTAGGAAGACCTTAATCTAGATCGGAATAAATCACTGTCATGTAATTTCAGAGAAATTCTCTTAGGGAGAACCCTAAGATGCCTATATTGAGAGATAAAATTAAAAAGTGATGATAAGGTGGCAGTTTGTTTGGGTTTTTTTAGTTGTGGTTGATTTTCTTTGGGTTACACAGCTTTTTCTTTAATTTATTATTATTGGGTTGGATTTTGCTTTTTCACTGCATTTTTCACAGCTATGGTATGGTGGCTAGGAAATGAGTGTGAAAACCTTAAAGGTTCATGCCGATGGCAAAACCCAGAATACACCCCTGCTCATTAGTGAGATATAAAATGGTGAACCACTGGAACCACACTGAGTTTTTCATTCTTCCTTGCTTCACTTCAGCTGGAAGAAACTGTTTAGAATCAACAAGCTGGTCTATAAACATGGGAAGAAGGAAGAATGAATGCTACATGCTTTTGAGTGCATTTTAAAGGACACCATGTAGAATTTATGCACTGAAAATAGGATGTTAACTAGCCAAGCAGAAAGAGCATGATGTCTGATCATATAGTCGTCAGAGTTTCATTTTTCTTTACAAAGTGCTTGTAGACTATCTGTCTGATCATCACCTGAGACCTACTAATGCAAAAATTATTCTTTCACATATCCTAACTGCTTCTAGGCTCTCCTAGGCTACTTCTAGTGTTGAATAACAGAGATAAATTCAGCCTACTAAACTGTTTCTCAGCAGAGAATTTAAAAGTTGCTGCTGGCTGATAAATACTAGAACATTTTTTAACCAGATAGCATATAAATCCCTTTTTCTTCTCTATTAATAAGTCAAGACCAAAATGATCTTTTGTCAAGACGAGTCAACAGAAAAAGCTATAAATATGGGGAATAGTCTTTTGGGAAAGCACTGCTCGCAGTCTGGTTTTCATTCCTTTGGCTTACTCTCCCTGAGCACTTATGATAGTGCATAGGACTTTATGCACTGATAAATGAAAGTCTGGATGCAACTCTCCTCCTCATCCCCTAACCCTCCAAAAGAGAAGATAAAAGAAAGAAATGGGGTATATTGCCCTAAAAAATGACTAGAAAAATCTGTTTCTAAAATTAAACCCTTTGAAAGTTGTGTGGTTTAATCTCAGTCTGGCTCATGCCACCCCATGGGAATTTTTCATGGCAGTACCCATGCAGGATTGAGAGTTATGTACTGAAAAACAGGAGACCTACCCAAGAGGGACAGCCTGTAGCTAGAATGGCACACATCTCAATGGGGTGGGTGCCTGGGAGAACTTGTTCCCTGGAAATCAGCTGAAATACATTGTAAATATACCAGCCATTGCTCTGGCCTGGGCATCTTTCTGTGAAAACAGAATTTCTATCTATCTGAGGCTTCCCACCTCCACAGTACAGTAAACAGAAGGGACTGAACAATGGACTTGCTGTGCATGTGGAGGCCGTGCCTGTGGCTCCATAGTCTTTGGCTCAATAACCCCTTGAGACTTACAGAGTGCTAATTTCAACACTGACCAAATGTTTGGCCACACTGGATAATAAAAAATTATGAAGAGAACAAAGGATGTGAAGAAGGGTCCAGTCAGTCTGCAAGAGGCTAACACATAAATTCCTTTTGCTGATACTTCAGAATAAAGTCCTCTGAACCATGTTTTTGGCAGAAGACTCCACAGCTCTGAATATGAGACTGCTTCTGTTTAGGTTCAATACTATTTATTCCTCAATTAAGAATCAAAAATATCAGGGTTTTTAGTAGCACTAGAGATCTACTATTCAGTGTTTGGAAAAATTCAATGAAAATGTGTAACTGTCACAAATGAATTGTCTCAAGGACATGGAAACATGCTGAGCAAATAAATCAAATTTTGAATCAGATTAGGAGCTGTATCAATGCGAGGAAACTATATATCTGAAAGCCCTTTAGTTTAAAATTACCTGATCCCCAAATCCCATTGATTTTCTCCCTTTCTATGTCATGGTCCTTCTGCTGCTTGCATGATTTTATGGTATTTAAATTCTCCCCAGAGAAGATCACAGGCTCATTCTGCTGCAGACTGTACAAATACAGTAAGTAAGCCATTCTTCAGAAGACTCTAAAGGCTTACAGTCAACATATATAGGCATGTTAATATAACAAAACTCAGTACAGGAAACATTTACAAAGAGAAGTGATCTGGTCAAGGTCATCACAAAGATCAGCTGCAGAACCAGCAATACCATCCCAGGGTCTGGTCTGGGAATCTGGGGCTGTAGTCACCTGTCAGTGGTTGCTAGATCTCTTTATGTAGAATTTGACTTATAGCCACAAATGCAAATGTATCAAAATCATTTCCACTCAACTGTATTCTCCTCTGTAAATCAGGAACTAGAAGCTATTGCCATGCACTCAACAGCATCGTATTAATTGGTCCCATTTCATATTCCTTTTGTCTGACCAATGCAGCTTGACAGTCTCTAATGGGATTTTCAGATGCACACCATGGATTCTTAAGTGATCACTTTTTCTCCCCAAATACATGAGTTTGCTCTTTTTCAAACCTACTTCGACACCCTTCTGGTACCTAATTCCCAAGCACAAAGAAGTGCTAATTCTTCTTCATCTATTTTTTTTTCAATGCCAGTAATTGCAGAAACATCTAAATAGATGAGTTAATCTGTTCTTTTCTAAATAAAATGCTATCTCATTCACTCTTTAAAAACTCATCTTTAAGATAAACATATTCTATGTAATGGTATTAGTAAAATTTTACAAATTTAATGCCAAATTAAATATATTCTCCCCACACCAGAGTTCATAATCAGTCCCTGTAGCTTGATCTTATTTCAGGTAGACGAGACTAATGATCAGGGATCTAGCATGTACAGGGAATGTAACCTCCTTGCTGAAAAGGTAATGTTGAAACTACTCACTAAATACTCCTTATCCTTTGGACTGACTTTGTATTTCTAGGATTACACATCTATGTCTTTCACAGATATTCTCCACAGAGTGAAGACTACCATCGCTCCAAAGTATAGAAATGTTTAAAAATCTTGGATTAAAAGCCTACTATGTGTAACAATTCCTGTTCTAAATAGTGTAGACAATAATCTGGACTAGTCAATATTCTTATGAAAGATTTTATATTCATAAAAGTCTCAATCGTTGTCATGCATGAAACCAGGAGTACCTTTAGTGAATAAAATTACCTTTCATGCCTTGTAAAGGAGAAATGTGGTAGGATTTTGTTTTTTACTGTTGACTCAATATTACAGTATATTTACAACTAAATCTATATTCATAGGTAATGTTTTTGAACTAATCCATTGTCTGCTACATTATTTTTAAAAAAGGTTCAGGTTATTATTTTATGAAGAGCTGAATAACACAAATATCATCATAAATCCTGTGTGCTTAACTCCTCTCTGTGTTTTTGCAACATTTGCTGTCTCATTTGGCCTATCCCAAAGCCAAATCTGACTGCAAGTTTAGCTAGATATATCAGGCCACATAGGTTTTTAAAAGGCTTTTAAGGGATGTTATAAAAATGTTCAGGTGTTCCTCAAGAAGTGTCTATTTAATTTAATCTATATTTTAAGTCACTTAAATCCATTTTGTCATGGCTCTTACTCTGCGTATTACTTACTATACATTGACCAAACCAACAAATCTGAATGACAATGCCCTTACTTTGTAGTGATAAGAGTTCATATATCCTCTTGTAGGTATTGTCTTCAAAGCTGTTATACCTATTCCATACAAATACTCTGGCAGACTTTGCTGAGGGCCTATCTTAATTTTAATTCTTTTCCCTAGCTTATGGATCTTGTTTCTCTAACCTTTCTGAATAACTAAGATCATTGTGTTGCTGTGGCCCCCTGCTTGCCCTCAGCTGCACCTTCTCCATTTCTGTAATATCCTGTTTTATAATAGGGTGACCTGCACTGTGCCATCTTCTTAATATGGACTCATTAGTCTCTTGGGCTGTGCTAGGATAATTTCCTCAAATTTCTATTGAAAAATCATATCTATACTTTTCCAGCATATTGTTGGCTTTTACCTCTTTTTTTGACTAATAAACATTACTCAAATTAATTCACAGTTTTTTTCCCAGCAGTGTGAAAACCTCTCTTTTCTCTTGTACTTTGGTTTAAGTCAGCAGCAGTGAAGGCCTTCAGACAGATATAAGTGGTCTCGTTCTTTCTCCCACTGGGAGCCAAGCGTCCCTCCCTCTGCCTCCTGTCTCTTCCCAAACTGCCTCTTCATCCATGCTTTCTCCCCACTCCCTGGAAGTTCCTTTTATGCTGCAAGTAAAACTCCACAGAGGGTACTGAAAGCCAAGGGTTGCCTCGCTTGAATATGACCACAGTGAGCAGTACAAAAGGCCGGTGCAGAAGGCCTGATCTTTAAGATGTATATGACACAAAACCAGTTACATATTTTTTATTTGATATTTTCAGCTGCTAATTTTTCATGCTTTTAATTTGCATTTTATTACATGTTCCTCAAGATGTATATTAGTCAGCATCAAGTCATTCTTATGTAACTCACAGCAGATAAGAATATTGGTAGTGCCAGGGAGAATATTCTGTATAGCATTTTGGTATCAAGCACGAGGGAACATCATCAAGAGAGAGATTGGATTGGGAATATCAGTTTGTAACTACAAATTATATTTAATTTTTTAAAATTATGACATATTAGCTATACCATTACTTTCTGAAATGTTCAGAATCACAACAAAAATATATTAGTGCATTATGCTATTTTATCTTCATAGGCAGTAATTTGTTTAACAGCACTTTGCATAAATTAAGGGAAAGCAGGAGAATCTCTACAACCATGAGGGAATTCCAAGGCAGAATGACAAGGGTTCCCTTTATTTCTGATCCCAGTATACTATCTATAAAGAAAATTATGTCCAAGCTCTTTATTTATGACAGACATAGGAACACTGTCACAGAGAAGTTGTAGTATGTGTGTTCAAGCAAGTGAACTTGTGTATTAAAACACCAAATTTATATTCCTGTTCATCAATAACAATAGGTATTGGATTTTTTTCCAAAAGCTTATGTTCGACATTTTAAAAAACTTTTCATGTTTAGAACTCTAAATGAGAGTTTTTAATAGAAAATTAGAGGCATTTCTGTTTTCTTACGTTGGAGTAACTTTATTGTGAGATAAGGAATTACATCTAATATACACCAAGGCTTTAGAACAGAGAAATATCAAGCAACAAGGAGAGAGAAAACTAGGAGGCTTGTATGATGTACATCCCATATTTTTCACACTTGTAAAATTGGAGCTGTTAGCATCCAAACAAATTTCTGGACTAATGGTTCTTCTTGAGGTACTCATATTATTCTTATTTTTACTGCTTTTTCCCAATGCCTTGCTGTTTTCTGCACCTGCTGGAGCACGTTTAGCCCTTGTACAGCTTGAGCACATCTTCAGAGACACATCCCACCTGAATTTGTCTAAATCTGCCCTGCAGGAGGTAAATCCATGTACCTTCACTCAGTTTGTGTCACACTCAGATGGAGAGTGGTCTGGGTGCAGAGCTGTGCACAGAACTGTTCACAGGTCTGCTATTTCTGCTGCGTGATAGTCAATGAGCCACTAAGAAGCTTTGTGGTGATCAAGGCTAATTTAACATATGTAGAGAAAAAATGCTGTACTGAGTCACTGGCTAAATATTTGGGATATTTGCTGCATCTCACTCTTCTGGGAGGGCAAAAACTGCTTATTTATGAGAGTCCTTGGACTTGCTCATTGAATAACTATAACCTCCATTTTTAAGAAATTAACCTCAATTCAGCTTTTTTCCTAATGGTCTTCTTGGAAAGATGACCACCTCATCATTCCATGTACTTCATCTTATTGCTGAACTGGCTTCATTTTTCACCAGTATTCATAGAAATTACTTAACCTTAAAAAACAGAAAAGAAAAGAAAAACTCTTTGACAGTGCCAGAGTTCATTTATGTCTAAGTCTTTTATAGCTACAATCTAGCTTTTACAGAACAAGCCCCTTGAAGGCCTTCAGAGGTTAAATATCTGTATTTAGATCCTTATCTTCTTATTACTCAATATCCCCAATCCATTGCACTTTGAGCACTGGTTATGATTTGTCCTCATGTAAGATCCTTGGCACCTTATTCATTTTTGCCTAATGTAGTTTTCTTCATTGTTCTGACTACACATTTTCCACTTCTTAATATAACTCAGACATCCATCCATACAGAGTGAATTTGACAATTCTCATCTAAGATTTTATCTTTTTTTTTTTTTCCCTCTGGAGAAATATCAGATTGAGTAGGACTTTCTTACCTGATAATGATGTGCAATGAATCAGCCAAGTGAAAAGTACCTTACCTCATCTCTTCTGACTGTCCTGGTTGGCCTCAAGGCTAAGAGGAAAAACTGTGAAACAACACGAGCCCAGGAAGAAACCCCTGCATGAGAGAAGGCACCATTAGAAGTGAATGTAGAAGCTAAGTGTTGGAAGCAGATGTGTAATAAGCAGACACCAAATAACAAGCTAGGACCAACAGAAGCTAGATTTATTTATTCATAGTAATGGTGGGGAAGACACTACAAAATATTTCTTGGGGACAGACATCCAATGGATAGCCTACTTTATCTGGTAGCAGATATATCACACAGGTATACTCTACACAGGTAAACTAATCTGGGTTTATTTATTTTATTACTAAAAGGTACACAGGTCATGGATGTGATCTGGGAAATGTGCAGTAAGTTTCATTTTTAGTAAGAGAATGGACTGGCCAGAAAACTACAGGCATTTGAGGTGCATAAACTCTCCACTGAGCTCATTAGGGGAGCTGTGGCCATGATGAAAGAAGGCTAATGCTCCAAAGAGACTTCTGTGCAGCACGTAAGAGACCATGAACATTTGTTGTTCCCCTACAATCCCATCCCTGTCTCTCCTTACTCTCGCTGTTCTCAGTCAGTCACATTAGCTTTGCTCAGGGCCTTTTCTGAATGTGTGTATCTGAGCCACTTCAAGGGTGGTTTTGCATATGTCTCTTTATAAGAACTTTGATAAATATAATCTCCTTTTACCTCACTTCCCAAGCCTAACATACCTCTTCTTGGCACCAGTTTGAGTATCAGTCTGACACCACTTCAAAATGCCACTGGTAGAATCTATTTTCTGGTATGCATGTTAAATATCCATAGTACAGAAGAGATTACTCTTGGCTTGGATCTTCTAAGCTGTACTGTACAACAAACAACATAAACAAACCACAACTTTCAACAGAATTGACCCAAAAAACAGGGACTTTTTGTGGTAAAGAAATGCAGACATTTTTGTAACACAGGGAAAAATAGCTTATTTCTAACACTTATTTATTTCAGTAGATTTTACATTAAATGTAAAAGGACTGTAAATCAAAACTTTAATCAATGGTATTAGTTCAGTGTGAAATGTTAAATACTTACTGACAATGATTATTGCAGAAATCGAATTTTTTTATTTCACACTTGCATGGATTGGCATTTCTCTGTGAAAAAGAGAGTTATATATCTTAGAAATGTTATGTTACTTTAATAAAAATCTTTTAATAACAAGTAAAAATATTTTCTCCTAGGGAACACCACAACTGAGTTTAAAACACTGTGTTGGATAAGAAACTCCTATTGAAAGGGGGAGGAAGTGGAAACAGTAAGAGTATTGTTTAAAGATAGCTCTGTAAAACTCTTTGCTCAACATATATTTCCCTGAAAATAAATGCCAACCATTAAGATTGTTGTTTTAGTATGGAACATTGTTTATGACTACATTATATATATATGTATTCATAGAATATTATGTATCCATAAGCTGTTAGTGTTCATCAGCCTCTGTAAAATTCATGAACCAATCTTAGGCCAACTATTGATAGGTGAAAATTCCCTGTGTTCACTACACTCATTTTAGGAGTACTCTATTAGCATGCAGGTGGACAGATGTAGTCAACAGTTTCTTCTAGCTAAAAAAATACACTATGGAGGAGTCAAGCTGTCAAGCTGCCAAACTACACATTAATGTCATCAAAATCAATGTGTTGGAGGATGGGGATTGCTGGTTCTACCATACCTGCTTCTTAAAGAAGTAGCCTTGAACCTGCTGAACAGCTCACCGGTTTCACCAAGATCTATACTCACACCAACAAGTATTTAAAAGTCTGAGGGGTGAAATTCAGAGATTATTTAAATTAATGGCTGAACTGCACTTGAAGTGAGGAGAGCAAGAATTCTGCTTGATCTTTTGTTCTCCATTCTGCAAAAGCCTGCATGAACTCCTCTGCTGCAGTCACATTGGATTCACTGGGACACTGAAGAATCCCATTGTTCCAACAGCATTTTACAAAACAAGAAGTAAATTGGCAGTTCTCAGATACAAGGGAATGTGTTGAGGAGGGAATGCCTGAGAAATGAAGGACCACAGGCACACACTGCTTAGAGGTTTGAGCATGATTTTTGAATTAGAGGCGATGCTGTCTCTTGATGAACTCATGCACAGCCCTCCCACTTCCTGCCTTTCTGGCTGATTTGCAGCCATCCTGACAAGTGCCACTTTCTTGGTTGATGATACACCAAGTTTGCCCCAGGAAAGGAAAATCCCATTTCACGGCTCCTCCCTCTGCCACAACATCAGTTGTACAAGTCTGGACTAAGCAATGGCTGTAGAGCAGTGTGGGTACCAAAGTAGAGTCATAGCTCTTGATCTTACTTCATCTAGTGAATATCAGAAGTTAATCCACTGTGATCAAATAGTTCTGCTTTTTTAAATACAACTTTAAAGTAATCACACTGATGGAAATCCTGGAAACTAATTAATTTGTGCTATTTTAAATGTTTGTCATTACCAACAAGAATTTAAAAATTAAGCTTGGTGCTCTCCTGATTAAAATACTGTAGCTGAATATTAAAATAGAAAACAGATAAACAGAACAGTGGTCATGCTTTGAAGTTTTAAAAGAACAGAAGTAAAATAAAACCTAATTCTCCTTCAAGCACATTAGTGAAAAATGCAAAAATTAAAGACAAAAATTTTAAAAATCTAAGGTGTTTTTTGATAGAAAGAAATGCTGAATGGTCAGCAAACAGGGAGAACTGAGCTCGCCCATGTAACAGAGAGGAATTCCAGGATCCTGGGGAATGTCCTTCAGACAGAGGTCTATTCTGTTAAGCAGAAGAAAAGTCTTGTTGAGAAGATGGCCACCTGAGAAGACCCTGCTATGGGCACTTCCAAAGATACGGTTTGGTTGTGGAAGGATTATAAAGACCCATTGTAATCATCATAAAGGATGAAAGTATACAAATACAGCCCGGAGGATTTTCCCTCCAAATCAGATGTTCTCATAGAAGAGTTTGGAGGAAATGCTGTTGTTTTTGTAACTGAACATTTGAAGAGTGTGCAGGTCCCAATTTACATTTTTATACTAGTGTTTTGTATGTTTTCTTTCCTAAAAGTATCAGTTATGGACTTAT
Organism: Petroica traversi; assembly: GCA_025920805.1. Lineage (NCBI taxonomy): Eukaryota > Metazoa > Chordata > Aves > Passeriformes > Petroicidae > Petroica > Petroica traversi. The sequence continues at coordinate 21,225,325 of JAHLSL010000009.1, forward strand.
TTTTCAACCAGAGAAACTCAATAGCTTTATCATGATCCATTTGATGCCTTATTTTTCCTTA
>JAHLSL010000009.1:21230385-21277712 GCA_025920805.1 Petroica traversi
TTTTACCAGAAAAATGTAGTCTCAATATGGGAATTCAATTTTACAAAAATTACAGGTGAAAATCAAAAGAATGGTAAAATAAAGCACTGTATATTTCCAAAATGTGTTAATATCATTTTATACCTTCTTCTGTGATTGCAGAATGCTGGGCATGCATGGTATAATTAGAGTATTGATTTTTGCACCACAAGTTGCATAACTGAGCTGTAATAATTTTTCAATTTTTTTTTCTAGTTAGAGACATAAACTGGGAATATCCTGTAGTCTACTAAATTTAAACATCAGTCACCTTTATTTGACAAGCAAATAACATAGTTCTAAATGAATCAGCTGTCCACGGCTTATCCTAGTTACTATCTTATCCATGAAACAGTTACCTATTGGAATGGTGAACTGAAACATGCATATGAATATTGCTCTTACAGCTGTTTTTAAGCCAGCTTTTAATTAACTGTAAAATGTTTATATTGCTTCATTGTAAACATCTTCCTCTTTTATATATACTTATATATGCATACCAGATGTATTGTAATGATAACTAATTCCTTTCACTAAGAAAATCCTCATGTAACTACAGCAAAAATATTTGATGGATTTATGGGCTAGATGCTTAATACTTAATGACTTTTTTGCTCTGGATATTTCTCAGATCATACATCCTCTTCGTATTTTTCAGGAAGTCATAAACTTGTTTTGCTCATTTTCCAAACTGGTTAAGCACAAACCAACTTCATTGTGAAAGCTGAATTTAGCTCAGTGCTCAGCCCAGGGCAATAATGCATGTGGATTGTCTTGACTTTGTGCAGATACCTACACCATTTTAGCTGAACCAGAAAAGCCTTATTAAAAAAGACACTAGATGCTTGTGTTTAGACAGCAAAATCAAAAACTAAATATCTGCTTTGGGATGAGCTAGTCTTCATTCACATAGATAATCGGTGCCACTGGAAATTCCACAAAGTATCCAAAACCTACACTTAGGACTACAAGACAATCTATGTTATGAGGAATTTCTGAGTATATTTTTTGAGACGACTAAGCAGGACTTGTGTGGATCATTCAATAATGACCAATTCAGATGCATACAGATGCCTAAAGTTATGAAATAAACTGTTTCTTTTTAAATTACGTATAGGAATACAAAGGAAGATTCAATTCTGACTGGAACTGTCGTGCTAGAGATCACTGCCAGTAATTTTTCTCTCCACTGCTTTGAATAGACTAACCAGCCCACCCCCCCCCCCCATTTTTTTTTTTGCAGATAAAGTTAACAAAAATGTTTCCTATCTCACAACAAATCCCTCCTTTTCCAGATATGCTATTAAGCATGCAGAAACAGCTGGGGGTAAAATTATATTATCTTCTTAGATAGGAAGAGATATTATAATTTTGGGTGTTCTTTTGCTTCTTTCAGGTACAAGTTCTCTTGTTATGCCTATAGCAGTAGCTGGTTGTGGGGGTTTAAATACTAGCAAAGCATTAAGGAAAAATATTGAAATTACTTTTGTTATGATGTAACAGGGTCATTGCAGTATTTCCCCCAGACTTGCAGATGAGTTTGAGGGTCAGCTAATCCTTAGAATTCTATTTGATGGGCAAAATATTGTGATAATATAAAATAGATGAGTTTTCTTTTTCTCCTCTTTAATTTTGGATGTTAAGAAATCACTCAAACACATCTATTCATGTCACCTTAACAGCATTATGATTACAGTGTATGTGATTAATGATATGAAACTTTGGTGTATAGATAGGTACCCATACTTGACACAAGAATTACTCTTTGGATGCAATGGGTGGTTGTCTTTCAGCACTAGATGTTTTGGGTTCGAAAATACTACAAGAATGATACTGAACTTATGCAAAGAAACTTTAGGTGGGGTCTGAGCTGGAATTAGATGTTTTAACATCATGAGCATCTGTGGACCTATACGATATTTTAATTTCTCCTTTCTGCCGTTTTTTGTTTTGTTTCGTTTTGTTTGTTTGGCCAGAACATGCCAGTTTTAATGTTTCTGAGCTTATAAAAAGTGACCATTACTATTACTAGAGTTTATAGGAGGTCTAGTTATATAAGGTACAGCTACTTGGTACTCCACAATGGTTCCAAGATAAATACGCCAAATATGGTGTAATTCAAGAAAAAACATAATACTGGTCAAGGGCACGGTTATCAAGGGATGTGGAATATAAACTGGTGAGCAGTGGGGACTGAAGTCCTGACCTAACAGCCCTGACTGCACTCCCTGCCTGAGGAAGGACTGAAAACCCAGCCAGCTGGCGCATCATCAGTGCAAGCAGTGTCCAGGTTTCAAGGCCCCAGGGAAAAGGGGACATTACTGAAATGCACTAATGAGACGAAATTAAGACCTGTTAATTTTTTGTATACATCTACGGTTATAGTTCCACACAGAGTAGCTACATTCATGAAACCTGCAAAACAGTTAACTGGAAGGAGAAGATAAATAATTCTCTACCATAAGAATATTGCTTCCCTTTGAGGTGATGAAATATGTGACTTGTGTGTCAGCATGCCTTGTGATGTGCTCAGCATGCCCAGTGTGCCAACACACAGAACTTTCACAAAGCAGCCAAAACATTTTCTCTCTTTGTTCTTTTCCTGAATTCCTTTGTGCTAAGTCTCCATGACTTTGCTTCATTGTAGAACAGGGAAATTAAATCTGTTACACTATGCTCATTACTCACCTCTCAAATCCATTCCAGTCAAACAAATTTTCCTTTCTTTCCGTTTTATTTATTGCTAATTGAGTTAAAAATACGTACAGATGATTGTGAAATAACTACAAGATGCTTTCAGTGACATGCTCAATAAAACAGAGCTGAAATTCAGCCCAGTGTTCTGCTTTGGGCTATAGACAGCACAGAGCAAAATAAATAATACACTGTCAAAACAAACTATAAAACCTCAACATTCAGTTAGTTTTATGGATGATGTGTTGGCCAAAAAAATATGCGAATTCCCCTCAGAAATGAGGGTTACCCCCAAGTCTGAGGATTTTTTCTAAGTCCATTTGGACCTTCTCCAGCCAAAATCAAAATGTTCTGAACGTATTTGCAGACTGGAGAGCCTTTTGAGAACTCATTATCTTCAAATAGGATTACACTCAGTTAATATGAGAACATGTACATTACAATATCACATAAAATCAAAAGTTCCAATTTGCTCACTACATGTAAATCCAATTCAAAATATTTCCATAACATATATCCGCTGGATGTTACACTATTTGTATGTCACTCTAGAATGGATTAACTCCATGACAGGCTAGTCTCAGTTTTTCTGCATTTGGTGTTTTTAAACAGTTTATATTTGTTATCATATCAAAGACAGGCTTGCAGTTTTCAAAAGGAAGAAGAGAACACAGCGCCCAAGGCTCTTCCAGCATTACATTTCTTATTCCATTTTATCTTTCTTGGTTTTGACTAATGTCAGTAACAGCTACTGGTAATAAACTGCTTGTTACAGCTTGCTCTTGCCTTCAAGCACTGGCTTTGATACATTGTCAGCCAATTGGAAGCATTTCCTGATTACATTTCCAAATTGCTTGTTTATTGATCGAAAGTTAATAAAGCAAAAGACAACTTTTCGGCTTAAATTAAATGAAAGGTTCCTTTGATGTTCAAATTATCCAATCAACCAACGTGCAATGAAATGTAAGCATTTGAAAGTTTTATCTGGAAAGCAAAATGTACTAGATAATGGTTTCTGGCACAGCCACTGTATCTAACAGCTAATGAAAAACACCCATAACTTTAGATTTCATTTATTTTCTGTTGTAAAGTAAACGGCACAGAATTTTGTTATTTTTAAATAGCTGAAAACATGAAAGGGCAGATACTGTATATCTTTTTGACAAACTATAATTCCAACTGCAAGCATATTTGGTTAGCTGCAATAAACAAAGTAATGTACATTATCTTTTCCTCAGAGTCTGGCCTTTGCTTGTGAATCTATTTGCTTCTGGTGCTGTATTAAAACTGCTGTGCTCTGTCAACTATTACATCCCATCCAAGAGGATGCTCTGACCTATCTGGAATATTTAGATGTAGAAGAGATGCCTTGTCTCCAAAAATTACCATAAGTCTCAGTATTACACTGCTTCTTCAAGAGCTTTTACTCACATAGTGAAATGTATTTAAACTTTCTAGACTTAACATCACAGTGTTTTTCAGAGGGTCAGCCACTTCTAAAAATTTTTCAGGCAACAATTTTTAGTGCAGTTTCAACTGAGAAAGCTGGCGTGGCTATAGTATGTGGTATATACAGTAAGAACAAAATAAAAATAAGAGCAAATCTTAGCTAGTAAGAATGACATTAAAACAGGTACAGCCACATTATAGCTCAGACCTCATTAGGATATTCAGGTGTTTTATGGCAGAATAATCTTGAAATGGACACTTTCTGCAAAAATGTATAATTGTGCTGAAATGGAACATAGGTAATATTTCTATGCTTCATCCTAAAATCCTGTAACAGGATTTGGGCCTTTTAAGCTGGGTATTTGTAGACGAGACATTGTAAGAGGTTGCACACCACACAAGTAGGAACAAACTCATTTTAGCTGCACTAAAGCAATAAATGTAATGTATCAGATGATAAATAACCCCTTTCTATTTTGTGTGCTTGTTGCTGTTTAGAAGTTTATTATTGCATTGCAATCGTAATAGCTTTACAGTAATAAATGCAAGTTTAAATGTACTGATGCATGAGGTCTTTGCATGTCAGAAATAAAATCTGTCTGTTCCTTGAAATGCAAAGCCTAATTGAAATAGATTTGTAAAGGCTGGAACTCATTGTGCCAAAGACAGCATATTTAATGTTTCTTTGTCCTTTTGACACAATTCCACATAATATCTCTGAAGATCTTAATGTCAAAAAAGGCTTATAAACACAGCAACAACCAAACATATTTTTAATGTGATGATGATCTGATCATCAGGAAAGAAAGCGAAATATGGATTTTATTGCATTAGTGTTGCTATTAAAGATGTTACTTTTGTTGTAGAAGACCAGTTTCATTACATCTGTTTGTTGAGTTTTCTTGCTCTTTTCTATTTCTTTATGGTTAGAGGGATAAACATTTAGAATAGTCAGCATAAAGCAGGAATTAATTTATGTTAGTATCCACTGCTGTGAATGCCAAACAAAATGGTAGTCTAGATTCAAGATTTGTCTGTTTTTAATTTTTTTTTGAGAAGTGAACAACGTGAAATCCAAGGAGGACTAGCACTGAAGTGTCAGCAGAGAATTAAGAGCCACAAGCACTGAGTCCTTGCAGACACCATTGGAGAGGATGGTGGTACCCACCAACTTTTGGATGACTCTTATTCTGTCATCACTGACACTTTCTAAGCCTCTGCTGACTCCATCAATCTGTGAGCCTTTCTGTACCTGAGCCTTTATGATTCCTTTTCTACCATCAGCAAACACCAGGCTCACCAAGCCACAGCCTGCACAGCAACTGCACCTGGCAGCTCCCATGGGAATGACATCTCTTGGACATGGGAGGTGCTGCAGACATGCAGTGAATTTCTTCATGTGGGGATCAACACCTGCACCCTGAAAACTGAGCTGACAGGTACAACTCTAAAAATACTGTGATAATTTTTGGCTTGTTTCTCCGCAACAGAAAAGATGTGGAAAAGCAGAAATGATAGTCCCAAATCAGGAAATGGCTATTTCTTTTTATTTAATACTTTTTCATAATATAAGGGTATTTTATTTGCAGTCAGTTCATGAGGCTTTGTAGCTCATATTTTCCAGATTATTTTTAAAAGAAAAGAAGGAATAGAACACAGAAAACTACCTTTATGAATGCAAATTAATACACATGCAGTATGATGTCTAAAGCATAGGTCTAAAGAAAAAGGGGCAAATACTACAAGATTTGGGATTAACTGAAAAAATTGAAAGCACTGCAAGCAGCAGGACGTATTTTATGGATTTCCCTTAGAAATGTTTTTTTTTTGGTGGGTTGAGTTCTTCAGATGATGCAATATTGAAATCTGCCCAGTGGGAGTTCTAGAAAAACATTCTGAGACTGATAACCTCATTTGGAAAGCTAAGCCTGATTAAGGGGGTTGTTCCTCTCTTAACAACTTGGGATTTCCATTAATTTCTCCTTTTGTTGGAAGCAAAATGTATCAGAGAAAAACCTTAGAACTAAAATTACTAATTACAAAAATTAGAACGAAATAGAAGTTACAGGTTTTACTTGTAGTTTTACCTTATTTTGGACAATGGACAGAGCCCCTTCATCCAGGATCTCCTTTTCATGTCAAAAAAATCTATTTACTGATTTGAATGAGTAATTTTAGTTAACTGAATCCTGTGCATCCATACAATTTTTTTAAAAGGTAAGTAACCCTGTGTATGTTTGGCTAACGAACACTTTTTTTATTATTAACTTCACAGTGGTTGTGAAGTTATGAACTATGAACTATGTAATCAATGAAGAAATGTAGGTTTTTCTATTTGAAACTGCAGTTATATTTTTCAAACTACTTTCCCCTTACAGCACATTTTGTACTGTCCAGTCTCCTCTGTTTGGTACAAGAATGCAACTAAAACCATGAGTGTAGGTTCTTAAGAACTTTTTAAATTCACTAATCTAGCACAGCATTTTAAGAGTGGGGTTTTTTTAATGACATAAGAGTTCAGGAAAATGTTATTCAATATTCACATATTTCCTTATTCTCGTCTTCTGAGTGTTAGAAGCCAGCACTTCTTCAGGATCTTTGTATTTCACGTGCAATTTCTACTTATTTGATACTCTAAATTATTTTGAGGAGATACTGTATTTTTAAGAATAAACTATTTACATGTCAAACATAACCTTAATCTTAAACAACCTTCCAGCAAATAATTTCTCTCTGAACCATAGATCAATGATATATTAGATTTAACAGTGCAGTTGGATTTAATTCTTAAACAAGAAAAATACCAGGGGCCATCTGAAACCCAGGCCATTAATTGGATGCCGATTTTGTTTAATTTTAGTGAGAGTAAACTACTAAGTACTGACAGAAGAAATGCAACATTAACCTTTTTCATGCCACACAGACGTGCCCTGGGGTAGCCACTTTAAGGTATTTGAATGTTGTCATTAGAAAGTTTCAGGGGTGAAGTCCAACGCACTCTGTGTGCACAAACCCACAGGCTTGTCCTTTTGTTTGATCTCTAGTGTCTGGAAATCTTACATCACTCCAAGAGTTAACCTGCTTCGACACATTTGGGAATTTTTAGCCACAAGGGACTTTTGTTTGCATCTAGGCAATTCTTTTAAAAACTGATGTCTCTGGAAAGGCTTTGGCCATGCTGACTTGCAAGCTGTGCAACCCACATATCACTTACTCCAACAACTCCTCCTCACTGTGTAAATGGGATTTTAAGAAATGCCTTTAAATAAAAGACTGGGCTTCACATGTGCTTCTGTACTAGGTAGCTGCTTAGCCACTACACAGTACCAGGCAAAGGTATTTCTCTTGTCTAATTTGTCACAGAATCATCACAGAAGACTAAATCCTTCAGAGAGCTGAAGCAGTCAGAGACATCTAATAAATTCACCCTTTGCATGGAGAAAATGTTTCACAATGAAATAATAAAATGGGATTTCAGTTAGGAAAAAATGAGATAAACTAGTGTAGTAAATAAGTAAAGATTATACATATAGGCAACCCACTGATCAAATATTTCTTAGGGCTATTGAGGATCTATCAAGGATACTGAGCCACTTAGATAAAGAAATTACTGAAGAGTGATTTACTGAGTTGTTTAAGAGTCATGTTAGAAAGATTAGTTTGCTCACAGCAATGTGCTAGCTCTGTTTTATTTAATGATTAGTTAAAAGCTGTGGTAGAATACTGCATAAATGAGCTTCAGTTGTTTATTTAACTGTTGGCTATGCTTACCCCGACACTGTCAAACCAGAAATATTAATCATGTTATCAAAACCTTAGCTTCATGAATACTTCCTCTACACAGAGTCAGCATTAAAACATAGCATACAGTAAAGAAAACACCAGCATTTTTCAGGACATTTCTATTTGGGTAGAAGACTTCTGCTGTTTGGACATTTCTGCTGACTGGACAACTGGTCAGAATGGATCTGAAGGATTTGCTGTATTTTGAGACCCAGGAATCAAGAAAAAAAGAATAATTATGATGTTGATTGGTTTGTTTTGTTGACCATACAAAAGGACAGTGTTTTTCAGAAAATAATCCCCAATGGAATCTCCAAATCCTGACAGTGTTCTCATTCTGCAGATCACTCATCCCCTGAGCCCTGCAAATTCAGAGCTGCAAGGAATGTCACTGTCAAGAACCAGCATTTTCCTCCTCAGCACTTCCCCATCTGAAGTCAATACCACCTTCCTCTTTGCTGCTAGACACAGAAAGGACCCTTTGGCCTTGATTAGCTTCTATGAATGCAGAATTCTGAGATGTATCACTTTTTTCTCCCATTATTATTTGCACTTAATTATTTTCTTCACTTCTATGCATCATTGTGCAAAAAGATAATTGGGAATTTTCATTTGTGTCTATTTTTTAATGGACATCAGAGGTAATTTTTTTCCCTTTCTGCTTCAAAATCTTAACATTTTGTTTGTTTGTTTGTTTGTTTGTTTATGGATTTTAAATTCACACTTGTTTCCTGAAGTAAGGAAATCTAAACCCATAAATTTGGGGGTGAAATTCTCTGTGAAATTCTCTTTCACAGCATAAGTTGAGGTCTAAACTTATGTGAGACCCAGTTAAAAACTTTTAACAAGGCATACTTATAAAAAAAAGAAAAGAAAGAGAGAAAAAGAATTTTCATGCCTTCAAATGTAAGCCATAACTAAGAACTAAGTATTAGCACATTTGTTTCCCACAAAGCTGTCAAATAAAAACACTCATTTGTCCAAGGCTCCTAATGATTTCTGGTAAGATTGACAAAATTCTGAATATATGTTGTTGCAAACTTCACGATGTGTGCATCTGGATTATTAGGAGTTACAGGTGAGGAAAGCATTAACTCCGACTTAGGAGCCATTTTCCTTCTAGTTTGCTTTCTTTGGGCTCAAGCTCTGAGCAATGATGAAGCACAGGGGCAACTTTCACACTTGCCCACACTTGTGATATTGTGATATAGTTTGGTAACTTTATACAGGTGAACAGGCTTGTTACTAGCAAAATCTTAGGAAGGGATCTCAGAAACTAATTGACACCACCATTGCAGCAGATCAACTTAAATAGCAAGCATACATAGTGTAAGCTCTGGAATGAATGCACTCTAATAACAGATATTTCCAGACTCTGGATTATGATGGATGTACCCAGCAGGGATAAATTACTTCTCTCCACAGCATGACTGTGCCTAGGAGACACATGCTCTGCCTTGTGTACTTTTACCTTTCATTATACTTCACAGAATCAGACCAGCACCAACACATAAATGTTCTTGTTTGCTTGCCCCACATAAAAGACAACGTGCCACCACCCTGTTCTTTGCAGCACAGGGCTATACCCACTGAACTGTGTGCCCATCTTCACAGGCAAGTTCACAAGTGCATTTCATTTTGCTGTTAGGTTTGCTCTGCTGTGCTTTTGTTATTCCCTTGGGGCTGGTATCTAACATAGAGGAGGCTGACAGTTAATGGATGGTGTACATTCCCAGTTTCCAAGTCTGATCCAGCAAACACGTATGTGTAGTGGCTGAACCATTTAAAAGCTAGTGAGGAGGAAGGGAAATTTGTGAGGTGATGTCTTTCTGCTATTACCATTGTCATATAGCTATGTCCATGAGGACTCAAGTTGTGTTTTCTTGCCCATGGTTGGAAGGCTGAGACAAAATTCAGAAAGAAAAAATATTGCTAAAGGCCAGTGAAAATCTTCTACTTGCTGAAACCTAAGTTATGGAGTAGCCTCCCAAGAGAAACAACTGAAGTCCCTTTGCTTGCAAAGTGTAGGTTTAGAAAGTAGAGAACATGTAAGAATGAGTCATTCTCAACTCTTAGGAAGACCTATGTCCAATAATAAGCCTTTCTAATCTTCTAGTTTTATGATGTTAGTGCCTATATGTGTATCTCTAGATTTGAGAATCTTGTAAGCAAACAGTTCTTGAGGAGATGACAAACTTTCTCAGTATTAGCAGGCAGAATGGCAAGTCAGCAGTAATAGTCCCCTTTCAGTTCCAAATACTACACAATTTTGGTGAAAATGTCCACTTTGGACAAGCTTCTAATACAATTCCTCAGTGTCTTGAGTCATAAGACAATGAACTTATGTCACAGGTAAAGAAGAAATTTCCCTGATGGTACAGAGTCAACTACAGAAGTGCTTGAACTGTCCTTTAAAGCACAGGGTAAAAACTGGCTTTCAAGATAAAACCAAATAAATAAAAACATTACAGTCATAACCAAGGTAATACAGCTGGCTAAAACATATCAGTAATACTGACGGAGTTGTCCTTCGTCCAGGCAACAAATAATTTAGTTGCATCTTGGGTTTTTGTAACAGGGGCAGAAAGAAAGGGCTGGTAGAAAATAACGTAGTATCAAATGATCATCAATTTATTCAGCTTAATTAAGCAGAAGATCAGTAGCTTGGGGGGTGGGGGGGAGCTGCATCCTTTCCCATTAGAACCACAGGTTGAGACATGGGCACCAACCAATGTGTCAGCACAGCAGCTGCCCTGCAAGGCAGCTGCCACCCCCACCAGCACAGCTGCAACCAAGCTTGTAAAGGATCTCAATTTCAAAAAGATAAACTTTGAAAAATTAAGGAAACTAGTTAATGAGGTCAACTGGATTAAAGAGCTCAGGGATTTTAATGTGGAGAAGGCGTGAAATTTCTTTAAATCAAAGGTGTGAAAGCTGTCTGGAACTTGCATCTTAATCAAGGGGAAAATCTTGTAGGGAATGGGTCCAGAGCTGACTGGATAAATAACCACTTCTGAAAGGGCTGAAGAAATAAGCAGTTTGCCTAAAGGGATAGGGAGTATTCTATGTCTGAGGAAACAGAGAAGTAGAGATAAGTGCCAAAAGTAAAGCTGAATTAGACCTTGTAAGCTGAGACAAACAGCAAATAATTGAGGGTTTTTTGGGGTTTTTTTCAGCCATGTATGTATAAATATGAAAGACAACACAGAGGGAGACACTCAACTACACTGCAATGAACAGGAGGTAAAGAATAAGACTGTTCATCTGGGTCCTCAGATTTAAATCAAATGTATTACTTTCTGGAATGACAGAAGTGCTGACTATGGGAAGTGAGGACAGGCTGTAAATTAGAATACCCAGGCTAAAATTAAGACTAAAAGACCAATGCAATTGCATCACACAGGCACAGCATCATCAACTGGTCAAGGGAGGGGATTGTCCCCTCTGCTCTGCACTGGGATGGTCTCACCTCGAGTGCTGGGGGCAGTTCCAAAATATAAGGAAGATATAAAGCTATTAGAGAGTGTCCAAAGGAGGGCTACAAGGAAAGTGAAGGGCCTTGAGGGGAAGCCGTGTGAGGAGTGGCTGAGGGCACTTGGTCTGTTCAGCCTGGAGATGAGGAGACTGAGGGGAGACCTCATTGCAGTTACAACTTCCTCATGAGGGGAAGAGGAGGGGCAGGCACTGATCTCTGCGGTGACCAGTGACAGGACCTTAGGGAATGGCCTGAAACTGTGTCAGGGGAGATTTAGGGTGGACATCAGAAAAAGGTGTTTCTCCAAAGGGTATTTGGTCACTGGAACAGGCTCCCTAGGAAAGTGGTCGCAGCACCAGCCTTCCAGAGTTCAATAAATGTTTGGACAATACTGTCAGGCACATAGTGTGACTCTTGGGGCTGGTGATCTGCAGGGCCAGCTCATGGAGCCCATGGAGATGGACTTGATCCTTGTGGGTCCATTCCACCTCAGCTTACTTTGTGAGGCTGTGAAGTATCAGGCTACAAATACCAGATTATTTACTGTCTCCTGTCTTAGTACCTTACTCCATTATCACTCTCAAACCCTCCATAACCTATAAATTATGTCATTCCTTCAGTATAAAGAGAATAGAATATTTTTATGCCTCTCGTGGCCTAGGCCTGTATCTTCCAGCTCCTTTGGTCTCTCCCAAGAAAGAGCTGCCCCGTGCCTCCCTTCTAAACTTCCTTTGTCCCCTTGAGTCTGGCAGACACCAAACTCCCTACTCCACAGCTCACTCTGCTGAACAGCTCTTAGATGAGTAGCTCTAAGAATCTTTGAATATTTCTGTGCTGCCATAGTCCTACCAGGCCAGCCCAGCCCTCACAGAAATTGGCTGTCCTGATCATCAGACACTCTCTGCAAGACATTAGTGAAGCAATTACCCAGGGATGTACAGCACTCTGCCCACTGGTGCTTTACTTACAAGCTCATTTTGATCATTAATGATGCTAAGCACATAAGAGTTTCTAACTAAAATAATGTACAGAGCAAAGTTACTGTGTTCTGTCCATGGCCTTCACCTCCCAAAAACCTCTGCAACAATGACCAGTAAAGGGACCTCTTAAACTAAGTATGCAATCCTTTGTACTTGAAGCTATGATGTGTGTTTTACTGAGTTGTTGTACATAAATATTTTTATGGAATCATTGCCAAAAGAATTTATTCCTCACTTTCTTGTTCAAAACTCCCAAGAAAAAAATACAACTTATTCATGTTAAAGATTAAATAAGGGATTTGTGATTTAGTGCAGACTTCACAAAACCCCTGTCATGGAGGTAAGATATTATTTGAGTTTCCAAAGTGAAGCAGTATGTGAAGTAGCATGAGCTGGTTATTTCTTTTTTTCATTTTTAAATCCAATTAATTGTTCTAGTTACAGTACCACTAATTTTTATCTAGCTGATTAACTGGAGAATAATCCAAATACATTTCAAATTATAAATCTTTCATGATTTGGGAGATTTTATACTAATGTACATTTGACAGTGCTAATTTAAAGCAAATATCAAGCTTAATTAAACATTCCCAAGATAAGAAGGATAAACGATTGAATTATTTTATAGATTTAACTACTATTGATATGATGTTATAAACAGAAATATTTTGATGTTCATCATTAATTTTTAAAAATAATTATTTGGGAAACAGCCAAGGAGGACTGGAGAAGTAGGTCAGAATGTATGCACAAAACATTTGTATTCTTTACTATATAAACACTAATTTATTTATTGAAATAATACACTGTTAATTATTTATTAAAGAAATTACAATTTTTCTGAGCTTCCCTCTGAAAAAAAAAATCATTAAAATGTGGCTAATGCAATGGATTGTTTCACATCTCTGCCTCCCAACTGTTTGCCAAGTGTTTATTGGCAAATCACTATCTGTTAAAATATAATCTGCATCAGAGCTTCTCCAGCAAGCAAGTGCATTATGAAGTGTTTTAGCAAGCTTTAAGTACCGTAAAAATAGTCAGCATTCCCCATCGTATTTTCAGTCCCCTATCCATATGTGGGAGACTCTCTCTATATATAATATTTATATTTATATATATATATAATATATATATTATAATAGATATATATTAGGTGTTGGTTTTCTGTAATTGCTGCTAAGGAGGGTGAATTTCACAATACCACTGGCTATTTCCCCAAATCTGGGCTTTTAAAAATGTCAATATACCAAACAGTATTAAGTAATGTTGAAAAAAGAGAGAAAGGGCTCTTTGTGAGAAGTTACATTACACACATAGAACCTGTTTTCAGTTTTCTTTTTATTTTTTTCATTATTTTTTTTAAACTAAGGAACATGACTGATTCACCAGATTGTGTTTGAGCACAATCTAGCATCCATCCAGAAATTAGCAGACTTCATACAAACACTCAGGTAAACAGAGGAAGTGGAAGCATGAAAACACCGATTACCAATAAAAAACTGAGTAAATGCTCCCAGCTGGAGATTGAACAGAACCCATAGTCAACAGAACAGAAATATGCGCCCGCACGTTATTCTCCAAGGCAGTGCCGTAAATGAGACAGTGTCCAGGGATGACTTGCCTCTACTAATCTCAGCTGACCTCTCCAGTTAATACATTTAAACAAAAATGTAGATTTTCTGGAATCTATTAGTATGCTTGATTAATTTGGGCAAAGGGGTAGATAACTATTTTTCTCCTTTTTTCCATATGGCGCATTTAAAATGAGCATATTTTTCTAATGATATAATTTCATTTTCTTTCATTAGTTCTACTGAAAAACAAGCAATATTTAGTCCAGCTAGAGCATTAATAAATATAACATGAAATTGGTTAATGCAACATACATTTCTCTCAATACCACTTAGCTGTATATTACAGTGCAAAACAAAATTAAAATATGGTGGATTCAGTTTACTTTTGCATTTCCCAATAGTAAGAACTGAGTCATTCTCTTGGGGGGAAGGAGAGCAGGTTACTTCTGGTTCAGACTTACTGTATTTATTCTTTCTTATTTTGAGGACCCTGGTTACACATATATTGTAAAACTTCATTGAACCACTTTGCAAGTGGCAATAAACCAAAACCTTCACTGAACTCCAGATAGATTAGACCTACAGCATTTTCCTCATCTAGGAAATCAGTTATCAAAGAATCAAGGAATTAAGTCTGGGAAGAGATCCACATGTATTAGAATGCCTACTTGTAACCCTTCACTTAGCTCAGTGCTTAGTGTTTTGTAAGTGTTCTGCAGGCCCTGAGACTAAACACCCCAGAACTGCAGAGCCAGGGAGACCAAACATTCCTACTATCTCAGGAACCCAAGGTCTCCTAGCAGGACAGATTCTGTAAACTAGGAGTTAGCCCACCCCAGCCCCATTGTTGGGCCCCCTTGTTAGATATGCTGATGTGTAAAGTCTATAACTGGTGTGTGTGATTGACAGGGGGGTGCATTTGCCACGCTGTCACCTGGGTGAAGTGGATGCATCAAACAGGATCCTGATTAAAATACTGAGGTAAAGACCCCAACCCTTTTAACCATGTCTAGCTTCATTTTCCATAACACCAGAAATAAGGCATCAGCCCATACATCCAGGGTTGCCCCATCTCATGTGTAGAATATGGCACTTTCCCTTGTTGAAATTCATATGGTTGATAGCTGCCCAGTCCTCTAATTTATTGAGGCCTCTCTGCAGAGCAGGGGCTTTCTTCTTTCGAGGGAGTTAAGAGCTTTTCCCAGTTTGTATTGTCTTGTCCAAGATCAGTGTGTCTCATGCCTGTATGTCACAGGGCAGTGAATACACCTCTGTCTGTCTCACAATACATTTGTTTAAAGGAAATCATGGTGAGAGATGCCATTTGGGTGAGTAGGACTTCAGCCTTGGTAAGAGTTTCAGGAGACCACAGTGACAGAAATAATGACTGATGTGCCATATCTTTTGAGTATTCCAGAATGGTAGCTGTTTCTTGCTACTATGAGCAAGTATTAATTTATTATCCTTGCACTCCTCTGAACCCCGCCAATATCTTTTCTTGTAGTCCAAAACATTAAACTGAAAAAATGTAGGTCTTATTCACAGCAGGATGTGCTCTACTCATTCTAGCACGCTAGCTATGTATGCTTTGTGCTTTTAAATTATTTAGACCTTCCAGATAAGTCAGAATCTGTTTTAGCTGAGCCTTGTCTTGTACACTATTTTTTCATCTCACAATACTGCCATTAGTCATCACAGGCTAGCTTACAGGCTAATATGGACCTTTGTTCACCTTCTAGCACTGGAGATGCTGCCTTGGGCCTTCTAGAGCACTGGAAATTCTTTAGGGATCTTTTCCAGTCCTCCAAAGCTGTTCAGAAAATTCTCTGGAGAGCTGTGAAATTAACAAGAGAAGACTATTTCAGATAGATGGAATTTCCTGTAATCATTACATATACCAAGCATGCTCTCTGCAGTCAGCTCTAGGTTTCTTGATGTGAAAATGACTATGGATTTTAATTTGTGAAAGTTTATTAAATATTCACAATGCAAAATAATTTATTTTTCTGGACCTCAAAATAAAATTAACACCTGTAATAATAATGGCCTCCTACTACTGAGATGCTAGAATTATGAATCTATGTCCTGAAGGAGCAGAGAGAAAGCTGAGTTGTTACAATTGGTGCCATCTTAGAGTCAGAGCAAACTTCAGTAAGGCAAATGTTCTATCAGGGTCCTTTTGCATTGCCTCAGTAGTGTACAGGAACTATAAAGCTGTTCTAAGGAGGAGTGGGATCATTTTGGATTGGACAGTCTGGCCTGGCAGTGGGAGGTATATTGCAGTGCTGCTCTCTTCTAGTTGGTGAAGTGAGTCCTCAGTTCACTCCTGAAGCCTTGAATATTGAAGGTGCAGCTTAGGTCGTCTTTTTCCTCCATGAAAAGTTGAATTATGTCTTGTGCATTTACAGTTAATGCCAATGCCTTTTCTTGGCTTACAGTCCCATGTGTTATCAATAGTTTCTGGACACATAAAAGATGCCCTGCTAGGTGCCATGTCCACAACTACAGCCTAGCAGGCTTTCCTGTGATCCAAGTTCAGTCCTAGATCAGCCTCTAGAGTCAACTGGTTTACAAAGGTCTATCAAATGCTGTTGTGAATTACAGTAAGAACTGAAGTTGCCTCTAAGCAGCATAAATCCCTGGAAAATTTCAGGGGGCACAAAATAATTTTCAGTTTAAGGTCTGCAGCCACAAAATGGAAAGCTGAAAACTGGCCAACCTGAAAGATGAATGTCCTGCCTTGAAGGTATTGTGATGCTGGACATTACAGTGCCTGCTGAAGGCACACACTTCTAAGGAGCAAGAGAAAGCAGAATAGAAGGGACAGTGTTTGGCCTCAGCAATTTGGTCTGCTCAAAAGAGGAAACAGCAGGAAAATGTCCTGAAAGACAAGATATCTCTGGAAGGTGCTTTATTGATTTTGTGAAAAGGTAGTTTATACTTGGATCTGCATGAGGCTTTAAAATCAAATAAACAAGGAAAGACTAGTACTCCCACTCTAGGTGAGGACTGCCACATCCTCAGACATGCTTCTCCTGTCCCTCATTTTCCTGAGTACAAATGACTGCCACCTGCAGACAGGCTGCCCTTCAACCTCTTCCATCTTGGGTTCAGCCCTGCAAGCTTCCCTGTCTCTCTCCAGGGCTCAGCAGCATGTTGGAACCTTGCTGGGTGTCCCAGGTGCCTGACCTTGTGGGTTGCACTGGGGTTGGAATACACAATGTAAACTGAGGAGAGCTCTGGCTCCCTTGTACTTCATGGAATGTGCAAATATCCATGTGTATCCTCCACTGCTGGAAAAGAAAATATCAGAGCACCCCGTTGGTAGAGTGCTGTCTGGGGCCTGCTAGTAAGCTGTACTTTCTGTGAGTTCTCATTCATTTCATCAGTTTAACAATAAAAAATGCTGGAGTTGGTTTAGGGTTTTTGTTTGGGCTTGAATTAGCCTCAGCCCCAGCCCCCCTCTTCTTTTTCCTTGTTTTGGCTTCCTAAAAATACAATTAATTTTTTTCAAAGGAAGGATAGTGATTTATGTTTCTGAGATCAACGTCAAGATACAACAGCTGAGGTTTCTTCTGTTGTGTTTCTCCTCTGTGGTATGGCAACCCCTGCACCAGAACTGCTTCCCAGCACTACTGCTCCCCATAATTTTCTTATTCTTGGCCATCTCTTCTTAAAATATTTCATCTTAGTAGGCCCCCAAAAATGAAAACACTCCAGTTGTTTGGTTTTATTCATGTAACTGCACAAGAGAGGGCTGAACATCAGCAGCAAGAAGCTGAAGTACCAGTGCTCAGAAAACAGCACAAGGCAGAAATATCCCCAGTGTTACAGACATTGGTTCTCTGTCCTCATAGAAGTAGCTTGTGCCACAGACCAGGAAATGGCACACATTCTCTCTCTTCCCAGTGGTATTAAGGTCAAAAAGTAAAGTATGAGCTTGAAAATTAACCTTTGGAAAGAGGGGCTGAGAAGCGACTTATCATCTCCTGTCCCCATTCGCTCCACAACCTGAGTACCCAGACCTGCCCTTCTCTGCTGGAGGAAGGACCTTGCAGACCAGGGGGGTTCTACCACTGTGCTATATTTCACACACAGTGCAAAGTTCTCAGCTTTAAGCCAGCAGTTATTAACACTGTGACATTTGTGCTGCAGCCATCGATTAGCTATGGTGTGATTTTCTTAGTGATTTCCCAGCCAAGCAATCCCTAGATAATGTAAGAAAACATGACATAGTTGTGCTTCTTTTTACTGCTTATGTGACATGATTGTTTCATGCAAGGATAAGATCAACACCAAAACATACCCACAGTTCTCCTCAAATTTTGGAGGGTTTTTTAATCATTATTTCACCAATAAGTCTATAAAGGCAAATTTTGTTGCCTATGTGCTGCACATGGTTATTTCTCTGTCAGACCAGCACGTATATGTCAGATGTGTAGGTTTGGATGTGAATTAATATTTTAAGTCTCACTAAAATTCAGGGTGGCTAGGGATACTTGGCTTTGGGTTTTTCTGGTGGCCATGTCTGTTTCTCTTTTTAGAGAAAAAAAACCTCAAAATCTATATACAGCTAGAGTTCCCAGAGTGAGTCTTAGCTTTCTTTTCAGTCACTATGATGGTGGCATTTTTGTATTGGATTCTGCTTCAGTTGTAATAAATCACAGCCTGGACAATGTAAGTCATCCACCAGTTATCTTTATTTATTTTTAATTTTGTGCTTGCTTAATTGGACCTCTCTGCATTTGAAGGAGAAAGAAAGTTAGATTTCAAACACCTGCCAGGCTGAACTTTTGTTATGCACCTTCACATTTGATCTGACATTTTTTGCTTTATCAGGGGAAGACATATAATGAAGGTACAGACATATATGAAAGAAAGAATCAAAAAGTATATGCCATTGGTAACCTGTAGTCTGAAAATATTTTTGGGAAGTGATGTCCAAGGTGGTGAACATTTACATGGGGTGTTTGTAGCAGTGTGGTGGCTGGGAACAGACCAGAGAGTCTGCAGAAGCTGCTGGTACTCACCAACACTGGAAGAGCAAGTGGGATGAGGAACACGAGCCAAAAACCTGCAGGGTAGATATCCCTGACACAATTGTACAGCAAACTCATAAATATAACTTATCTCAGAGCTCATACAAAGCCTGCTTAATTCACAGTTTTCAAGATAAATTGTTTCAGCTGTTTAATTTGGAATTTTTTTATTTTAAATGAAGCAAATATTTTCATCTGAAGAGCATGCACTGTCAAAGGAAAGCCAATTTTACACAGGTAGTTCCAGAGGAGATTGAATGTTTTCCATTTTATAAAACTGCCATGCTAAAAATATTTATTCCTTAATACACTGTTGCCCATAAAGTAACAAACATATCTAAGGTATTTCAGAGATTATTGGGCTGGGTAAACTTGGATAGAAGGCCATATGTTTCTAGTGGGGTCTCTTCAGACCAATAATTGTAAAGTTGCTCTGCTCATTTGGAGCAGTGAGATTCAATTGCATAACTGTTTCAGTTTACTACAGGAGCTTTTCCAGAGAAGCTTTTGCTATAGAATACACTTTTATCCATTGGGTGCTTGTTTTGTTTCCATAATGCTAATAATCTCTTTTTCCTTTCTGGGAATGTTTAAGATGATTATTACAGCTGGCTGGTGCAGCCTCTGAATGCCAAAGCCTTCTCAGCCCTCTTAAAAAATCTGCATTGGGCATTATTCATTTAGTTTTTAATTATTAGCATTTATATCTGTTTTTACATCTTTTGCATATCATTCAGCTGTTCAAAGGGAGTATTCCCATGCTGCCAGTCTGAAGTGCTTCTGTTTGAAGGCACCAGCAGCCCTGGGAATCCTCTCATACACTGTCTGTGGCCAATCCAAAGAGCTGCCAATTGGGTTCTGCCAGTGCACATTAGACTGATACCATTTTGGAGTCACTTTATCTGTGATCTTAAAATAACGAGCTCAAAAAGATTATTTCAGTGTCTTTCCAACATATTATGCTTGCTTTGGTCTCTCTGATAATTCTTTTACTCATATATGCTGTATTTTCCATTACACATTTACCCTTTACAGCCTGATACTCTATTTTCCAAGGAAGCTCCAGGCTGTGATTGCTATGGCTTGAAACCTCCTCCAGACGTTGCTAGAGAAATAAAGTGCAATTACCAGCATTAGCTGAATAACATAAAAATTGTGTTAGATGACATCTAGAAAACTTCTCCAATAAATTACTTAGCATTTCTGATACTCCCTCCCCCTGTTTCTGTGTACTCAGAGAAACATAATTTCATCTGTAGCTTAAAGAGGATGTAAACAAATTTTTTATGGCTTTCTCCCTTGGTTTCTTACTTGACTCCCTTGGTTCAAAATTAAGTTCCATTCTTTAAGACTGACCTTTTGATATATACCTATACATTTTTAAATCTCCAAGGATAATCTCTCTGCCAAATCTTTATTTCCATGGTTCTAGCTTATGTTAGTGTCCTTTGTTCTCGTTTTTGCCTCATTTTCTATAGACTCTGCTCACACTGTGTTTGTGTTACATACACGGAAGATCCAAGAACTGTAAAACTTACTGAACTGATTATCTGCAAATGCTTACTACCTTCATCAAAATACTTAAGACATATCCTGGTAAGTTCTCTAGTTCAGAAACAGCTGCAGTTGCAGAAACTTTTTCTGTATTAGACATCAGAGAAGTTGTGGGAAAGAAGGAAAGAATTTTTTCTAAAAATTAAGAACTTCTACAAAACTGACATTTACACCACATTACAAATCAAACAGTCTTCATCTATGTTTCTCTGTCTTGTGTAGTCTTTATTTTCTATTGGAGATCATATCTTGACATACATTTTTGCTATGATTAGGTCATTGAGCTATTTTCCCCCCATATGGATTATTTGATATCTAGCCTTGGCTTACACTGCAGACTTAATAAAATTAAGTAAAAAATGTCAACCAAAACAAATTCTTTTGAAAGCAGTGTGTCTTAGTTGCATGGTTCACACAACTCCTTGGTTCCTTCTATTTGGTTTCAAGTTTCTTCTAGTCCTTGAATCCTCTAGTTTGTACTTACATCACATTACCATGTGCAAAATGCAAAGCCCTTTCTGTATGACAGATACTTTGTTCTAGATATTTCCTTTAACTTGAAAAGCTTGTCTGATGGCTCGAATGGCTTGTCTGAT
This sequence comes from Petroica traversi, assembly GCA_025920805.1. Taxonomy (NCBI): domain Eukaryota; kingdom Metazoa; phylum Chordata; class Aves; order Passeriformes; family Petroicidae; genus Petroica; species Petroica traversi. The sequence goes on from JAHLSL010000009.1 coordinate 21,251,548, forward strand.
GTTTAACACAGAGTAAATTTCTGCATTTGTATAATTTCAGAGGAGTTAGAGAACCACAAATGTGCACGCCTGTAGACCAAACGCCCACGTGAACAGAGCCCTCTTCATAATTAAATAGATTCAAAACACAAGTATATATTGTTTTTTGTGTTTTTTTTTTTAATGTCTTTGTTTTATCTGGTTGAAAATTTTTGATCAGTTACAATTAGTGACTGAACGTTTAGGATGGTACACTTGCCTGTGTTTTGCTTCTTGGTTTCTTAGAGGTTTTTACCAACTGACAGAGTGTTCTGTGGGATAAAATAGTCTTCTGAGATTTCAGAATTTTTTTTGTGGGTGTTACTGCATGCTGCAGTTGCTGTGCCTGCATAATGAACTGCAAAAGCCCTGCTGTGTGGGTGCAGCATAGGTCAGCAGAATTAGATTTTCTCTTGATGAAGTTCCATCACTTTCCTTAAAATATGTTTAACTCACTTCAAATAGTGAACCTCTTTCAACTGTGAGGTTTTATTTTTAGGATTTTGTTCCCAAAGCACACTTGTAGCCATAGCATATACATGCAGCCTTGCTCTTTTTATTTACTGTCATTTAAGTATATCTGTTCATAAAAATTAAAGTCAGCTGGAGTAACCATCAGCCATGGTCAATCTTCGTACTCAGTAAGGAAATATCATTATAAATGCTTTTAAGATCAAAACTTAGTGTCTTTGCATTATGTTAAAGATATCTCTGGTGGTTTCATATTGCTCCGAGAGACCACTGGACTGTTGTGTGGACATGATGCACTTAACGGTTTACAATAAAAAATGTTTGAGTATCTGGCATGTGCCAATGGAACGGAGTAGAGCCCCATTCTTTCTTTCTTAAGCCCCTAAATGCTACATTTGTCTTCATGACAGGTAGTTCTTCTGCTTTTTTTATGTTTTCGGTGTTAATTTTTCAAAAGAAAGATCCTATCCAGAAGCTAATATCATTATTTTCATTACTTTTTTCACCCTATAACATGTCAATATCAATTTGAAATGTTTCATAACATTAAGACAAGTGACACTGTGTAGCATCTTACAGAAGAGATAAATTGAAAGTGTGAAATACTAATTTGGAGAAAATTATTTGAAATGTTGTTTTAACAATTTTGGGTACATGCTGTTGCTTTTACCTGTCTGCTTTCAGGGACTAATGTTAAATGTTGAAGACTTTCCTAAATTCTTGAGTAATCATGCCAAATCAAGTTATGTAGGAAAAAAAAAGAAATCCCATGTATCCTACCTTGTGTTGTCTCTGGTACATAGATACATGTAGAGATAATGGAACACAAAGAGTACTTCAAGTCCATGTAACAATTAATGGAATAAATGGTACCTGCAGAAGCATATGGTACTTCCCAATTTCCACTCTAAGTCAAATTCCACTGTGGAAGCTGATAGAGAGGAAGATGGGGAAAGAAAAATATACATGTCACTTGAGACAGGATATGAAAAATACTGGTAAGCTGAAACTTCAGAAGCTATTTGAGTTTAGAATACCTAACAGGAAAAAGTAAGAGATGAGATGCAAAGATGGTGTAAGGGCAAAAGCCAACAACATATAGAAAGGAAAAAATATCTCTAAGAGGAACTGGTTCAGAAATGCCATTTACTGTGCCTGGTTAACTTACTAGTGCTTTGAAAATCTGAAATGTGTGATGCACACCATCAAATAGGGGATTTCTTAAATTACAGTTGTATGCTAATTACTCACTTTAGGCAGTGGTTTGTCTGAAGCAGTAAATGATCCCAGACTTGTCTTAGCAAGAAAAAAATCTTGCCACTGAAATGTTGGGGACTGTTAGTCACCAGTGCAGGAATTGCCACTTTTCTAAATCTTGACTAGAAATGAATTCAATAAAATGAGACATAATGACAGATTTATAAAAGCAACCTTCCTTTACATAATGGATTTTATATTCTAATGTTTCTTTACCATAATCCTTTAAAATTATGCAAAAAATTTATTATTTAAGTGATAGTAAAGAATTCATTAAAAGATTAATAGTTCTGGTTTACCAATTCACTTACCAGGTCACTTAATTATTTAGTTCATTAATTCTGCAAATGTCAGGCTTACCATGAACTCTCGTGATTTGCATAAGTAAGGTTATAGTTCTGTGAGCAATTGCCATCTAACAAGTTAAAACAAGAATTTGGCATTATTTTTTACACACATGTACATATAGAGATGGAAAACCAGTCTAACTAATTGATTTATCAAGTAGATACCCACCAAATTAGACAAAAATGAGTGGAATCTTTTTTAGGAACCACATTACTCATGAAACAAAAAACAGTTATTTAAGGAAATCTGAAGCCTTCGAAAGCTCTGTTTATTTATTTGTTTAAAATTTTTCTCATTGGAATATTGAGATGATGGATCATTGTAATTATGAAAAGGATTCTACTCCTGAGGTAACAGTTAAAACATTTACACTATGCTAATGTAATTCAACCACTAGAACTTACATGTATGGATTTGTATGTATACACACATGTATATGTGTGTAAACATACCTAGAGGAACAAAAGAAATACTTGTAAGAAAATTGGAAATAGTCTGAGTAGCCATTAACTGTTCTTTAATCTTTAGCAGTAGCCTTCAAATGAAGGCACTGTACACGATGCCACGATGAACCTTCTTTGAGCATAGGTGAAGTTTTCCATTCCCTTGGTAAGCCTGAGTGGAGAACATCAATAGCTGGTCATTATGCACCATGTAAAATAATTTGAAGTCCTGTGATGCATACAGACTAAGTAAGGCCATCTTAAATAATTTTTATTGTGGAATGATTTCTTCCATTACAGGTTCTATGCACTGTAAAATAGCATGGGGCTGTAGCAGTCACAAGCCAGTGTGTACCCATGTATCTTGCTGCAGTGAATGGTTAAATGTGAAAATGAATTCTTTCAGGCAGGCTAAACTCACAGTCCTCTGTATTAGTGGCATCTGCTATGGCATGTGAAGCAGCCTTGCTCTTAGTGGGTGTCTGCCAGGCAAGTACAGGTTTCTAGGGGGTAATACATAATCTATTCAGACCCACTTCTACAGCCCCCGTGAGTGGCTCTATTAAGTACAATTAGTCGTGTAATTAATGGCCACAGTATTAAACACTTCAAGCATTATTTTTTTTCTCTTTTTGACAACACAGAATCAATCTTGTGACAGCTTCCCTGCCATACAGTCTTAGATCTTGATAAACAAATTGCAAGGATTATAGTTTAAATTATGGGAAAGTTGGCAAAGCATGAGAAGCTTTTACACAAAAGACACTCATTCTAATCTGTGGAGTAAATAGGTATAAATAGCAGGAAAGTAGATCAGTGGTATATATACACAAAGGAGGTATAAAAGTGTAAAAAATGCAAGTTTTAAAGACAATAATCTTTGGATAGTTTCATCTAAGGCACCTACGTGCATTGGATATTTCCTGCCAGAATAAATTGCATGTTTTGCAGTGTCAGTAATTTTGGGAACAGTAGTGTGAGTCTTTGTATGGTCATGGGAAACACTCTGTAGTTACAGTACAAAGAAATGTAGATTGGAAGTTTAGTGGATTGATCAGCTACTGTGTGATTTCCTGGGATTACCTGTGTGTGTTTACAGATAGAGAGGTAGGGACTAGGCTGCTCTCAGTGGCTTTGGAAGACAAATGGGCCATAAAACTCTTATGTCCTTGAAAAAGTTTTACTATAACTGGGGACTTCAAAGGAAAATAGCTAAACAGAAAACAAAAGAAATCAGTGTAATAGTATTTAATGTGAATCCGCACAGAGTTGACTGTGAACAGGATCCAGAGTTTATGGATATTCAAGAATGTTTGGAACAAACTGAAGAGTTTCTCAAAAAATGGCAGATGTCCTGTAATCTGCCCCTGCTTTTCTTCCAGCAAAAAGGTCAAGGTTTCATCTGTTTGGTGGTACATAAGAGTTAGTCAAATATTTTTATTAGCTCTGAAACTTTTTGGAAACAAGAATGCAAACCCAACCATACTGAAAAGCATTTAAAAGGGTTCGAACATGTTTACTTATAAAATACTGTAGCCAAAACGGTTTCAAATTTACTTTGATATTTTAAACTTTAATCAATACCTTTACTGCCTAATTGGGCACTCACCCAACTAATACTGGAAATCTGAGGGTCCAAGCCAACCTTAACTCATACTGTAACAAATCTGAAGATCCTATAAAAACCAGATTTTTTTAAATCACCACAAAATCAGATACAATATGAGGTTTAGTGGCCTTGTTTGAGCTTCCGGTGCACCATTTCTTCATATGTGTTGATCCTGTGTTATCAAGGAGGTTCTTTATGGAATAGTATGAACAGTAAAGAATATGGTAAATAGGGCTGAGTTTATTAATGCCTGATTTAAAATTAAACCAGCTGCCTTTTCTCAGTGTCTCAATTATCAGGGAATAGGCAGGTAGAAGGATGGACTGACAACAAGCTCACCCATTAGATGAGAGGAAACAAGTTAGGCTGGATTTTTGCCTTACCCTACAAAACATACTGGCTGTTAAACCCCCAATGTGTTTATTGATGAGCAGAGAGCAGTTAAGAATTTTTGATTTGTCATTTTCCTACATGCTTTGAGCAATGACTTCAAAACTGCAGAGAATGGCAAAATACAAGACCAAATCCTCTGCGGCTCTATCTGGTTGCTGTGATGTCCTATTGCTAATAAGTATTAATTTTTTGACTTTACAGAACTTGATCATGCAGAAATCCCCTAAGTTTTCCTGACCCTTGGACATGTAAGCACAGCAGACTTGTACTTAAATCTGTTATTGTGGTACATTTTTTCTAAGCACATCAGGGACAGAGGTGATACTTCACATTCAACACTAGAAATAATCCAGTATGTGAGGCAGCCTCCCAGCTGCTTCTGGATGCAGCTGGTTCGAGTTGGAGGCTGCAGCTGAAAATGAAGTGTGGCTGGATGCAGTTTCTAACACCAGGCAGAAGCCTAGCTGATGTTTACTGGCACAGCTCAACTGAAGTAGCTGTGGTGGCCTATGCCAGCTAGGCTCTTGCTCCAGAGCTTTTCTCATGCACTAACTTGTCGTGTTGCAATTTGCCTTCATCTCTCTTCTGAACTAAATAAGATAACCCTAATTTTTTAAAAATGCACCACTGGTCTTCTATACGGAGAGACTGTTTCTGTGTGTGACTTCATCAAGTTAAAAAACAAACTGTTAAAACAAAAATGATTCTTCAGGGAAGCAGAACCCTCACACAGTTGCTTTATATTGAATTATCCAGAGCTGCGCAAAAAATAGTAGTGTTTGGATTAAGTGTGCTGTAATTTGTAGGGTGTATTTTGAAATACAGTCTATTTTTAAGGCAATGGACATAAACATATCATCAGCTTTCTATTGCTGAAAAATGTGAGGACCTCCTAATGACTTCTAACAGCCAATGAGCATATATTATTCACTACCCATTGATTGTCAGATTATTTTAGAAATATGCTACCATCTAGTTCAGAAATGTATATTGGATGCAAGCTCTGTCTTCTCCATTATTAGGGTCAGCATTAGGCATTTCTGGAGAACAACTCCTCAGGTTTCATGATTCTAATAAAGCTTTGGAGTGTGAAGATTTAATAATGCTTGTAAATTATGTTGTACACAAACTTCAATGTGTTAAATTAAAAATGAAGACCATTTATAGTTTCATAAGTGTCTGCATGCTAATGGTTTACTTTGTGTTTTATATTTTGTAAAATGTGTATCTTTTCAACACATATTTCCTGTTGGCATAAAAGTTTTAAATTTCTTTTACTATGAAAACTGAAACTTGAGTCACAAATATTTGTTCTGAAGAAGTGGAAATACATAATATATTCAATTCTATTTGGAATGATAGAGCACTACAAAATAATTGTTGGGTTAGTATTCAGCCTGTGACTAAAAAGACTATTGCCCAGATAAAATGACAAAAACAAATGTGAAAGTTCTGTGGAAAGACATTCAAGGCTGTGAAAGCCTAAGTATGGGGGACATATTCTGTAGTATCTATTCTCCATCTTTCTATGGTTTAATCAAATACCATGTTAATAACTTTGATACCGTAAGACCTTTTACTAGCTTGCTCTGATGTTTTTCTGTCAAGGGCTAACTAATAGTTTTAGCTCTCCAAAGAACAACATAACAAAGATAAGGCAAATGCCAGGAAATGTATTCATTAAATAGTCAAGAGAATGCCAAGGACAAGCTCACTGTATAATGTGTTAGGAGAACATCAATATTTGAGAAAAGGAAGATGCTGCTTTGGTATAACATATTTGTGGAAACTGGAATAAGCATGTTTTAAGCAAGGCTTCTCTTTAATTATTGTCTGAGTTTCACATAAAGTCTGCTTCATCAACTGGATAAATATTTGACTGCTGTTCAGTAAATTGCATTAGTTTACTTTAACTGTATGCTCAGCCTTATTCAGGCATCCTACATTAGGCAATGTAGTGTGTAATGCATCTCTGCAGGTGACCAGAGCTATTCTCTGTATGAGGTAAATTAAAACTCATATTTTAAAAATTAAACATTCTTGCACTTCATGATTTCAATATTTAATTATAACCTGTGTCAGGGCCTAATCTCTGACTGAGTCAGGCATGAAATTAATCAAAAACGAGGCACAAGCTTAGCAGTTCCACTGCACTGTAAAAATAATTTTTTCAGCATTTCTGTGATTCTCACAGAAATTTTCTGAGAAAGATGCTGGTGAACATGTAGTTAGGGCAACAGTTTAAAGGTTAGTAAGTAGCCAAAATAGTGATGATTTTTGTTAGTTGCCTTGGAAAAAACTGGCAGAAGACTTTAATCCTGAGGTGTGAGTGCACTAAGGACATTGTAAAATGAGAGAGGTGATCAGACAAGAAAAGGAATCTTTGACTCTTCTAAATCTATTTTGGGGAGAAAACCCAACTATTAAAAAAACCATAGCTTTGACATACAGGATAACACATATGATACAGGAGTAGATTATTTTTTGTGAAGCTAAGAATACTGCAGCTATAGAAAGTACGGATACATTTTACTTTGCAAAATCCCCGTGCAAAATAATTTGCTGTAAATAAATTATTTGAAGTTATATTTTTTGACTGATGGAAAAAGATGGTGCAGAGCAGTGAGGTTTTTTTTCCCCGTGCATAATAATCTTATCTTTTCTTTAATCCAGTGAGTTCAGAGCCAAACTTTGTAGCTGAGAAACAAAGGGAATGGTGAGGTACTGAAAAAGGTTGAAAACAATTCTTGAAGTTTCACAAAATTAGAGCTTTTTCTCCAAAGCAATGAGATTGTGCTTTGGTTTTACATGAAAAGCAAAGGTTCAGTTGGTTTTGGTTTGTTTTGATGGATTTCTGTATTTTTTGCAGCATCGGCACTTCCAGAAACAAATCATCCATAAAAACAGGAAGCGCAAGTGTGGCCAACAACAGTGGAAAATTTTCCAAACAGGTCCCTAAAAACAGACTGAACTACCTTTGGCATAATATTATAAAGGATATAAATATGTAAACAGTAAATTCCTCCCATCCTGGCATAAAGATGACTGGCTTCTGAAGGCAGGCAGGTAGCAGGACCTATAATTGTTTTATTTAGCTCAGCTCTCTATTCTGCTCAGATACGGGCTGCCTTTGTGGTTTTAGGCTAATCATGTGTAACCTCCTTAGCTTTACCTGTTGTAAAACAGCTCACATTGCTAATGATTTGTCTGAGAATTAGGAGGCTGTCTGGTGTATGAAAAATTTCTTATTATTGCTGGAAGAAGGATTTGGAAGGCAGTAGCTGAGCACAAGCTTAATTGCTGGTTTGTTTATTTAGGAGAAGGAGCCATTCTAACAGGCACAGATACTGAAGTGCTGCATTTCAAAAGGAAAAAGAATAGCAGAGTCTATTCACAAGAGTCTGCTGCCCAAGATTACCAAGAGCAAGGCTGGTCCTTGGCAAGAGTTTGAGAACCACCAGCTTACATCTGCTTTGTCCTTTTGTTAAGATTACCCCTTAGCACTTGAATCCCTCTGGAAAGGTCACCAAGGGTATTTTACACCCACTAAACTACCTTGGCTAGCTGTGACTTGAAACCTACAGGCTCCACCTGGCCAAGTGGGTGTTGTCAGGGAAGCCTCCTCACCCCAGCCATACCTGGGATGAGAGAGCTGCTGTTGGCAGCGTGCTGCTATCAATGCTTTAAATGCAGATGGGATCAATGCTCTCATTCCCACCAAATCAAGTCAGCAGATGCAGACTAAATATTTCCACCCCATATTAAAAGCCAATTCAGTGGTCCATGGGAAGCCTAAACTTGTGAGGACTGGGATGATTTACCAGGTGGGAATTACCAGACCTAGCTGTTTGTTTGCTTGGCCTTAAATGAACCACACCACCTACACAGGCTTTGCAGTCATTAATATACCTTCTGGTGAATGTACCAATAATTTTAATGTCATGTACTCATCCTTTAATAGTAATTTAATTTTATTATAACATTTAAAAAATATATACAGAAATACCACATGAAAAACAAGCTATGTGATCTAATGCACTGGTAAAATAAATTATTGCAAAGTATATTTGTTTTTAATAATGTTGGACAGCTTCCATTATGTGACATGAATATTACATATAGTTGTTGAGCTGAATCTGTTAAGAAAGATTCAGGAGACATGCTGAATATATATTTCCAATAGACTGGAGTATAGAAATTCAGAACAATGTTTTCAGTTGAAAGTATTTTGGTCATGTTAATATAGTTTTCTGACATCCTTTAGGGTTTTTTTTGTGGTTTTTTGAGATCTGGAGTCTCTGTTTTACTTTTGGTCACAGGACAAAATCTGTTTTTATAGGTTTCTAATGCGTAGTGTGTGCAAATTGGTGGGATTTTATTAGTCAATGAAACTTTTACTGTCACCCAAGGCTCCCCAGACTTTCCTTGGAGATGTCTCAGCCATTAATCAAGCAGAGTTCAAACAAACTCCTCAAAATCAGAATCACACCTCTCATGCCTGCTGTTACTTTTTACTTGTGGGGCAGAAAAATTTTGACCCAGATTTCATCACAGAGAAAAGATATTTCCCTATGTTAAATAAATATATCAGCTTAGAACAAGCCCAACATTTAAGTGAACTCAAATAATTTATTATTTTTAAAATAATGAACATTATAATTTGTCTTTAAATTTTTCTCAATTGAGATGTTTAAAGTTATTGAAGAGAATGTGTGGTTGTATTTGGTGAGCCTTACACAATTAAAATTTTTAAAAACTTATTCTAAGATTTTTTTTTTCTGATTTTGAATTATATAAAGTACCCTGTATTCCAAATGATAGCTGCTTTGCTTATAAAGCAATATTTATGACAACAGGGATATTGTAATACAAATAGTTATTGTTAAGCAGTAGAGAAAGATAGTTTAAAAAGTGTCCCCTCTTTTTCATAAAATTCAAACAAGCTTTTCTTAGTAACCTGAGGTTTTTTCAGTGGAACACACTATTTACGAGGAAACTTCCATAATTTTGCAGTATTTTCATTTCTAATAATGGCTTAAAATAATTATAGTTTTAGGAGTTCCATAGTCCTCACTGCTCTAGAGGTTTTCTAAATATTTTCATTATCTGATATAAAATGGCTTTCTGCTCAGTATACCATATAAATCTGACCATGAAGTTACTTACTAGGGTAAGTGAAAGGTGTTGGTCTGTGCTTTTATTGCCCTATTTATGGAGTGATTGCTAAACCCAACAGTACCTTATAACCTCATGAATAAATCATGGAATCAGTCACTGTATTTATAAAAATGTCTGATACTTCTTTCCAGTTTCCAGCATCTGAACATCTTTCAGTGACTGAAATATGTATTTACTAAGTGGTGAGCAAATGAAGTTATCAGGGGTGGCTTTTGTCACTTGAAATGACTGCAAGCAAGGGCTCCCCTGAATTAAGGAACTCTGAATGTCAAAGCTACTTGCTCTTTGTTTACACACACACACACTCGTCTGTATTTTCCTGCCTGTCTGACTAGGAACTTTATGCGGTTTTTTCCAAATGCAGAGGCAAAAATCTCACATTTGGAGCTGTGTCCAGAGCTGTGCCTCCTGCTTAACCCTCCCCTTCCTGCACAGGCTTTTGGACCAGAGAATGAAGCTTATATTAACAAGCAGTCCCCTAGGCAAGCTGTTGGAGCAGCAAAGCAGCTCCACCACGGGACAGTGACAGCCCGGTGACTGCACCCCTGGTCCCACTGCATACCAGCTCTGCTGTGGTCCCCAGCTCCATCCTGCCTTGTCGTGTCAGGGGACAGGAACTAGCAGGGACAGCAGCAGGGCTGCAGTGTGACAGAACCGCATTGAGTTCATGTTCCTCTTGCCCTGTTGAACCTGGCTCCAACTGAGGCTTGAGGAAATAGCAAGATCTTCTTGTTAAGGTGTAAAGGCAGAATCAGAAGCATGGCCTGTGTGCTGGGAGATTTTAATGCCAAGCCCTGAATGCTTTATCATGCTCCCTACGACACTTAGGTTGATATTGTCAGCTATTTCCTATTGCATGTCTGCGTACACCAAGAAATGACCACAGCCATTTTGTCAGATGTCATACAGCCATAATGCTGCAGTGTCCCAGAGACAGATGCACTTGGCCTAACCTGTTTTGTACCTTCTATCTAAAACTCTGATACTCCTGTTGATGAGTTTAATAACATGCTCCAGACAACTGTGGCCCTGACAGATAATGTCTCCAAACAAACTGGTAGTGCTACCTCTTCCCAGAAGTCAGGCCCTGAACATACACAGCAGTCCTGGGGCTCTCACTGGCCTTGGACTTGCTAAGGACTCCTGCAGATGGCTGAAAAGATTCTGAAAGTGGTGTCATTTGTACCTGAATTCACCACAGTGAATCCTGTGGCCATTATCACAAATCAGTGAGCAAGGCATTTTCTCCCAGCCTTGACACAGTGAGAGTCACCACTTGTGCTGTCTCTTGGGCACTGAAGTCTAAGAATGCTGCTCCTGATTCAGCTCGTTTACACAGCTGGGCCAATATTCTGTTATCTCTCCTGTGTTAAGTGATAGTTTAAAAAGCTGATTTTGTTTGTTGAAAGCAAGTGAAAAATCTCACAGTCACAGGGACTATGTTGAGAGGTTGCTTTTAGTACAAAAGTTTAGAGCGGGTTAAATCTTTGTTATATTTTTGTGTGGTACATATTTGGTTCTAAATAATCCAGTACTGTAAATAGGGAAATGATAAATTAGTTTTAATTTCAGTACAATAAAAAGTAAGTTTAGATGAATTACCTTGAAGGTTAAGGAAGTGTAAACATTTCCGTGCAAATTTGGTCAACCTGGGACTCATTTGAAAAGGACAGAGGAACATTTATTTATTTGAATGTCAAAGGTCTCTAACCTTACAAAATGTAGATTCAGTGCTTCTGACAGGCATAGATTGTTCCTTGGAGATCTTGTAAACAGTTTCTCTCTGTGTCTGACTTGCCAAATTCTTCATTTATCTCCAGCACTTAATGAATTGTTTTACTCCTCATGAAACACTTGCTCTGGTCCCATTTTGAGTATTTTTATGTCTACTATATTATTTTATTGCATAGTTCAAGTGCCTGAAAGTAAATCTCCAGGACACATATTTTAATATACGAAAGTCTGGACATTATGTGTGTGAGTGTATATATATATATATATAATGTACACACACACAGAGAGGGAAAGAGAGATATAACTAGAATTAGATGCACAGGTAACTGAAACTTGGAATTTCACACCAGGATATTTTTGTGCACTTCTGTCATGTTTTCAGTCCTTTTCAGACATGATTTTCTGTCTTTGTAAGTAATACAGGCAGAAATTCAGTGAAAAATCCACATTTTCCATCTTTCCCTCCCCACACCACTCTAGTAGTATATGTGTACAATCTAATATTAAACCTAATGACTGATTGGATTTGGAAGCATTGACAGCATTCATCCTCCATCTGATGGTATCTTTTCAGTGACAGTTTCTGTGCTATAGGCATTTTTAAATCGTTCCTCAAGCATGAGGGCAGAATGGACTCCAAATATAGAGAGTTTAAAATGTATGAAGAAAGTTGCCTTCATATGTAACTTTCACTTATCAAAACATCAGGAATTAATAAAAGACACTTCTCAAGTAACTGTTGTGGTATTTATAGGTAAATGTATAATTATCCATGAGAAAGAGGAGAAAAACCTTCTGTTAGTATCAAGCTTATTCTCAGAGAACCTGAAATCCACTTTCATTTACATAATTTCAATTACTTGTTAATAATCTGTTAATATTATTTGGGCTGAACCAGTATGAGGGGCAAACACGTTTCTCAGGATTCTCCATTATCACTGCCTTTCATCTCATATAAAACATCTATTGACAAAAGAACTGGGAGTCTCAGAAACCAAGAATGCTTTATATTTCATTTATCTTGAAAGAAAGAATCATTGCATGATTATACAAATCTTTGTTATTAGTTTCCTCCTATGCTAGTGTCCATTCATATCATGTGGGCAGCCTACTACTGATTTTTGGCTGATGGCCACCAGTGTCAGATACTGGAGATTATCTCATTTGGTCAGAGCATGGTGCTAATAATGCCAAGTTTGTGGCTTTGATGGTTATGGGACATTCACTTAAGAGCTGGACTTGATGATCCTTGTGGGTGCCTTCTAACTCAGAATATTCTGTGATTCTGTGAATAAACTTAGGGGCTAAATGAATCTGTCTCCAGAATTAAAGGCATTTTGGCAAGGTTTTGAGGGTGAACTCCCAGAGGCAAACAAGGACTATGTCTCTTATATGAGGGAAAAAAATCCAGAAGATCTGATTTTCAGAGCTGCAATTGAGACATTATTTTACACTTAGGCATAAGATTTCAGTCTTTCAGGGGATTTTTTTTCCCCACATGGGAATGCAGATCCATAATCAGGTTATCTTACCTGCAATGCGCCTGATTTATTCTTCTCTGAATGAGGATGTGATTGCATCAGGCTATTAGTACTCTCCAAAACCTCTCAACCTTTCTGGTGCTACCAGACCTTTCCAGATCTTTCGAATACTGGATGAAAGAGGATGAATTCAGCCGAAGCAAAATTTATAGTAGGAAAATCATCAAGACTAGAGAAAACCAGACATACTAATGTCTTGCTAAGGTTACTCTTTTTCCTTCAGAATGCTTCTAGTCAGATACTCCAGTAAGAAAAAACAGAACCTCAAAATTTATAATTCACATTCATATCAAATAGTGAAACTTAAAGAAATATACCTTCATGTGACTTAAAGAACATTAAAGCTTCCACTACCCATAATTTCTGGGAGAAATGGTAATCTACAAAACAAAGTTGATATGATGTACGTTTTACATTTTGAGAATGTTCTACGAATAACTTCATAGAGAAGCACTTTTACATCTTTTTGGCTGGGTCCTCTTGCAATGAAATCTTGGTTAATATTTCTGTGGTGACAGCAACAATCAAGTTTGAAAAAACAGTTGTAAAGAAAAGCTTATAATTTGATTTTAGCTATCTTAATGCAGTGGCACCACAACACATGGAAGGAATCAGGCTGAAAAACATAGGTTGGCATGAAATAGTATTTAAGTGTGCAGCAGTCAATCGTGTTTGCTTCCATTTATCTTACAGCTGTTTGAAAATCTCTCTGAGTAACTTGCTTGTCTTGTGAAAGTGTGGTGGAGCAACAGAGACCGTATGCATGCTGGGGTGGGTGCTGAAGCTGAAGGTGGGGGTTGCTCCCATGCCCCAAGTGCTTGTGCATGTGACTGCTGCTGCTTTCTGACCACAGCAGAGGCTGCCTCCCCTGCTGGAACATTGCTGGCAGTTTTATGCCTTTTATTTTTCTCTAACAAGTCAACAGACAGGTTTGCACACTGGTCCAAACCTGGCTCTACACAAAGGAAATGTAAAGCAGCTTTAGGCACTTTGTCAGTGGTCTCTAATGGGCTTCATTTATCAGACAAATAGTAAACAAGTAATATGCTGTGGGCAATGTTTTGCTGTTGGCTTTGGGTTTTGCTTTTTAATATGTACTGGCATGAAGCACGCCTGAAGACTTTACAACTTGCTAGCCTGGGAATTACTATCTAATGGTTATAACACAGATTTCAGAAACAGGACATCTGGTGCTTCTTCCTACTATTTTCACTGGTGTTCTGTATGACCTTAAGTAGGTAATTTTCCTCCTCTCTGTCTTAATTAACTCACCATCTATAATATAAAGATAATAATTCCTACCCATCTTGGCCTAAATATCAATTATTATTATGCCATGTTTTTTTATGAATGTGCATTTAATAAGTAAGGGATATTTCAAAAATAAAACTATTTTAATGACTTTCTTCTATTTTCTGCTATGTCAGTTAGATGTTATCTTCAAATCTGAACATGGTTGATTGTCTCCTATATCTTAAATGATTCCTCTGACTTAATCAAAAAGAGCTGTTTCAATGATGATTAGAACCCCTTCATTTGTCTCTAATAGGACCATTTATAAAATTGGAAAAGCTGTTAGTCCCTCTTCCATGCAATCAAACAACCTTTATATGCCATTTGGTATCAAAAGTAGCAGTTTTCTTTATGCCTAGAATGCAACCAGTATCTTTTAGTATGAGAAAGGAAGTTTTAACCTTTTTTCCCATTTTCTCTATTTCATTTTCACTGAAGGGATAGGTGGGGTATGCCTGTGTTCTCACAGATGCCATAATGCCTGAACTTGTTATTCCTTGTGTTTAAAAGTGATTAGGTAATTTCTTCTCTTCAAGTAAAATTGAATAGAGTAGTCAGGTTTTCATAACACCATGATATAGACTGGCAAATAAACTACAGGATGCTTATTTTTCCTTTCTTAATTCAAAGTGATCAGATCATAAGAAACTCAGTAAACAGACTTTGCAATAGGGTTTAAGAATACCTTATTTATTTGACTATTTCTTCACCCATTTTTTTGTTTGGCTGTGGGTGGCCAATTATGAAGACCTGCTCTGGATGAAAGGAACATGGGGAGAGAGGCAGCTGCCTACTTGAACCCACTCCATGCAAAAATAGTTTGCACTGTGGGTCCTTGGCTCAGGTTTGTTAGCTGTGTGAGTACCTGTTTCAGCTGAAGAGCAGGCTGGGCTGTTGCTGCTCCTGAGTCCTAGATGCTCCTTAGCACCTGCCTAAACATCAACATAATTGTCTGTCTTGAGTCAAGACACAGGTTCACACTTCATGACTGCTCTCAGACCTTACAGGAATCGGGCATTGTAACAGAAAATATCTGGAAAGAGTCACTGACTTGGCACAAGTCTCAGTTTTCAGGGCAAGACCTCCTTAAGATGCTGCAAATTGTGTAATTTGAAACAGGAACTGGAGCCAAATCTCCCACATCTACTGTGTCTAATGTTTTTACCATCAGGCATCTTGAAAAGAAGGCAGAGTTTCCTCAATATTTCCTGTTAAGGTTATTAAATATTGCATTAAATAACTAAATGTGGACTAGGAGAAAGGTTAAAGGGATAGGAAGCAAGGGCATTCTCCCGGGACATAGTAAACTTATACTCATGTACCTGTTCCAAAGAATGCTTAATTATTCATAAAAAATGCTGGTCACTTGGTAGAGAGACTAATTTTCACCTAATAATTTTTAGATAATGGGAAGACTGAAAAGGAGACACATACATTGCTGTTGTCGCTTCAAAGCCTGTGATATTTGATCTACTTGTTTGGTAGCAAATTTCCTTTTGATTAAATGGTGAAAAATGAGTCTTTTAATATTACCCATTTAGGATGGAAATTATTTCTCCCCACCCCCTTTCAGAAAAAAAAAAAAGTAGACTGTTATCCTGATATTGCATGGAGGGGCAGCAGGAGCTATGATCTGGTAAACTAATTTCATTCCTCTAATTTAGATTTAGTTGCAACCCTTTCTCGTGGAACCGCACTCCCAGTGAGTAATCAAGGAAAGATGGTTTACCTTTGAGTTTATACCAGTATGGCTTAGGCTGAATAAATGCTAGGTGTGCAGAGTATCATCTAATTGTCTAGTTTTCCCTACAGGGGTCTATCCCTGTTAGGCAAACGCTGTGCCAGCCCAGCAATGGCTTGAACCTAACCTGGGTAATAAGTGCACATGAAATTTAGTAGCTCAGCAGAACCCAAAGCTTTTGACAATCAAATGGTTAACCCTTTCACAGATCTGTTTCTTGGGAATTGAATAAATGAGGGTATTGTAATGTAAAGAACATTTGTTGGCTGAAGGCCACCATGAGGGAGATTAGTGGGGGGTATTAAAGATGAAATTATAAAGTCTCAGTGAAAGAGATTCAGTTGAATTCAATGATAAATGACAGTGAAAGGAAGAGAGGGATATTTCTGAGATGAGCTGTATTTCCCTAAAGAAAAATACTTGTGAGATCAGATTTTTAAAGAAGGAGTATTCTTTTTTTATTATTGAAAAGGTTAGATTATATCATTTTTGAGAGCTCTGTTCTACTGAATGTAATAAAAATTGACATGAAGTGTTTTAAGTTTGTTGATAATTCCATACTATTCTGACCCACTTTATCTGAATATCTTAAAATTCAATTTCACTTGTAGAAGGTATTCTCATATTATCCTGCTATATAGGCTACAAAAGGCTGGTAAATCCATAGATGTTCACGACCACTCATGCAGAAATGAAATATTTAACTACAAGGGTATCTTGTATTTCAGAAGTTATTTGCTGACACTTCATTCTCTGATCCTTGTAGTCCATACAAAATGATTTGCACATAGGAAATATAAGTAAATGCTTTACAAATTGACTTTTTGAATATTTTCTCACTACTTCTAATAGATTTTATTAAGCGCTTTCTGCTCAAAAATGTTTCAAATGTTGTGGGGTTTTTCATCATTTAAAAGCACATTGCATGTGATAATCTTCTTAAAGGTTTCCTCAGTTTTCCTCAACAAAAACAATTAAAAAATAAGGTTGCACATTCTCAAAAGAAGACATAAGAAAACGGACATGTACTTCTTATGCTTATTAATTTAACTCTTTTTAAAAGAAAGATTGATTATAATGCTTTTTTATAGGAAAAAAATCCTTACATATTTTGCCTATGTCTAAACAGGTAGAAATCACTGATTTTTTTGCCCAGTTTGAGTGGTTACGAATATAGAAATCTAAGTAATCTTCCTTCTTTAATATTTAGAACAAATTACAGTGCACATTTCATCCAGTAAAAATGCAGCCTCATGTCATTCTAAATCACATTAAGAATCAGTTGAAGGTGGGGAGGTGGATGTTGAACTGTCAGATTTTAGAAAGAGTGGAAAAACTTGAGATCAGATTTTCAGCCTACAAATTCAGATGGAAGAATTTAATCAGCCACTTTCCGTGTGCTTCACTGACTATCAGAAGTTCTGTCTGTCACACACAGATGTGGATGTGAATGTCTGATGTGTGTTTCCCAGCTCCACCTAATTGGATAACTACAGAACTCGTATCAGAATAGACAATTAGTAGTCAGTACAGTGCACTGGACAACAGCCCCATTTGGAGCAGAGAAGATAAATATTTTCAGTGTGCCTTCTGTGTCAATAAACTGGAAAATGTACTTAGCAGTGAGTCAGCCTTTACACATCGGATTTTAGCATACGGTTTCTATTATAGAAAATAGGTTTCCATTGTTTGTTTGAAGGCATAATCTTCAATTTCCATGTGTATTAGATAGCCTTTATTTTTATTTTATGCTTCCTGGAAAGGAAGGAGAATAGGATGACCCTTAGCAAATGCTAAGAAATGCCTATGAACCACCTCACTCTGAAGATTTTCATTCTTAGTCACTTGCCCTGGTAACCCACAGGGAGTCCCAAAGTGTTAGTAGTCACTGTCAAGGATGGAAATGTGAATATTACAAATTTTACCAATGTAAAACACTTTATGAGCCTGCCTCTAGTGCTATGCAAAGGCCATTACCCCATCCAACTCTGCAAACAGACTGTCCTTTATTATGTGTGTGATAGCATTAGCATCACAGACTGTGTTCATTTTCTTACCAATCCCCACTACAGGACATGAAGAAAAAAGCTTCATGATTGAGGCAGACGCTGTGCAGCAGGATTCCAGCATTGACAGAGCAGGTTGAATAGCAGCATATGTTTCAAACATTATATTGTAAAATTCCTGTAACACATCTGGTCAGTGCTGTTGCTAGAAGTCATAGCCTGACTCCACCAGGCACACTGTTTTGCCTCAGTTCAGTTACTTGCATTTAAATACAGCCTAGGCAGAATGGAAAAGCAATGAGATTTTTGAATAATTTGCTGGAGGGCTTAAAATATCTTAGTAGAACAAGATGACTATCTAAAAAAAATAATTCTCATGGGTGGCACATTCATGGCTTCATGACTAATTTGAGATGGCATAATTTTAGAGATACTATGACGAGGACAGAGCTGCTGCAGCCTAAGACTTCAACCTACTGTCATAATGTGAAGGTATAAGGGCTCCTGAAAGGACACAATACTTGTCATTTAAATTAAAAGTGCCAGGATGGTTGTCCATGTTGTTGAGTTTCTGAAATGACAACATCTCTTGTTTTGTTTCAGATGTTACCAAAACCCATACTTTCATTGTTTCAGCTATGGAGCATTTTGAAGTCTCTCTGAATAAAAAAAAACATTTAAATCAAATTGTTAAATGAAGCAGGAGATTAATTGGTTTCTGGTTTCTATTAGGTTTTGGGTAGAATTTAAAGTTTTTGGTTATGCAACCCTAAACAGTTTGAAAACAAGTTACTTGTGAGGCTATTATCTCTCTGTGAGATGCATTGCCAAAACTGCAGTTGGAAGGATGTGTAAAGTTTGTTTATATGAGCAGGGGCTCTAGTACTTGCTGTTCTCCAAAGCAGTTTTTCAAACTGATTTGTTGCCTCAGTCTGAAATAGCCCAAACCGACCAGTTTACAGGTAACACAGAAAACCAGATCTTAGGTTCTGAGAAAGGCAAATGATGATGTGGAACAGCACTTTAAGGTATGATAGAAAACTGGTAGGATTTATTCTTTTTCTTTTTTTTTTTTTTTAAGCATAGTATTGCTTAGTGATTTCCTTATATGTGTTGTGGAGGAAGAACCTAAAGATTTTTTCTTTATTTTCTTTATTCTTTATTTTCAAAGACAAAAAAAAGGAAAAAAGAGCAAAAAATAAAAGGTGTGTTAGGTGAGGTCTTCAAGTCAATTTAAAAAAAAAATTTATTAAGGAGGAAGGGAGTAAGGGGGTTGTGGGCCTTTTCCCCACACTTAGGTATTACATGTACAGTGTCAAGGCTTCTTTGCTGTGGTGTTCCATACTCCTTGCCAAGTACACTCTGCTTTTGAAGCTATTCACATTTTACTAGGTGTAAACCTAAATAAAGAAAGAACAAGTATTTTTAGGAATTTCCTGGAAATCCAAAGTTTTCCAGATTCTTGACTTAGATATCTTTTGAGAGTAGGCTGTGTCTTATTAAACTACTGATACTAAAGTGTGCCTGAAATCTTGATACTGAGGCCTTCCAAGCTGCATCTAAATTTATACTGCATGATAATAATAAATTAAAAATAATAGTAAGTAGCATTGAAATGTTACTTCTCTTGCAAAAAAGTCCTGAGTTTCTGTTGGATTATTACAGTTCTAGGAGCAAAATGGATTGAAAGTATTGTTTTACTGTCTTACAAATCACCAGAACACACCAATGCCAGATGGTTGGGGTTTATAGCCAGAAATTTATGCACATTAAAAAATATTTAATGACACTCTAATCATGCTTATGAGAAGCGTGGATTTAGAAATATCTCAGCCACCAATCACCTACAAACAATGAATAATCCCTGAGAAAAAGAGCCAGAAAAAACAAGAGATTGCATGTACCTTCTTGGAATTATGGACAGATTTCTAACTTGATGGAAATTCAAGTAGTGTCAAAAGTTGCGCAAAGGAAAGGTGTAGAAAGGCCATATATATAATAATCCAGACACACATTTATATTATATATATTATGTTATATTACATTATATTTAAGTTTAGCGTGACAAGAAGTGTGAAGAAAGTACATTGAAGTGTCGCTAAATATGGACTTAGTGTCTCATTGAAAATTTTTACCTCCTCCCTGTAAAAGTTCTTGAAGAAGTTT
The DNA here is from genome assembly GCA_025920805.1 of Petroica traversi. NCBI lineage: Eukaryota > Metazoa > Chordata > Aves > Passeriformes > Petroicidae > Petroica > Petroica traversi. The sequence goes on from JAHLSL010000009.1 coordinate 21,271,746, forward strand.
AAATAAGAAGAAAATGACAAATACTATAGTACTCAAGTCATGCCAGATTTGAAGATGACATTTTCATGTCTTCTGAAAGTGTTCGAGATCTTGAAATTATAAGTAAGGAGATGAGTTCATTCGAGTAAAGACGGCAGAATATAGATAAGTATGTGGGATGTAAAAAATTAGGCAAATATGATTATTTTAATAAAGCTATTGTGTACAACCTGTTTACACTCAAATAGAGAGATCTCATCAATCTTTAAAACTGATTCATAATTCCCAAAATAAGTGCCTGTTTTCTTTACTTGTAATTTGCCAAGCAAACATCTGTTCTAAAATTTCCCATACAGACTAAATTTTTGGAAAATTTCAATCCCAACAGATGTGTTTCTTCCAAGAATAAGATTAGACTGAAAAATGTAATGATTTATCCAGGGCCACGATGGAAAATTAAAAAATATGCACTTAGCCTGCACCTTAAATATTGTAGCACAGTGGCTGAATTGCAAGTTAGCTCTTTACAAATCAATGATGTGTTTCATAATTCAATGTCATTTGCTAAAAAATATGTGCCTCTGGAGAGAAGAACTTGCCAAACTGTCTTGGGCTTTTTTTTTTTTTTCTTTTCTTCTTTTAATTTATATTAACCCCTCCTCACTTTTAACACAGTAATGTGAAATTGCAAGAGCATAACTGAGTGTGGTACCTCTTGGCTGCAGTATGTTGCTAGTTATAAGGATGTGATAATGTGGAAGCTGGATAGGAGGGAATTGATCCTGGGAGTTATTTTTTCTTCATGTATTACTCATTATAATTAATTACCATAAATAATATGAATGCATTTTTAGTTGTACAGGGTTAGAAAATGAGAAACTGTGTCAGAATAAGATGGTGCTACAGAATTACTCTTGTGGAAGGTTTTGTTTTTCTCAAAAGAATGTTACTTACATCAAGAGATTTCACTCCACTTTTGAAAAGAGCCATCTAGAGTTCACTATTAATGGAATTAGAGAGGAGCCTTATGTAAACCCCAAATTTAGCCCCTGCTATAAGAAGGAAGCCTGGATCGTCAGCCTGGCTTCCCACTTTGGGCCCATTTCCATAAAATTCAGAGGGGTTTAGTTCAATATACACTGTTTAAGATGCATCTAATTCAAATAGCCTTCTGTAGAGAATCTTCAGTGCATTCATCCTTCCACAAAGAGGTTCTCCATAAAAGCTCTCTCTTTCAAGCCAGATAGCTCCTGTACATGAATAACTTTCACCATAGGAACTCACTGAGGCAGCAAACCCTGATCTTAGTGTCTTTTCAGAAATAACAGGCTCTTGGAACAATATTCTCTAAGTCCCCTTCAGAAGCAATTAACTGCTTCCACTACACCTGGAGCGTATTAAGCCTGGGAGAGGCCTTAAAGCTACAGTTCACATTTCACTTCAGTCTGGTAAGAAATCAAATAAAAAGGGGAATTTAAGAAGTCATCTAATTCTTATTCCATATTTCTGGCAAGAAAAATATTCATAGAAGGTACTTGCTTCCTTTGGCAAGAGAAATCCTATTTCCAGCTTAGGAAGTTTCATATTGTATGAATATTTAATTTCACTTTAACTAGAGAAAATGTATAGTAGAACATTTTAAAGGCTTTCTCAGTTTCCAGCTGTGTGATCTATACATCAACAAAAAGATCTATGGCATCTACTAAGACTACCTGCCTTCAGAAATGACACAGGTGTAGCTATGGTCACCAGCTTGTCACATATCAAGTTATTAAGTGCTAATGATATTTGATTATATACATTTATTAAAATCACCAAATCAGTGACTGCTGTGTCTCTCTGAATATTCCCCTCTTGGCTTTGAGTCTATTCTTAGCACATGGGTGATTTGGAGAAAAAAAATCTTACAATTATTTAGTAATCTCTGTAACGTTCAGATATCTCCTCTGCTGAAGTTTGTGTCCCTCAGACTATTCCAGTTCACGAAGGGTGACTCATACTGGGTGTGAATTTCCCCTTCTCTGAGCAGGTTGGAAAAATCAAACAGATTTTTTTTTTTGAGAATTGAAAAGCAATTAAAGAATATTGAAAGTTCTAGTTTTCTTTTAAAATTAGCATAAGGTTTTTGAAAGGTCTCCAAGTCCTGGCAGTCAAAGAGGAGAAGAAATGTCAGGAGTAAGCATATCTGAGTATGTGGTGTTGAGCTGACAGTTTTCATGTGCTGATCCTACCAGTGATATCCCTGTCACATTTGATCATGTTCTAGGTAAAATCACCAAGATGTGGATGAGATAAACCTGAAATAAACTTTTTGCTTTTGTAAAACTGCAGGAAACTGAGACAGCTGGTATCCATCTAATTGGGCTGTAGCAGAAAGAATAAAATTCTGATTCCTAATATTAAAGAGCCATGACTTACATGCAAGCACAATGCACTTAAGAATGAATGTGCCAGTTCAATGTGTTGGCTTTATTAGCTAATAAAGGCTACAGAGAGCAGATCAACCTCTTCCTGGTGAATGGATGAGAACTGACCTGCATTTCATTCTTGTTCCATAACTTGCCTTGCAACAGGCAAGGAGCTTTTATATCTTCTTAAGGACTAGTACAGTTTTGGGTTTTTTTGTGTTTGAAATCTCCATATGTGGTTCAAATGACATCCTGTGATGCAGAAAATAATGCATGATTGAGGAGTCAATGACACTAAAGGAACAAAACTAAATTGGTGGCAGCTGTTGACTCCCTCATGGCCAGAGAGATCTTGACAAAATAGAAAGATGGGCAATCACTGACCATATGATTCAAAGTTCAACAAGGGAAAGTGCTGGATTCTGCACATAGGATGGGGCAACCCTGGATGTACAGACAGACTGGGGGAAAAGGAAATGGAAAGCAGCACTGCAGAGAGGGATGTGGGGGACCTGGTCAATGGCAAGTTGGATTTGAGTGAGCAGTGCCCTGGTAACCAGGAGGGCCAACCCTGTCCTGGGGTGCACCAGGCACAGCATCACCAGCCAGGCAAGGGAGGGGATGGCCCAGTCCTGCTCTGCTCTGCACTGGGGCAGCCTCACCTCGAGTGCTGGGGGCAGTTTTGGGTGCTACAATCAAGGTAGCACCCAAAGGTATCAAACGATTAGAGAGCATCCAAAGGCCAGCAACATGGTTGGTGAAGAGCCTTGAGGGAAAGCCATATGAGGAGCAGCTGAAGTCACTTGGTCTGTTCAGCCTGGAGAAGAGGAGACCTCACTGCAGCTACAATTTCCTTGTGAGGGGAAGAGGAGGGGCAGGCATTGATCTCTTCTCCCTTGTGACCAGTGACAGGACCTGAGGGAAAGGCCTGAAGTTGTGCCAGGGGAGGTTTAGGGTGGATATCAGGAAAAGATTTTTCACACAGAGAGTGGTCAGGCACTGGAACAGGCTCCCCAGTGAAGTGGTCACTGCACTGGCCTGACAGAGTTCAAGGAGCATTTGGACAATGCTCTCAGGCACATGGTGTGGCACTTGGTGTGTATTTTGCAGGGCCAGGAAATGGACTCGATTATCCTGATGGGACCCCTTCAACTCAGCATTTTATATGACTCGATAATACAGATATATATAAAATTTGGGTAGATAAACTTTCATCTGGCATTCCCTAATAGGTAATCCTGTCTGAAACACTGGCTATTCAACTTTAATGTTCTTTGAACATATTTTAAATAGGCACAATATAAATGATATTCCCTTCAATTGGCACTTCTCCTGGGACATACATGCCTTAGAGCATTTTTAATAACTTACAGACATTATATGAATGTAATGGAAAACTGTCTATTGTTCTTCCACTGGACAAGGAACACTTTACCTTTATAAGAGTACCACAATATTTTGTGACTCTTTTCTCACAAAAAAAAGCAGCTCCAGAAGGCTGAGAGCAGAAAAAAATATTAAGGTGACCATGGCATTTTTTAAAAAATCTTAAGCAATCTGTCAGACTAGGCAAAAGCAAAGGGACATATCACAATATGCACACGTGTCAACTAAATGAAAATATCAACCTAGCTCAAAATATCTTCCTCTTATCAATAACTCTTCCAAGTTGGCAAGGGATTGGTCTGTATGATTTCAGAAGACTCAGGAGAAAACCGAGTCAGTTTGGAAACATGGGTGAGAGTGCAGATATGGGTCTCAAGGGTAGAACTGGTAGGTTACTCTCTGAGCATGATGGGTAGCTTGGAGTAGCATAAGTCTTGTATTTATGTTATTTCTGTTCTCATCTCTTTTTCTGGTGTTTCAGTAAGGTATGTAGTAGAGCACTCTCATAATGAAAGTCCTGAGAGTACTGCTATGCTGAATCTTCAACTCATATCTTCTCAATAGATATTGTGTCCCAAATTTAGAAAGGATTTATTTTTTTTTTTTAGTCAACAAGTAAATAAAAATGGATAACAGTTTCATAGGGTTTTTTTTCCTGGTAGACTGAGTAAATAATTTTAGAGATCTACTGTAATCCTTTAGAAGTTTATCATTATAATGAAACAGGAATACAGCCAAATACTTAGAAATGGGATTGGAAAAGAGACGCTGAATAGGAAAAGGAATGACATATGAACACCACAAGAAAAAAAAAGAAAAACAAGACAAAAAATATTTTAGAGGCCTGCAAATTAATTTCACTATGACTCTGGGGAAAAAAAGTATTTTTGCAGGATTTTGTGTTTTACAATTGAGAGAAAAAGAGCAAGCCTACATATTTAACAATTAACTTTATGAACTGTAAATATTCACATTTATAACTTTGAAGATAGCTTTTCCCTTTGGAAGTGTTCATCTTGTAATAGTATTTACTGGAAAGAAGTTACAGAATGTTTTTATGTTCGCCTATAATAATAATTTTAAATTTCCCATGTTATATATTTCTTTCTTTTTTGTATTAGGTATGCTGGATTCCTTCTTTTCCAGTCCCTCAAATTAGTTTATTTCTTTTTTTTTAAGAGACTTTAGAAGAAGAGAAGAAATTAGTTTAGATCTAGTCTCTGTGAAAGTGGTTTTATTTAGCAAGAGGTTAACTTCTTTTAGCTTGCATTTTTAAATTTATGCCAGGAAGCAAAAGGATGTGGTGTTAGGCTTTGGAGATTATTGCTCTCATTTTGTCCACTTTGTGTGATGCTTTGTAAGATTTTTTAAAAATCATACACAAAACAGAACTGTTTTAGCATCTGTTTTGTGTCCTGGTTTTATGTTTTAAGAGTGCCTAGCAGACATGTTTTCAGTACCAATGGATTTTTCATGGTAATGCTTCTGGAAGATGCTGTTCAGGTAAGTCTTCAGGCCCTGTTCCTGCAATTGGATCCACTTGGGTGAAATCATGCCAAGGCCCGTTCTCTTCAAATAACTTGCAGATGACGAATATTTTTGCGTAGCTCTTCAAAGTTATCCCTCTACTGCTTTTGTATACATTCAAGGCGCTGTCTATAAAGTACTGGACATACATTTCTGTATATCACAACCAAACAATGCTTAAAAACCAGATTTCACAAATTCATCTTTTTTATTCTTTCATGTTGATTACCTTGAATTGTACTTACTTTAGAATTCTTTGCATGAAAAAGACCTACGAAGAGGTTGTTTTAGTTCTCAGCTGCTCTAACTCTATCATGGGGAATGCTCTCCAAAGACCTGAGAGACTGAACAGTTCCTACCTCAGAGGTAGGATTTAAGTGTGGGTCTCTTGAATGCTCTAGCTGGGTTTATTGCACTATTTACACTTGCTAACATTACTGTTGGCTCTCTGCTGAGGCCATGGGCATTAACCAGTGTTAAGCACCTAAAACCTGAAGGAAGCTCACATCTGAGAATCTCAGGAGGAAAAAGAGGCAAACAGTGTCCTGCCAGGAGATAGGTGGGTCCCTTGTCCAGGAGTGCTAAAAGATACTACTATGAATTCCCTACTTTGTGTCATTCCCTGCTCTCAGTGGATACTATTCTCACAAGCCTATTTCTTCAGGAG
>JAHLSL010000009.1:21277722-21299274 GCA_025920805.1 Petroica traversi
AGCAGGGTAATTAGGCTCAACATTGCAACAATTTACTTTGAAGTCCATTAGGTGCACATAGCGTGCACGTAGCCTTGTAAATTTATCTCTGAAGACTGGAGAATGGTATACAAGGATAATTATCATGAACGGTGAAAAAAGCAGCCTGAAAAAAATACCAGTAGGAAAATTAGGTCATCTCAAAATAAAGGAAATGACCTTGTGGTGTATAAATAATGACAAATATCGGAACAAAGGTTGTGCTTTTATTTTGAGAAATGAGGCAAAGGACTTGACAATACTCACAGATAAGTAGAAGCATAACATCCACAGGAGCCCAAACTGTCAGAGGTCAATCTGGAGTCACATTTTACAAGCCACAGGCTTCAAGCCTTCTTTGGTAATACTTCAGCAAATAAAACAAAACGGAACTTCCAAGATTTCTCACTAACCGTAGCAGCTATTCATCATTCTAAATCTCTACCGGCACTTTCAGAGCTTTTCTGTCACAGTCACTGGAGTGGCAGGAAATTCCTGTATGGAGCTTGTCTTTCACCCAGCAGTTCCAATTACTTCGGTCCTTGACTGTCGCTTTGACAGCATCACTTCAGAGCCATCCAGCAGTGTGATAAAAATTAGGAAACAACAAAAACAACACGTGGCTTTTGAATAGGGTATTTCTTAAAAAGTGTTTGAATATGTGTGAGTTAATTACCATGCTTCATGGTCACAAACCAGAGCGGATTTCATAATTTGTATTTCTTTTATCTGTAGTCAAGCGTTTCTTCTTCAAGACCTGTCACAATAACTGATACAATTTCCCCATGTCTGCCTTGTGAGGCAGAGGTGGGATTTTTAACTGTTATTGAAATTATCCTATGCTTTATAATGAGAATAAATCAATTTTTAAAAATAAACAAGTGTGTTCAGAAATTCCTTGATGTTTTAATTCATCAATAGTCCTACATTTTAAATGTGAACTACTTCAGGTACATGTACAAAACTCTTTTTAAAGTATTAAAAAATCTGGAATAGAAAATAGTCTAATTTTCATCAGAAAATACTGTTGCTGTTTCTCCACACGTGCCATTAATTAATAGCCTACACTTTGTGTATAGTCATAACCTTGCTATTTGAAACAATTCAGTGGAAACAGCTTTTACAATAATAAAATTTATTAATGTACTTATGTCCACTGGGCTTGTAAAGACCAATTTCTAGCAGAGTCTGAATAAAACAATGACAGTCCTGCTGAATTCTGTGAAGCCTTAAGACTGAGCTTCCCTTTGTTAAAAATCAAAATGTGTCAGAAATCTACTGACTCAGAATAAAATTGCAGGTTACAATTTCACCCTTGGGCTTAATCAAACATGTGGTGTAATATCAAATTTATTGTGTACTTTTGCTTTGAGCTTTGCTGACATTTCAATGCCATCAGCAGTAGAAATGTCGAAAAATGTGATTGTCTTTTTCTGCATTTGGATATGGTGCCACAGTTCACCTTGGCTTTAACAAGTTTCATGATATTGTCCATTTTTAAGCTGATAGAGGCCATTTTAAAGATCATATTTGTGTATATAAAGAATCTCATATCCCACTATGGTTGTTATCATGAACCGCTAAAATACTACTTTTCACATTCTGCTATATGGTTCATTTTAAAGTCCACAGGCCTTGATTACCATATTTATGAATGCAAAGATTATGTGATGGAATATGATAAATACATAAATAATATACTGGATACTTTTTTCCTTTCAGATATTTAATTGCTACATTTTAGACCCCAAAGCATCATTTTTTTATCTTAATCAAAAAACAAAAATAAATCTGTAAAAAATAAAAAGAAATAAACCCATTCAAAATGTGTATATTCAGTATGTTGCAGATACATTTTTTTTTTAGCAGATAAAAAGCTTTTAAGTGGCTAGGACATGTGAATTAGGCCCATGCATCTGTATAATGTATATAAATTGTTTTAGTGAATGTGTATAAAAGTAAAGCAGAGGTTAGAAATCATGTTATCTTTCTCTATTTATTTTGTGAAAAATGCTGGTCTTCCATATCTGGAATTAGTGTTGTGTTTTCTGCTATTAATGTCTAACTTCATTCAGGCATCTCAGTTTTGTAAAGAAATCGTAATAGTGAATGACATCTTCCTTGCACTTGATAAATAAAATAAAATAAAATGTCCTTTCTTCAAATACCTCACATAAACTGGAAGTTTATTTTTGCACATAGTGATGAAGTAGGTATTATTACTGTATTTTAAAAACACAATAGGTGAGACACTGTAGGACTATAGTAATACCCCTAGATCTAGGTGTCTAACTGCATGTCTGTGCTGAAAGCCCTGTCAATGCACACGCTCACATATGGAGGCTGTGGCAATAGCAGCTCTCCTGTGGATGCCAAACCTGTGCTGCCACTGGAACAAGACACATAGGGTGGCAACTCCCTGCGTTGGTGGCGTCTCTCAGAACCCTTTGTCATAAAACCTCATCATGGCAATCCCTTATCTGCATATAATCAGGGTGGTGCTAATACTCTCTAACAGAAGTTCACCAGCTAAGATACCTAGATGCCTGCTTTCACATAGGCTTTTCTCTATACTGCTTACCCAGTGCACACCCCATTGCTGCAATATTGCAACTGAGAAATGTGTTCATGCACACTATTTGCAAAGAACTGATACAAAATTTGCTTAAGTATGCACCAGATCTTATGCCATAACTCAGAAAATATAACTCTCCTGAAAGCCAGTGCCAAAACTTCTGAGCTGTGTTTTCTTCATATTTTGCTCCTGAAGCTCTTTAGGAAATCAAATTCTTTATTTTCTTTCTGTAACTATGAAGTCCATATGAAATGCTACTTATTCAGTGTCGTGTGAATATCAGTGATTACCTTCTAACATAAGTGCAATTCAAAAGATTATTACACTCTGATTAGGTCTTGTTATTATTGTTTGTTTCTAGGATCCTGTTTTTCTGTAGATCCTCATCTGCTGCCTACAGAGAATGCTGGATAGAACATGAAAAAGAAATGAGCTTTAAGTGACATTTACACCTCCTAATCTGAGCTATTTGCAATTATATTATACTCTTACAGGAGAAGCATTAACAACTGATTAAGACTACAAATGATGCAGGCCACAAGGATCCAGCCACAAGGATGGGTCATCGAGAGCTCACTGTTGTCTGGGATTCTTCAAATTTTAAACCAAATGTTAAACATGCTCCCTGACTGACTAAATTCTAGACTTCTCTTTGGCAGTCCTCCTAAATATGGAGTGACATTGTAGCAATGAACATTGAACACCATCACATTAGCCAAAAGTCTGTGTCCAAATTCTGGCTTAACTATAAGGTAAAATTTAGCACTTTGTCAGGTACTAACCATACTATAGCACCCCTTAGAAAAGTTAAATGAAACCTTTCTGAATAAAAGTCAATGGCCATCTCTGACCCACGTAACATTGTTTTTGCCAGTGTAATCCAAATTTCCTCTTTATAGTCAGTGTTGCCTGCTCTATTTGGTTTAATATTTTGGGTATTTTCATACAGTTTAATCTGTGGGAGTAATTCATTGTCCCACCTGTGGTGGAGAGAGGCCACATTCAGATTCCTCTAGGTTGGAGGATCATCTTGGCATCCATGCTTATGAAAGACCCAATACAAGACCTAACATGCTGTTCTTTATGTATCTTTAGTAGCTGTATTTTCTGCACTATGTGCAACCCACCACCTCAGCAAGCAGCTCTGTACAGAACCTCTGTCTGTCACTGCTCTTCACCACCACAGTGACCTGACTGCCCCAGTATAGTGTGTCAGGACAATATAGATCAGAGGAAAGTGTCAAAACCAAGTGGAGTTCTGGGAAAGGGCTGAATGTGTTGTCATGTGAGGCAATATCCAAGTGGTTGTTCTGAGAGCAGTCATCTGTTCATCCCTGGGCCAGAGAATTGAAAACTGATGCTGACAGTGGTCCTCAGCTCAGCAATATGCATAGGACATTGTCCCACTGCCACTGGCTGGAGGTGATGTGAAGGTCACTTGCACCAAGTCATACTAGTTTTTGGCTACTGTCACTTTCTATCTTTGGAATGACCAAGAATAATTTTAAATTCCAGCATGCTGTCCTAATAGCTTCGTACCATGATCTCCTACTATTGCCTTACTATGAGCGTGCTCTTTACTAGGTATCTCAGGAGACCATTTAATTTCCCCCATATTAAAACAAAAAGTGTTAATATAAATGTAATAGCAAGCAGAAAGATGGCAGGCTTCAACTTTTTAGTTTTGTTTTGCAACCAACACAGGAAGCTTAGAATGACAGAGTGGCCATAATGTACCTAATTTTAAAATTTCTGACAGAAAAACAGAGCAAAAGAACCCACTAATTTTGGAAAATAGGGAACTTTGGCAGAATGACGAAACTTCTAAAAAGGAATAAACTGGAAAATTTATTAATTAAAGACAAACTTGCAAAAATATAAAAAGATATTTTTTATAAAGAAGCTTGCAAGAAGTAAATGAGAGTTTGTAGAGATATTAGATAATTGGGCTATGTGAAAAAAAATAGGGAAAATAAAATTGAAACTACAGCTTTTTGTACTTGTGTTAACTGTGGAGAAACTTAGTACCATATCTGAAGCCCTTGAAAACCAGGTTCTGACATCAAAGCATCTGTACCAATGGAAGAGTTCACGGAAGAAAATTACAAAGTTAAGAATAAAATATAACTTTGCATTTATGAAATCAAGAACTTTAGAGTAATATAGCTATGAAGATGCCAGATTCTTTACTATAGTGTGTAACCTTTTGCTTAAAAATGTTTTGCTACCCAGCGAATGGAATTTACATATATGTTGCTATTCAAAAAAGAAAAATTCCAAGGAGGATCAATCAATCATTTCTCATTTGAACTGGGCAATTACAAACAGAATAAAACAAAAGTATTAGTAGACATAGAACAAATATGATATGTTTGAGGTGAATTAGTGGTGCTTTTGTCAAGAAAAGTCACATCTAAAATTTTGCATACAGTTCACTGGAGGAGTCAGCAACCACATGTCAAGAGCAATCCAGCTGCCAAAGTTGTCTTACAATGTAAAAAGGCTTTTCACAATGTTCCCTGCCCTTTTAAGAGTGTTCCTGTAAAACAGATCATGCAGCCGCTGAGTAGCAGGGAAAGTCTTTGAACAGACGGATGACTGCTGAAAAGCTGGAGACAAAATAAGTTTAAGCAGTCCCTTTTCTCAGTTGAGGGAGGGAACTAGCAGAGAACTATAAAAATGTGTGCTAGATCCGTGTTCTTAAACACAGTGGAAAATTAATGGGAAAGGTGGGTGGAAAGTAAGATAATAAAGTTTGCTAGCATTACAAATTTATTCAGGAGAAGAAGGATGAGGACCAACTAAGAAGAGTTAAAGAACATAATCCTTGTTAGTAAAAAACCAAATGAAATGTAAATAAATGTTCTGTAGTGCCTCAAAGTGCACAAAATATTCAAGGTGAGTCCACCCCAGTGCAGAGCAGAGTGGGACAATCCCCTCCCTTGCCTGGCTGGTGATGCTGTGCCTGCTGCACCCCAGGACAGGGTTGGCCCTCCTGGCTGCCAGGACACTGCTCACTCAAATCCAACTTGCCATCCACCAGGACCCTTTCCTCAGCGCTGCTTTCCAGTTTCTTGTTCCCCAGTCTCTACCACCATCCAGGCTTGCCCCATCCCAAGTGAAGAATCTGTCACTTTTCCTTGTTGAAATTCATGTGGCTGGTGATTGCCCAGTCATCTAATTTAGGTTAGATATTAGGAAGAAATTCTTTACTGTGAGGGTGGTGAGTCACTGGAAGAGGATGCCCAGGGATGCTGTGTGTGCCCCAGCCCTGGCAACCAGCCAGGCTGTTTAAGGCCTTGAATAACCTGGGCTAGTGAGGGGTGTTCTCGCCCTGGGTGAGGGCTGGATCTCTAAGGTCCATTCCAGCCTCTTAACATTCTATGATCCTATGAAATATAATTGTTTTTGCAGAGGCATCTTCTCCAGACTAATGTTAGAGACAAGGTAATGAGGTGCATTGAACTTGATCTTATCTGATACAGGGATGAGTGGTCTATTATGTTCTCCCCTTATTTTATATATTTCATTAAAAGAACCATTGATTTCCTTATATATTCCTATAAACAGGAATTCATGCTTCATGTTGTATTTGGTATAGTTTTATTTCTAGAAAAGTTTATTTAATTTATTAAGATACTCAAAAGCACCTCAAGTTTCATGCTACGGACAGGGAACAGGACATTGCTGCTGTAGACAAAAAGAATAGTGACATTTTGATTTTGATGCATCCACTGTAATATTGCTATCAGTTATCAGGTTTTTCAGGTACTAAGATCTGGCTTAAGACTAATTATTTTGATGAGTCAGGGATCTCTAAGTGTTTCTTTGTTTTAAGGAGTACATTAGCCCCACAAATTAGAATTCAATAATAAAGTGGAACATGATATATGAGCTACACCTATACAGACAAGCTGATCATTCTCTGTTCTGCTTGAGGGTCCAATTTGTCTGGTTAATGTCTGCACATATACATTAAGATCCAGCCTTAGCTAAAAGTACTTTTGAGAGAAGTCCTGGTGGGAATGAGAACTTTATGCCTCACCTGCCATAATGACATGGAAGCAGTCTGCACAAGTGCCCTCTGGCTGAGGGCCACAGGGCATTTCCCACTGCAAATTGGAAAGAGGCTGTCCCTGAGACCCCTCCCTTCTGCCCTGATGTGTTTTCTGGGCAGTGACAGAGCAAGGACCTTAAAGTCAATAGACACCACCAGGCAGTTTCTCCTACACAGCTTGATAGCAGCACCCTAACTTCCACAATTGAAATCTGTTTCCTAGCAAATTTCATATTTCACATGGCATGCCAATGTATTAATCTTCAGAGCATTTCTATGCAGTAGGTAAATATTGCTCTTAAATAAAAATCCCCAATCAGCCAACTCATCAGAACACAGAAGACAGGCAGTGACAGGAAGGTTTCTGAAATTGTCTTGAATTTGGGCTCAGAATTCTGGAAGTCTTTTCATTCCCACTATTGCATAGAGTTCATCTTGTTCTTTGATGTAGTCTAGAAAATGAAATGAGCTATTAAGGTCTGGATACATTGCCCCATTAAATTTGAAACATTTACAAGCCCAGCACTGCGCATAAAATATAGATGGCACTTCTCATGATAAAACTATTACCAGACTTTGTTTCTTCTTTTTGGACAGTGTGACCTCTGGTCTCTCTTTTCTATTTGGCTTGTGGTTTACTGCATTATGTAATTTTACATCCGGTTAAAGGCCAGCCAAAGTGAAATACTTTGTTGGAGGTGAGATGTAAACAAATGCTGGATCTTGCCCTGCCATTTTTCCTCTGCAGAGCTGGGTTAAAACATGCCAGTATTCATTAAAGGAAGTATATTTTAGAATCCATACTGTATTGCTCATAAATATTTCAAGATACCTGCTAACCTAGGTTAAGAGCTATCTTTTCTCAAGAAACTTAAAAAAAAGACAGCTATTGTACACTCATGTAGTTATTTACACTACAACCATGTTCAGGAGTAACTAACTGGACACATCTGAATATTTATTCACAATGTCAACTTTAACCACTGCTTACACAAGCTAGCTTGAAAGTAATCAACTAAACAAAGAAAAGAAAGCAAGAAATTCTCACAAACCTTGTTGTTCTATATCTAAAATCTAAACCCCAAATATAAATTATTGAATACTTTGTTATAAGAACCTAAGTACTTTTCCCCATATTTTCACTTTAAACAGATGCTGTAGATACAGATGTAGTCTTTTTACATTTACATAAAGCTGGTGTTATTAAGAATATCCACATGAGAGAAGGTTACAAAGATGATCCTTATAAGAAGGTGAATCAGACAGCATATATTGCAATATAGAGTACTTTTTGCTGTAGTTGAATGACACGTTTAGAAAAGCTGATACTTTGATGAAAAGATCAACTGCACAATATTCTCCCAGAATCTTCTCCAGAGTCTCAATGCAAACTAACATAAGGATGCAACGTATGTGTCAAGAGAAATAAACACACATTAAACCAGACATTCATTTTCCTCAAACTACACTCTGAAATCATATGCAACAAAATACTAGGATAAGATAGGAATGCCAGTTTTACAGCAACAGTCACATTTCAGATAAAGAAAAGCTTTTGTATGAAGTTGTATCCACAGTCCCCAGCATAAAATATTAATAGTTCCAGCTATACTGCTTTATAACTGAGGAGGAAGTGTTCCTAGGAGAGAATAGTTTGATTTAAAAAATCCTGCTGTTCAACAAGTATTTAGTATTTGTAATTAAAAATGTATATCTCTTGTCTAATATGTAGGAACATTAGTGAAATATATTTGATTATTTTATTCAGGTGCGTGATCAGAGCTTAGCATAAAGAGCCTCATATAAAATTGCAAAGGACTATTGTTGAGCTCATATATGGAGGCATTAAATTATCTTATTTTTAATAACTTGATTGACCTAAAATGCTCTTCCTGTTTTTCGTGCAAGGAGAACTCTAGTTAAATGCTGTATTCATTTGTTCTCTTTTTTTAAATAGTCTGGGAGGAACTGAATGGCATTGTCCTTCCCCTCGCTGTGTGCTGGAGGTCAGGGATTTTTGTTTCTCACAGGGCACCTTTGCTTTACTCTGCCTCACCTCCTTACAACGTCCAGAAGAGGTGGCAAGCTGCTTTTGACAACGTGAACCTTACTACGTTCAGTGTGAAAAGGGAGCTGGTTGTGGTCAGATGTGGGCAGCAAGTTGTCATTTAGAAAAGAGCTCCCAGCTAATGGATAAAGTATTTTTAAGCATGCTGGAATGGTTCCACAGCCAAGCTGTTATAAATGAATAGGCCTTTTGTTGTGAGCCTTGATCTCTTCCCTCCTTCCTCCCTTTCTCCCTCCCCCCCACCTCTTTGTTAGGATGAGTCAATATCCTTCTAATTGGGTATCCTTTCTGGACTTTTCCCCCAGATTTTAGGCATTAAGAAAGTTCAAATCCTTAAACACATAGCCCAGGTGCCCAGAAACCATTTTTTTTCCTTTAACAGATTCATTGCTTCGAGAAGTATTCATTTCAGAAGGCTCAACAGTATTGTTATGAAGTTTTTTCTGCACACAGAAAATGTAAAAGGAACTCAACTATACTTCACTGAAATGGCATTATCATTCCAAGAATGAACAAGCTGATTTGTTATGTCTTTAACAAGAAGCCCGTCAACTTCTAAATCGTGTTGTGGGATTGTTCTGAAACTGTGGCCCAGTATGCTTTCAGAGATAACTACCCTGCTATCTTGGTGGTAGCTCTGATTTTGTCATCACATCCTTTCTGACTGCCTGAGGAAAGCAAAAGTGGGTGAAGCCTTCTCTGTCAATAACACCACAGGTGAGAATGGCCAAACTAGAATGCTGATAGCTAGCCAAAACTAAAAATCTAGTAATGGGCCTCCTAATTGAGACCCCTGACATGGTCCTGGTGAAGATTATATACATGTGTGTTCACTGATTTTGCAAATTCTTGCTTGAGAGTTTTAACAATTAATAACTCCTTGGAATTCACCGGTATCTGGCATCCCAGGATTCCAGGTGAATTTAACCTTGCTGGGAAGCAAATACTGCCATTCTTATTTCATAGGTAATTAAAGGAAACATGCAAAGATTAAGTGTTTTGCTTAGAGATCCAGCGAAAGTTTGTGGTAGATTTTAGAAGAGTTGAGGTTTCCTGTGCTTAAAAAAAAAAAAAAATGCAGAAGAAACTTTGTTAAAGAAATGCAGCTGGGACTCAGAATTTTTATACACTGAGATCATGTTCACTTTGAGGTTTGAGTGACTTTTAGAGAACAAAAATGGAATCCCTCATCATGTTAGAGTGAAATTTTATACATTTCTTGGTGCAAAACAGAATGCAGTAATGGAAGTCTATAAACCATTTATGTGTAGGGATAGTCCCTTGTATGGACCAAGTCTGATGTTAAAGGTAAAGTAAGGCAGTTCTTTGCAAATCAGTATATTATCTCATTACATGTACATGTGAAGGAATTATTCCACACTTTATTATGAATTTCTTGCACCTTTCTCTGAAATACCTGGTGTTGCCTGCTCTAGGAGAATCTCCAGTGAGTCAACTCAGCAGTTCCTCAGACGTGCACTCTTACCACACAAGACCAAGGGAGTAATGGGAATTAAGGAGCATCTATGAGCAAAGAGGAGTAAAAATCAGTGCCCTCTGGAATGCTATGTTCCTCAGTCTTCCTACCTCCTTCTTCTCCTCCTTCAGAAATTAACAAGGGAGAAGAAACTAGACACTAAAATCAGACAACTAGCAACTGTAAATAAAAGTATTCACATATTTTACTGTGCAGTCGTAGTTCATCTCCTGTCCTTGTCAGGATGCTGCTTACAAAACACTATTAGGTATGTCCACCAGTTTAGATTTCTTCCCTATTATCTCTGTGAATCATTTGTGGATATGAAATGAGAACATCAGAAAGCTGAAGATAGAAAACTGTTGGAATAAATGAGGCCTTCTTTTTCTTCTTTAGTGGTTAGTGAAAAGGACAAACATGTTATATTTCTTTTCTGACTAACACTAAAGGAAATGCCAGCTTGCCAGAGGAAGCAAAGTTACCTGCTTCCTGCTCAGAGAGACTCTCCAAACCTGTCTGCCTAACTCTTCAGGATCTTCCACTTTCCTCCTTCCTTTTCAACCTGAGTACCAGTAACGCCTTCTTTGTAAAAAACCCCACGTTAGCCAAACATGGCTGTTTTATATACAGCAGACTACTGTGTGGGAATGATTTGGGTTTCTTGGTATTTGCTGTCTAAATAAATATGAAGTAACATCCTTGCATTGGCCTATTACTTGTAACTTATACATTAACTAGCAAAAAAAAAAAGTCCTCCAAATTCAACTTCAAATTGCTCTCCAAGCTCTTAGGAGATTTTTCCACTAGAACCTCCCTTCTAATTCTGTAATGGCCTCTTCCTAAGGTGTCAATCCTTACTGCCTCTATACGTTTGGGTATATAAATGAAGCAGGTTGTTCCCATGAGACTGGAGAATCGCTGCTGCTCTGGATTTGTTTCCAACATGTGCTAACAGGCCAGTCTGGCAGATGATAATTGTTACCCTCTTACAGAGGCAATATGAAAATGAGTCATAAATCCTAACTCAAATCATTTATGTTCACACCTCAGTCTCATCCCTCAGTTTCTATGCAGGTAACTCCCTTGGACAATTATTTGTCCTTAACCCTGCTCTTAGGAAGATGAACGTACTCTTTCTGAATTCTATACAAACTTTACCTATGCTGCCCTTCATGGGAGATGAGCTGGGGCTCTCAACTGCTTTCAAGCCTTCATTTACCCAGAAAAATCTGGTTTTTTTGATGTTGTTTATTAAATGTGCTTCTCTTACTGTCTGATGGGAAAACAGTCATGTGGCTGGAATATTCCAACAATAAATAGCTTCTGTGATTATCAAATGCCTGAACTCCAGCATTTAATCACTCTCAAAAGCCATAAATTGCCCCATATACTCCTCAACTATGAACATTGTCTCTTAATCAAACTGGATTAATAAGTTTAAGAGACAATACCCACTTATATGTGAATTTTGGCAGGTTATGGGAATAATGAGCCAGATGCACAGGAGATGTAAAGAGCAATAAAAGTTGCAAGTCTATAACGTACAGCTTACACAGCTTGCAGAGAGCTGAAATATGTGCTGTTAGCAGAGAAAGCTACCAACAGGTTCAGTCACATTCAACATGAAAATGTTTACATTATGTCTTGCCCTTAGAAAACTTACACCTGTTGGCAGGGGTAGGTTTCAGTGCTGTCTGATACTTGGTACTAACTGTATTTTAGTTGGAAAGGCCCTTGCATCCCAACACAAAGCTAATGATTTGCCCTAGAAATCCTTTTTGTATTGACTTAACAGTATTGTGAAAGAGATTGATTAAATGGTTTAATTCTTGTAATTTCTGAAATTTAAATTTATATATCAATTATCATCTATACATTATTTATCCACACTTAGATAAAATAGTCCAAATATTTGTTTATTCTCTTCTGTTCAGATGCTGTTAGCATTCTTTATGTTAGCTGTCCATAAAAGTCTACTGAACACACACCTTACAACTTCTCATTAACTGCACTGGAAATTGAAGTTTTTAACTGCTCACTTATCTCAAAGTACTAAAATTCCACTACGTGGGCTATCACGAAGTATAACATAAGCAAACCCAATCAATGGACAGCATCATGAAGTCTGAGCGCATTTGTGTTTTGAACCATAAAGCTGTAAGGAAATTATTTTATGGTGGAATCCTCTCAGTTCCAGCTCAAGAGCATTAGATCTGTGACCTACGATACAGGCTCTGCCAAGCTAAATATAATGCTGACTTGGTTCAGTAGTTTATGTATTCACAATTGGAAATTAAAAATCTGGGTTATGCTAGGGGATTGCAAGATTGCAGAAATGAGTGAGATATCATAAATTGAACAAATGTAAATCTGATTTTGCACAGAGTACTTTTCCAGTTTTAACAGAGCCATGCCTCCTTTAATTGACTTATTTATATGATCAACATCACAAACTGCACATGGTATACAGAAAACAGATTCTTTCCCAACAGTAATATTTTAGGAGATTGGCTGTGGATTTATAAACAGAGAGAATATTGAAATGAAATAAATCCAAAGACAGAAAGACTTTAGTAAAAAGAAATCTAGTAATAAATTAATGAAACCAAACATCCTTCACACATTAAAAGATAAATTTTAGTATTGATTAATGCAGTGAGAAGCACAATTCCATCCCATTGATACCATATTGTCACTTCAACCTGAACTTGCAATTTTCACAAGTTTCAGCATTTGTCTTTAAAACTGTTACCTGTCATGCTTAATGAAACTAAGTGACAATCGTATTTCTTTTAGTACATGAATACAATTAGAGTTTTAAAAAACCCACTTCAGGGTTAAAATAAATCATAAAACTTCATTAATTATTGCATGATAAGAAGTCCAGCTCGCTGGTTTTTTTTTAGTAAAGTACTGTAGGCTTGTGCTACTGTTACTTTGTCTCCTTTAATAAATATTGATTAGGATTAAATACTTTATAACGTATCTTTTTCCATTCATGAGTTCTAGGCATCCACCTTCACAAATGAGGATAAATGTACAATCTCATGGTCTAGTGTAGCATATCCTTTATGCATGCACATTGTGAGTGTAGTTAACTACGGGTGTCTAGACAGACGCTTACACAAACATTACAGGGCATGTGTAGAAATGTGCTGCGTATTTTCTTCACTTTGTTTTACTAGTTTTCATATTGCTGTATTCATTGGTCAAGAATCTGATTTTTTTCAACAATGTGAGGCCTAAGTCACTCTGTTGTTCCCAAGTTCAACCATTTACATTGAGAAAAAGACAAAATATCTTCTACTTTATTTTAAGAAGTTCTCCTGTGAATAGCATTTAGCTATTCATCAGTTCTCATTCAATGACAAATCTCATGCAAGAGGAGAATTTAATATATGGTAAGATGTTAGAAGCTTTGGATGCCATAAAAGAGTTACTTTTTGGTATTAAAAGGGGAAAAAAATCCTTTTGAGTGTTTCTGCTTACCCTCATGTTTTGTCTTTTCCAACCACAGTTTTCTAACAATTAAATAGATGATAAATTCTATGTTTCTGAAGATTAACTTCCATATTTTTCCCATTTGAGCAAATTATTTAATTTAAAAGAAAATTCTTTGCATACTTGAAGCCATATACAACGGCAGGTAGAAAGAGATATGTATTGAATACATGCCTTGAGTCCTCCTTCACAAAAATGTCCAGTGTATATTTGGGTTTTTCTTCAAGAAAATAAGACCTTGGTAATATTATGGCATTTTGAGAGATCAGTTTAATAAACCTTTTCTAAATTTTATATGATTCTTTTCAGCATTACTCCCAAATGGCTATTTAAAGAAGCAATTTACAATTCTGGTGAGAAGTATTTATTGTTTTGGGCAGTGGGATGATCATAGGAGGAGCATTCCCATTCCTAGTTTCAGAATTGACAGATGCTGAGGTGAGGAAAAGTGGAGTGGGTGATTCAGGAGTGCAACACCAGATATTTGACAGTGAAAGCACCCATGCCACACTTGCTTAAATTTTCCTTGTCTGTAGTTCACAGTTATCAGAATTTCACTTTTATTATAATAAATTGTACTGGGTCAAAATGCAAATAATTTATTGAGAAAATATAAAGATCAGTTTGGAAAGCTACAGAAATATATGTCACTTGCTTATGTTGACAACTGATCATCAAGGTAATTTAGTCTGCTGGCATTTATATCTTGAAACATTCTCTGAGAGAGAAGCTAGTATGTTAGAAGTATAAAACAACTGAGTACAAACAAATTTATTTTATTTGCAATAATAAAAAGAAAAAAACCCCACAGTTTTGACCTCAAAATAACTGTTTTTATAAGTTTAAAGGAGCCTGTTAATAGATCCTATAAATATAAAACAATATAAAATAAAATTACAGCCTAACAATATGACTTATACAGCATTTTCATTAATACTTTAAAATATTTGAAACGAACCATAGAAAAAGTAAAAGGGTAATAAAGGAAGTTTTACACTGTAATAGGCTTCTATGGTAAACTAAAATGTAATAACTTCTTTTAAAAGCAAAACACTAAAATTCCAGTGATTTTATGTCCACATACAAACTACATACATTTGTTCTCTCTCATGATATGTGGCAGATATTACATATTAATGAACAGAATCATTGTGCCATCATTCACTGGGCAGGACTGCATCTCCAGAGATGGGAGTCACTTTAAATCTAGTTTAAGTTTTCTGATTTTATTGGTATTTTAGCTGAGGTATTATTATAGTCTTGTATAAATATTTGGTTCTTGCATGGTAGGTGGTTCAGAATTGCCATCAATTGCCAGAAAGCAACACCGTATACTTTCTGGTGCTAGTATCTCTGCTGTGATATCAGAACTGTAAAGTAACTTTCAGTATTGCTTATTAAAATAATACACCTGAAATTATTTTTAAACTATAAGTCAGAATGACAACTATGCAGTCCTTGAAATGCTATAGGCAATTTCCTCTTGTGTCTTTCCAGTTATTCCAGCAACTCTATAGGATGAGGAAGGGAACTGGGCAAAAGTCAATTGGTCCTTGGCTTTTCTTTTTCTTCCTGGGGAAAATCCCCATCCTAGCAGCATAGTCACAGAATTAGATCAGACCTGGATCTAAGATTTGTATAACTTTCATTTTTCTAAGTAAGAAATTGAGGCAGAAGATTGTTTTCCCTCATAACTTATTTTAGAAAAGTAAAATGGTGTCCTTTTCCATCCTTACTTTCATGGGTTACCAGAATGGTCATCTGCCAATGTAGACAAACAATAATGTTTTGATATAAATGAGGTTTTGAAATTATGCTATTGTGTAATACTATTTTGTAAATTTAGTTCTATTCAAAGTAGAGAATTACATGTTCCTGGCTGGCAACCCCTCCATTATTTTAGGAAAATATATAAATAAAAAAAAATCATGACAGTCAAAAATACTAGTGGAACTGACTGAGGTTTATATTTATGTTTGTTTTTCCTATGATCTCCATTTTACATGCTCTGAATGAGCAAATGATGCTAAGAGTGTGGTCCAGTCATCTATATGGATACCAAAATGAAAAACCAGGGCATATATATTCAGGAAATTAAAGGAAATATTGATTATGATACAGAGCAAAAATCCTCACAAAATATTTTACTTAAAGAAAACTATAATTCCCAGAATTGTTATAGTACTGGTATTTTTTCTTTTTTTTTTCAGTTTTTAAGACATGTGTGAGAAATAACTGTGCAAGATAGCACGGTTGTGAGTGAGAAGCATAAGAAAATAAATTTCTATGTATAGCAATGACTTTTTATCAACAATTTGGTTGTGCCTTCAGTATTATGGACTCATAATATGCAAATGCATTTGGCTGTTAATACACATTCACAGCTTACATGTTAGTGATTCCAAAGGAGCTGTTACAATATATGCTCTGAATATGTATGAGGAATAATGCACAATATGTAAGTAACAGCATTCTATAATATGAAAATATAAGATAGAATGCACAGTATTTTTAATACTCATTCACAGTGTACTCTCTTGCAGCTCAAAAGGAGCATCTGTACTTTGTATTATGAACTCACATTAAAGATGTACAAAATTAACTAAATTCTTATAGATCTCAGGATGTGCTACCATGATCTCACACAGCAATATAATATATAGTCTTCTGTTCCACTGCATTATTTATTCTATTTGTAAAACATACTTAGTTTAGTATTTTCAGTTTTAAAATTTTTGGTAACAGATTGATTAGATATTCTTTTCACATGGAAATATTTTTGGTTTTGTAGAATTCTAGATAAGGTATTTTTTTAAACATAATTTGATATTGGTGATTAGTTTGATACTGCTGAGAAAAGGTAATGTAAATTTCATGAATACTCACAATTGTAAGGAATGTGCATGAAATACTAATGTAGAATAATGCCAGATCCAGATACTTCTTAGGCTGTAAAAGCATAAGGAGCCTCGTTAACCTGAAAAGCATCAGAAATATTTAGTTCCATTTTTTTCTTCTATGTTATAAATATAGCCTCTAGGATTACTAGGACTAAATGTTTCAGGGAAACTCATTAAGTGATTATAAATTTACTAAGTCTCTGTGTAACTGATATTACAATATTCTGTGTTAAGCTAGCTACATTTTTTAATCAATATTCCCTTAAAATTCCCACCCAGTTAACTCAAAAGATGCTGTTGTCATCACTTGCCTTTGCTGAGATGGCCTTTAATGTCAAGACAAGTTCCAAATAATCTTCAATGCCTTGAAAATCAGTACAGAGTTTAAAAAATTAATTTTTTATGAATTTTAAGTTTCTTCTGATGTCCTAAATAAGTTTTTTAATTAATGAAGGTACAATATTAACTGTAAAGTGAAAAGCTGAATAACTGAAGTAATATATGCAAATAAATTAACCACTGCAATCCAGCACAGCTGTAATTGTATACTGAACACTCCTTGACTTATTTGTAGGAATGTAATGAATTACTAGTTGACATTTTGTTGTGATGAAACATCACTTTGTATGCCTCAATATATGATCTGTTATTTTTCATGAGATCTATTCCCTGCTTGAGTGAGCTACTTGCTTGAGCTTGCTAAGGAATAGCTGAAACTACCATAAGCCAGGCCATGTGATGTGCTTCGCCCTAAGGAAAACAAAGCTTGTGGAGCTGAATTCATCTTCATCCGACTCCTTGAACTTCATTAGAGTTACATAAAAAAAAAATCTTTGTTTTACTTAATAATTTATCAATGTTAATGAAATCTTTACCACCTGTGTTAGACAATATTTTACAGAAATTATTTTTTTATATTACTATATTTCTTATACTTAGTCTAAACAGAAAAACAAAATTGAGAAAAATACCTCAAGCTGCCAGAAAGAATTAAACCTCATATTCCCATTCTCCCCACCATAGAGGACATCCCATGGCAGAAAAACATCAAACCTGGAAAAGGATTCTTTATTGTAAAAACCTCTTGCTCCCAGGTACAGCATTACTGTAAGAAGTTGCTTCTCTAAAAGATGACACGTATCTTTATTCCAGGTCTGGTTATGGAAGGAGTTAAATCTGCATGTCTCTAGTTTCATTTTAGACATTCAATTGTTTATTTGTTTCTATGTTTGTGCTCTTTGGAGGTGGATTTCCTCAGCCTAAAAGGGGTTGGCTGTCCTGTTAGGACCAGTTGGAGTCTAAGGCACCATCAATCCCACAGAACTTTATTCTTTATGAAGTACAAATCCTCATCTACAACACAGCTGCAACCAGCTTTGCCCTGGCACCTGACAATTTACATGGCGTTTTACAGGATGCTTTACAACAGAAGGGCAATATACAAGCTAGATCATGAATACAAGGAAACAAAAGTATTCCAAAGGAAGCATAATAGTGATCTGCAAATTGTCTTTTACTGTCCTTTTATTATCCTTATATTGTGGGTATTTCTGCTTTTAATCTATATTTTAAAAAGAAATTTAAAAAATAAAATAAGCTTCACTTGTTATTTTACAATATGATTTGGTTTTAACTGCAAGTTTTTTATTTAGCCCTTTAACAAAACTGTCTTTCAATTTCAGCACTGCTGCACAATGAAATATTTAGGACAGAGATCCTGCCATGATCCTAATATGGAAAAGACCTCTAAAGTTTAGAATAACACACATATGTTAAAATTACATATTACAAAGAAAAATCATGATCTCAGGCATAGCAGAAGAATAACTTGAACTCACAGGTACTGAGGCACAAGCAGTCAATCACAAAAAGATTCAATAACATTACTGTCCATTATTCAGAACTATTCAAGGGTGTTATGAGGGAAGTAAAATGTCTTCACTTTTGTCAGTTCCTCCTGACAGAAGGAAATCAGTGTCAGTTAAAGTGTCAGCCTTGGGGAAGGAAACGGTAGTGTCAGGATGGGGGGAAAATTTGAGTACCTAGACCTTCATTGATCCTTAAATAAAAGCTATTGACCACATTTTTTATTTGAAAAGTTACGTACAATTTTCCTACAGCATTTCTTAGATGGACATCTCAACAACTTCCTCCAACATAAACTATCTGAAACCCAAAACCCCACAAACACTAAAAGTTTGCCTTGGAAAATTCAAGCTAGAAATAAAGCTCAAATTTTTAAAAATGTGAGTATACAAGCTCTGCAGCTGTTAATTTTGGAGTGTTGTAGGTTTACTTTAAATAAATAACTTGCATCTTTCTAAAACACTTTCTTTTATTCAGTGACAAGTCTATTTTGACTGCAGGTAGTATCTTTTGTATGGCTTATGTAGGAGCTCAGTCTAGGAAATGGTGATAAACAATTTTGTCCCGAAGACAAAGGATTATATTCTATAATTTGAGTACTTTTAATAGAAGTGTGTTTTAAAGAATCTCTTTTAATAGAGAAAGAAACTTGGAGGGCTTTTTCAAGGTGATGGTGGTGTGTGGGTTTTTTTGGCGGGGTGCGGTTTTGTGAGGGGTTTTTTGTTTGGGTTTTTTTTGCGCTTTTTAGTTTGCTATTTTGTTTAGGTTTATTTATTTTTTGTGGAGCTTTTTTAAAATTTTTGTTTATTTTTGTTTGGGTTACTTTGTTAGTTTGTTTTGGTCAGGGGTTTTTTCGGTGTTTGTTTTTTTTTTTTCCCTGAAATTTTAACTTGCCTACAAACAGTATTTATTACAGTATTTATTTTCTATTTACAAGGCTTTTAAGAATTTCTGTTCACTTCAATCCCAAGATCTGCCATTAATTGCCTACAAGACCTGAATTTTATGATTTAGCAATGGAAGACTATATTGGAATATATATATGTGCAACAGCCAGTATCTATAGTAAGATACAGTATATCTCAGATTTGTAGCCTGCTTGAAACTAGGCTGGTGTTAGTATCTGAATTGCCTACTTCCTGAGAATTTTCAATAATATTTTAGAATGATACATATTTTACAGGAAAGTAATACAAGAAATATTTTAGTTTTGCTGAGTATTGGTTAGAAGTATGTTGGACTGTCAGGAAGTGTGTCTGCCAATGAGCTTTGCCTATCTGTGGTATCTCGTTAACAGGGACTACATCTGGACCCATCTTTTTACAATCACAGCCTTTGGTATGCCATGTGTTATGTATTGCACGATATTCTGAACGTACTATTTCACTGAACTGTGTTTTTTGTGCATTGAATTCCCTTACCTTTTCTTAATCTGATTTTGTATAGGACTACCTCTGACTGCATCAGTTGAAATGTCTGCTGAAGATCCTGTAAATTCACTTAGCTGCTTTAAACTCTACAACTGAACCTCATCAGGGTGAGCTCATCCCATCATCTTTTTAAAGACGATAACCTGAACGTCATGAAGTTTACCATGTGGGTTTCATAGATAAGGTTAAAAAAACCCACCAAAATACCAACCCTGGGTGGTATCAGCTCTTCATAGGCATTTGTTATCCAATGAAATATTTTGGAAGCAGGGTGTGGTTGGCTAAATTATTGCTCCTCCCACAAGCTCTCTGCTATGTTTCCAGTTTCAGAGGGCAAAACAGAAGCTTGTATGTTGAGAGTGAGTCATAACCTTTCTTCTGCTACTGACTCACTTGGGAGTTTGAGGTAAGTCATTCTACCTTATGCCTTGATCACTCTGCCCCCAGGACAGCAAGGAGGGGACTATGGAAAGTTATGCAATGTTTGCATAGATGAAAAGTGTAGATACTGAGACAAATATTATTATTACACAGTAAAATCATAGCTTTGTATGCCCCAAATGTTGTGGGGTTTTTTTTTACACAGCTTCTTTCCTACATAAAACATCCTTCCCCTGCCCCACCTTTTCCCATGTAAATGTTTATTTTCTGCACCAAAGGATATTCAAACACCTTAGGATACTGAAATAATTATAGTATTTTTCAGAGGAAAGCATATGCACCTTTCATCACACTTCTCTTTTGCACCCATAATGACAAAAATAAAGCTGTACAGTGGTGCAATATTTCTGATGACTTCTGAAATAAGAGTTAGCCCTAAAGGGTGTGGAGTTCACACAGAACTGGCTCCTAGTCAGGTATTTACACTTTACTCTGGTTGTTTTGCAAGCATGTCAGAGAAAGGCTAAACTTTAAGAAGTTAAGTTTTAATAACTGAGAGTATTCCTTAGCATGCAGATATCAAAATAAATATCTGTCAGTTATAGTCTTTCGTGTTAGGATATTGATAGTCTATAACTTGTGTATTTTATATTCCTTCTTTTGTTTCCCAAAAATATATATCTAAATATCTCACTGTAATGAGACATACCAGTAAAGCTAAACTTTTAACCATTAAAACCCTTAAAACGAAACCATTAGGGGAAAAAAATCAGCTTGTAAGTTTTAAGGAAAATACATTTTAAAGCTGGACACACTTCAGTTGAGAAAGGTCATGTACTGTGATACCCTAAGCAAGGCAAAGCATGTAGCTTATGGACACAGCACATGTGTGAGCAATTGCAGTACCCCATGCCGTGGGCAAGAACAGAGCATGAGACTGACGATCACATCAGACTGTGCCATGGGAAAGCAATGTTATTTCCTATATGGAGAAAGTCCAGGTAACACTACTTGGCAGATGGTAGCAGAGGAAGTAGTTGGCACTTTAGCGTTCTGCTTTTGAGAACTGCTTATTCTATTCTTTGTGTGGAGTATTCCTGTGTGCCAGCTGCGAAGTCCTTCTTATGGATAGATCTGCATCTTACCAGTCAGGGGCAGGGGTAGGAAGGTCGCCGTGCCAGCAGGGCCCGGCGGAGGGCAAGGGGCTCCACGTGCGAGGCGCAACTGGTGGCGAGCGATCCGCAACAGCGCGGCAACTTGGGAGCCAGCGGCTGCGCCA